>JAKSZU010000004.1:47609588-48152088 GCA_026018925.1 Tupaia tana | reverse complement strand
CAAGACAAAGACATTGCTATCCACATCATCATCATCAAGCTTTTCTTTTTTTTCAGATTATTATTATTAGTATTGTTATTTTTATTCTCATTATTTTCTTAAAACATTCAATCACTATACATCATTTGGCTTATAAAGAGACTTAGCTTAACATGAAATACTTCTCAGACCAGTCCAGTATACTATACATGTTATCATCAACAGGTAATAAACCATTTCTGTGTCCCACAAATGTTCTCATGCTATCCTTCTCTATACTCTTCCCTTCTGCACCCCCACCCCCAGCTTCACGCTGTCTTCAGTGTCCATAACTATTTTCCCTTCTTTTATGCCCTCCAGTATTTCAATCTCTACCATAGAGTGCAGATAGTCGGTATATATTATGTGGAAATATACAATATCTTTCTTTCACAGCCTGGCTTGCTTCACTCAGCAATAAATCTTCCATATTCAACCACTTTATATCAAATGCCAGGGTTTTTTTATGGCTAAATAATAGTCATAGACCATATGTGCTATACTTTCTCAATCCATTCATCTGTTTGTGGACATTTGGGTTGGTTCCTATGTCTTAGCAATGGTGAATACTTCTGCAATAAACCTTGATGTTCAATCGTTTTTCTGACTGAGGGTTCTCCTACCCTTTGGGTAGATATCCTGAAGTGGAATTGCTGGATCAAATGGTAGTTCTATTTGTAGATCTTTGAGGAACCTCCATAATGTTTTCCACAGTGGCTGAACCAGTTTACATTCCCACCAACAGTGTAGGAGTTCCCCTTTCATAACATCCCTGCCAACACTTATCAATTTTTGTATGTTTAATCTTCACCTTTCTGATAGGGGTTAGGTGGTATCTCATAGCGGTTTTAATCTGCATCTCCCTTATGATGACAGATGTTGAGCATTTCCTCATATGCTTTTTGACTGTTCATATGTCTTCCTTAGAATTTTGTTCAGCTCATTTTCCTGTCTTTTAATTGGGTTAATCATTGGGGTAGGGGGGGAGTGGTGGTGAGCCACTCAAGTTCCCATTATCATTTTTGTTTTTAATGGAGAGGTTTTTGTTATATGGCACATGCACTCGCCAAAGGGACAGAGAGGAAGAAAGTGAGAAATCACCCTAGGAGGATGGTCATGACACAATCCCTTCTCCCCATTCTCCTCTTGGAATTCTGAGCACACACGCACATACATCCAGTGTGAGTTTTAAGACACCAGGTCCAGAACTTGAACTACTTTCAACTATGTCAGAGTCCAGCAATGTAACCTGTTATCTGCTGGTCCCCATTTATCATCATTTTTAAATCTACAAATCAACCCAAAGTTTGAAATTTTACCATTATAATAAAGTAAAGTAAATAATATATTTGACCACCACTTTCAAAAAAATTTTCTTTTGGAAAGGTTTTTGCTATAGGGCACATGCGCTCACCAGAAAGACAGAGAGAGACAGAGAGACAGAAAGCGAGAAATCACCCTCAAGGGGGATGACCACACCACAATCCCTTCTCCTCCATTCTCCTCTCGGGATCTTGGGCATGCACACACACACGCCCAGCATGAGTTTAAGCCGCCAGGTCCGGGACTCGAACCACGTTCAACTCCATGGGAATCCAGCAACATAGTCATTATGCCAATTGCTGGTCCCTCAAATTTAATCAATATATTTTGACCAACTACTCAGTTGCAAACATTATCAACATAATTATTTTATATGTGATTTTACTAATCCTAATATAAAAATAAGACAGAAATCATAACTTTATTCAAATATAGAAGTCATTTGAATTAAGAGAAAATATGTCTTAGACCATTTGAGCTGTTGTAACAAAAATACCATAAACTAGATGGCCTAGACAACAAACATTTACTTCTTGCAGTTCCAGAGGTAAGGGAATCCAAGATCAAAACCACTAACAGATTCAGTCACTGGTAAGAGTCCAATTTCTAGTTTATAGTCAGTTGTCCTCTTGCTATGACCTCATATGCATAAAAGTATGAAATATCTTCTAAAAAGTCACTAATCTCATTCATGAGAATTCTGTCTTCATGATCTAATAACTTCTCAAAGCCTCTACTTTCTAAAGGTACAACACTGGGAGTTAGGAATTCAATATACACATTTTGGGGGAATACTATCAGTCCATCCATGACATTCCACTCCTAAATCCCTCAAATGTATGCCTTCTCACATATAAAAATACATACATTGTATCCCAACAACCCTAAAAGTCTTAACTCATTCTAGCATCAACTCTAACATCTGAAGTCCGAAGTTTCATCTAAATATTTTCTAAATAAGATATGAGTGAGACTCAGGTACAAGTTATCCTGAGGCAAACTCCTCTTTAGCTGTTAACAGGTTAAAACAAATAAGTTACGTGATTACAAAATACAGTTTTTGGATAGGTATGGGATATACATTTTCATTCAAAAAAAAAAAAAAAGAAAAATAGGAAGAAAGAAGTAATGGTCCCAAGTAAGTTCAAAATCTAACAGGGTAAACATTAAACTTTAAAGTTCAGAAATAATCAATTTGAGGTTTAATATTCAGCATAAGGAACACAATCTCAACTGCAAGAAACAATCTAATTTTTAAATGGGAAAGTGATCTTAATAGACATTTCTCAAATGAAGACATACAAATGGCCAACAAGTACATGAAAGAAATGCTCAGCACTTCTAATCATTAGAAAAATCAAAAATCAAAACCACAGTGAGATATCATCTCCCTCTAGTTAGAATGGCTATCACCAAAAGGAAAAAAAAAAATAACAAATGCTGGTAAGGATGCAGAAAAGGGAAACTCTCATATATTACTGTGGGAATGTATATTAGTGCAGGCACTATAAAAATAATATGTAGGTTCCTTAAAAAGTTAACAATAGAACTACCTTATGAAATAGTAATTATAGGGACCAGCAGTTAGCGTAATGGTTATGTCGCTCCCATGTAGTCAACTGAGGTTCGAGTCCTGGACTCAGTGGCTTAAACTCATGCCAGACGTGTGTGTGTGCGTGCCCAAGATCCCAAGAGGAGAATGGAGGAGAAGGGATTTGCAGCGTGGCCATCTCCCCTGGGGGGGTGATTTCTCGCTTTCTGTCTCTCTGTCTCTCTCTGTCTTTCTGGCGAGTGCACACGCCCTATAGCAAAAACCTCTCAAAAAAATAGTAATTATACTACTTAGTATAGTATATATTTTAAGAAAATAAGTATGATAGAGATATTTGCATTGCCATGTTTACTGCAGCCTATTAACTAGAGCCAAGATATGAAATCAACCTAAGTGTCCATCAACAGATAAATAGATAAAGACAATATGGAATATTATTTAGCTACTAAAAAAAATAAAATCCTGTCATGTGAGAAAACATAGACAAGTTTGTGGGTGCTATGTTCAGTGTAATACATCAGCACAGAAAGAGAAATATTACATGTTCTCACTCATATGTGGAAGCTTTAAAAATTGACCTCATAGAAAGGGGTAAAATAGTGTTACTAGATACAAGAAAGGCTAGAGAAAAGGCTTGCTCTCCACTCCTGGTGGTCTCTTTTCCAATCGGCCACAATGGAGGAGCATTCGCATCTCTTTGCCTTTGCCATCATTCATAGGCATTGACACCTTTCCATAGCTTTTCAGGAAATCAGACTGACTGTAAGTACTGAGGTCTAACCTAGACCTGATGTGCAATTTTTCTGTTTCAAAGCAGAAAAATCCAAATATCAAATGCCAAGAGTCACATCAGATCTATTATTCTACCTGAAAATTAAAATTTCCTCACTAGCTTGTGGTGTGGTGCTCAAGGCAGTTGGATTGCACAAGTCTGACCTCACAGTTCAAGTCCTGAAGTAAGTGGCTTGAGAAACACACTGGGCATATATCAATATAGGTATACCCAAAATCTCAAAAAGAGGGAGAAATGGAGGAGAAAGAATTGCAACAAGACTATTATCCATGGAGTGATTTATTTTTCTCTCTCTCTCTCTTTTGCTCTTGCTCTTGCTCTCACTCTCGTGCACATGCCCTCTAACAAGATGAAACAATAATGATAATAAAATTTTCACCATCCATAAGCAGTAATCTTTTGGCTTAAAAAAAAGAAAGAAAGAAACAGAAGCCAACAGGTGGCATGGTGATTAAGGCACTGGACTCCTACATGGCCAGCTCTGGTTCTCGTCCCAGACCTGGTGGCTTGCTTTTTCACTTCCCCTCTCTGTGTCTCTCTCTGGTAAGAGTGAATGCCCTGGAGCAAATTTAAAAATAATAATGGTGATAAATAAAATTAAATAAATCATTCTTTAAAAATAAAAGAAAAAGAAGCAAACACTTCAGCCCTGATACTGAATTTTATTTTATTTTCATTAGTTATAAAATTCCATTTTTAACTCCTGGATCTCTGGATCTTTGGTATTCCCTACCTGTCTTAGTTTCCTGGGACTACTGAAACTATATACCAAGAACTGTGTGGCTTAAAACAACAGAAATTTATTCTCTAACAGTCCTGGAATTTAGAAATCCAAAATCAAAGTGTCAGTAAGGCCACACTGCCTCCTTCTGCTCTACAGGATGATCATCCCAAGCATTCCTTGGTTAGTGACAGCATAGCCTTATCTCTGCCTTTGCTTTCATATGGCCATCATCTTTGTGTCTATGTCCTAATTTTCCTTTTCTTATAAGGATATCAATCATACTGGATTAGGACTCTTAACCTTACCTTAACCAGATTATATATGTGCAGATCTTATTTCCAAATAAAGTCATATTCATAGATCACAGACGCTAGGACTTCATGATATCTTTTGCTGAAGATATATATAATTCAGCCCATAATACTACCTCTTTCTCTTATTCATATTGTTGATATAAAAGTCACAGGATGAAAACTATAAATAGACAGGAATGGTTTTTTAAGTAGTTGAGCTTAGAGAGATCATCTATATATGATATTCAAGTGTAGACAGTATGTTTAGCACATTTTTTTCCCCAAAGCAGCTAAATTGTCCTAAGGGGTAGTGACCCCACACTATCTGGTCAAATAAAGATGATCAGAACTCCAATAATAATCATTATTTTCTGAATACACTGTCTGACAGACATTTAAATCTTGTATTACATATGGGAACCAGCAGTTAGCATAATGGCTATGTCGCTGGACTCCCACGTAGTCGACCGTGGTTTGCGTCCCGGACCCGGTGGCTTAAAACTCACGTCGGGCGCGTGTGCGTGCGTGCCCAAGATCCCTAGAGGAGAATGGAAAAGAAGGGATTGCGGCGTGACCATCTCCCCTGGGGGGTGATTTCTCGCTTTCTGTCTCTCTGTCTCTCTCTGTCTGTCTGGCGAGCACACGCGCCCTATAGCAAAAACCTCTCAAAAAAAAAGAAAAAAAGAAAATCTTGTATTACATAAATCATTTAATTCAGTCCTCATAAGTTATCCTTAGCCCTCAAATTGTAATGATTCCTATCCATTCTTCCCTGCACAAAAACAAGAATAAAATGCACTGTTTGCTTTCATTAGTCATTCTCAGTTACAGTGATGCTGTCATCTTTTGTCCCCACCTCTACCCACATACATGGTGGTGTCTCGTGTATTGGAATAATTGAGAGATCTGAGAGAGGGAGCATACGCCATCCATCCTTCCCCAGTGAGTGACTTTAGGAGGCCAATATGAGCTTGCCATGAACTTCCACAATCACGACAATATTTTTTTAGTTTTTCATTTTTTAGTATTTCCAGAGGGTATGTGTGCTAACTGGAGAGAAAAAGAGAGAGAGAGAAAATAAAAATGACCCTTCCCATGTGAAATGGTCACACTGCACCCCCCTCTCTCCTTGAGGGATTTTGGATGAGTGCACACACACATACATCTGGCATGCTTCTCAAGCTGCTGGTTCAAGAACTTGAACCACTTGATCAGCCATGTGGGAATCACCTACCTTAACCACCATGCCATGGGCTAGGCCCATGGATTCAACTTTTTAAAATGAAAGCACCAAGGAAGATAGGGTTTTTTGTTCATGAAGCTAAGGTAAATAAAATAACTGACTAGATTAAATGCTAAAGCTGTAGCAACTAAAACTATAAACAGAAATTAAGATTATTTCAAACTGTACTTGTTCCAAGTATTTCAGAATATAAACTTGCTACTTTGAAGCTATTTTACCAAACTTGCCCTATTTGTCATACTTACCATGCTTGCATAACATGGTTTCTATTCACCATCTTTTCAAAGCAATGTGGTTATAGATTCAGCAACAAAAAGCTGAAGTTTATCTTGTGACACAGAGATCTGAGAAGCATGGGCTGATTCCAGGGACAGGCTTGAGATAGTTTACTTAGAATCCCCTTCCCAAGGTGACCAGACGTGTGCTATAAATGCAATCTGCCTTCTTATTAAATGAAGTCAGAAGCTTACAGAATGGCTTTCAATGTTCTTTTATGTTGGAAAGGCTGAAAAACTCATCAAATTGTAATTTCAGATTTGAAAGGGTCAGTACAAACTATCCCTATGTACCATTCCTGCCCAAGTCTAACCCATTCTTAAATAATTTTCTTCTCTAATTCAGAAGAACTTCAAAGAATTTTTTATTGGGTCACCTGAAAAGTGATGACATATTTTTTTCATTTTTTAATGCAAAAACATGTCAGGACTTTCCCAAGGACTCAATATTTTGTTCAGATGAAACCTACCATCATACATATAGCATCCTCCCATTGGACCTAATTCTATATTCACTATATAATAGCTCTTCAAATACTTAAAGACAAGTCTCATGTCTCTTCTGTGTCTTCAATCACCATCTTATGGCATGATTTCTAGTTCTCCTATCCTGAAAATTTGCTCTCTTAGTATGTACCAATTTCTTCTTGTGTGTCTATTTAATACTTGGCACTACACTATTCCATGTATGATTTGATCAATTTTAATTATATATTGATTTATTTGCTTTTCTAATAGTTGTGATTTTCAAGCCACTGGGTCCATAACTTGAACGTATTCAGTCATATGGAAATCCAGCACCTTAACCACCACACCGCCTGCTGCCTCACAATTTGACCAATATTAAGTAAAGAATGACTAATACTTTTCTCATTCTAGATGCCAAGTCTTACCTACTAACAACTAATAGACTTGGTTTTCTTAGCGGCCATATGTTTATTAACATTAAAGTTACCGACATCTAAATAATTTTCAGATGGGCTTCTTAGTTTTATTTCTTCCATTTTTAAATTTCTTCTAATAGTTGTACAGCTTATTTAGGGTAAAAATACAGTTTACACCTACATCAAACATTTTAGTAGAGCTTGCCTATGTTTTTATATTAATTATTTCACACAATTGATTTCTACTATTTACATAATGTAAATTCAGTAAATATCAAATAAGTAGCAGACCTATTCTGAGGTTATTAATCAGTCTGAAAAGCATAAAACTAGAGGAAGAATTTTGTCAAAATTTTCCTTAGAGCCAAAAATAATATCTTTATAGATACTTTAGGTATCAAGAAAAAAGGCTGAAAGAAAAAAGTCCAAGGGGACAGACATGATTCAGAAGTTAAAGTCAAAGTACAGTTGACTAGAAATTGTGGCGTCCAGTTAAAAGAAGTTAAGAAACTCCATAACATTGCAATGATTAAATTAGAGTAGATGTTACTCATGAAAGATTAATACAGACCTTCCAAATAAGACACAGTAGACAGTTTCACATGTAACATGAAGTAAAGCCAACCATCCCACAAGTAACATGTCATAGTAGCTGGTAACTTTCTCATGAAAACTACAGAAGTAGCCAAAAATAAATAACATAACAAAGGCATACATTATTGTGGAGGGCACTGCATACAGAAGCCATTTTGAGCTATCCACCATCTTGAGCTATCTACCATCTTGGAAACCATTAGGTTTCACTTCCTCACTGAGTAACCGTTTCTCAGAAATCATGTGACCAACTGTTCTTGGAGGGGGGGTTTCAAGGCAACGGGAGAGATCCACTCACACCAATGATTGGTTCATACTGTTCTATCTCATTTGCATTCCGAGCAACCAATCGGTGCCCACCAGCCTGTATATAACTCGACATTCTTCCTCAATAAACGGAAGACTTGATCAGCACCTGTATTGTCTCCACTCTGTGTGTCTGTGTGTGTTTGTCCCATCTCTCACTCCCTCCCTCAGGAAACCTGTTCGACTATCCTGCAGGTCGGGACACATTATCTTACTAAGACATACATCAGAGAAATTAAAATGAACATTCTCTAATATTTCAAAAACATTTTCACATTAGTATTTTACTTAATCTCTCAAAAAATAGGCATGTATTATTATCCTGTAGATAAAGTTATTACATTTCTAAGGCTAAGTACTAAAACTAGAACTCTAATCCAAGTCTAGCTAAATCCTATTTTAATGTTATTATATTTGTTATTACATTACAAGCATTAATGTTGGGACCAGCAGTTAGCATAATGGCTATGTCGCTTGACTCCCACGTAGTCGACCGCAGTTCGAGTCCCAGACCCGGTGGCTTAATACTCACGCCGGGCATGTGTGCATGTATGCCAAAGATCTTGGGAGGAGAATGGAGGAGAAGGGATTGAGGCGTGGCCATACCCCCTGGGGGGTGATTTCTCGCTTTCTGTCTCTCTGTCTCTCTCTGTCTGTCTGGCGAGTGCACGCACCCTATAGCAAAAACCTCTCCAAATAATAAATTAATAAATTGAAAACGATTTTTTAAACTTAGTCTCAAGTTTCTCACTAGCCAACTCTCCTACACAATTCATTAGGTGTATGTGGCACAAACAACAGAGTAAGTCAAAATGAAAAGCTGACTCAAATAACAAAGTGTGTAGGTTTTGAATACATATTTTATTTTAATTTTTTACCAAACAAATCAGTTCTTTTGGTAAGAAAATAAATTCACCATTGGTTTCCTTGCTGAAAGTTCTAGCTGAGGTTTATAGTATTCATTTACAAAAGACAAGTTGTTAGATTACCTGAGCTAAGCAATTTCACGGTGAAACTTTACTGTGAACTGAATCCAGATAATACACAGACTTTTTTCTTTAATTGCTAGAGAGTGCATGCACTCACCAAAGAGCGAGGGGGAGAGAGAGAGAAAAAGCACTCTTTTCACCATTTCTCCATCCCTTTAGGATTTGGGATATGCATGCACATGCATCCAGCCTGTTTGTCAAGACATCAGGGCTGGGATTCAAACTACAGTTGGCCATTTGAAATCCAGCTCCCAATGCACAACACTGAACCACTGTTCTATGGGACCAGACTAACTCATTTTGCTTATATATTTAACATACGACCCAAAACATCAGAGTCTGACCATGAAAAATACACAAATTAATGTTTACTTTTATCCTTATTCATTAAATAAATATAATTTACTCTGGAGTGTCACTGGTTTTAAGACTAGTACCCTTGAGAGAGTTTAGTTCTCTTTCCTACTATACAAGATGACAGATGAAAAAGCTGCGAAGCAGGATACTAAGGAGAAGAAACCTGAAGCCAGATACAAGGTTAAAAAGGGTGATGCCAAGGCTAAAAAGCCCAAGAGGAGGAAGCCCCATTGCAGCCGGAACCCAGTCCTGTCCAGGGTATTGGGAGATACTCCCAATTTGGCAGGTATTCCAGGAAGACCATGTACAAGAAGAAATACTCGGCCACTAAATCCAGGATTGAAAAGAAAACCAGTCACAAAACCAGTTGGTGGAGATAAGAATGGTGGTACACAGCTGGTTAAACTGCAAAATGCCTAGGTATTATCCTACTGAAGATGTGCCTCAAAGTATGTTGAGCCATGGCAAAAAAAAAAAAAAACGCTTCAGGTCAGCATGTGAGAAAGCTGCGAGCTAGCATCTGTCCTGGGACCATTCTGATCATCCTCACTGGATGCCACAAAGGCAAGAGAGTGGTTTTCCTGAAGCAGCTGAGCAGTGGCTTGCTACTTGTAACTGGACCACTGGTTCTCAATTGAGTTTCACTATGTAGAACACACCAGAAATTTGTCATCGCCACCTCCACAAAAAACTGATACTAGCAAAGTAGAAATCCCAAAGCACCTTACCAATTCTTACTTTAAGAAAAAGAAACTGTGGAAGCCCAGACACTAGTCTGGTGAGATCTTTGACACAGAGAAGGAGAAATACGAGATTTCAGAGCAGCACGAGGTTGATGAGAAAGCTGTGGACTCACAAATTTAACCAAAAATCAAAGTTGTTTCTCAGCTCCAAGGCTACCTGTGATCCGTGTTTGCCCTTACAAATGGAGTTTATCTTCACAAATTGCTATTCTAATTTGTTTGCCAAGAACCTGATTAAATAACTAATCATGAGAATTTTTTAAATTTTAAAGACTAGTACCCTCTTAGTTCCATGTTAATTTCAATCAAGGGCCACACTGTTTCTTCAGGTTGTTGATCTTTAAGTATGAAAGGAAAGAAGTTTTATGTTTCCAGGACTACACTGAATTAAAATGGTTTTTATAGCATAATTTGGCAGGCAGTGTATGCTGTCTCTTTTGTTAACACCTCAGAGCACCTGGGTGAGAGAGATCTGACCCCAGTTGAAAGGGAAATTAAAAACAAAGACATCTGGTTTCCGTGAGCCTGCTTGTGGCAGCAGAAGACAGTCATGCTCTGCTTTGCTAGCACATACTTGGTCCTACCAATGTGTTATAACATTTTCATCAGAGCCCTGCTCTCTGGAACCTAAATTCAAGAGCCTAAACTTTGTGGAGAACCCCAGGCTTCAAACAAAATTTCCAATACCACTGTACTGAAGAAAAGCTGTTTCTAATCTAGTACATTTCACAAACAACATTCCTTTTATGTGGTGCTGATGAAGTGCCAAATTCTGTACTTCTGAGCACTGTTTTTGCAACACACACACACACACACACACACACACATACACACACACACACAAACAGATCCTTTGGTAAGGAAAGGCTCCTTTTGCTTTTACCATTATTAAGGATATTTTGCCTTAAGAAAAATTTTTTAAAATTCTTTATTCCTTTGCAGTCACCACCCTACACCACCTCCAGCACAATACAGGGAAAAGAGCATTGGATTGAAATTCAAGAGGACCAGATTCTAATACCTGTTCTTTCATTGAGTAGCTATATAGCCTTGGAAGTCACTCAATCTTTCTGTGTCTCTTTTTCTTTCAATATAAACTGTGAAGTCAGACTAAATTCATGGCTGTCAAGTCATTATCCTTGGACTATAGACACACAGGCTCTGGAAACAACAAAGAAGTGTCTACCAAAAAACAAAAAGAGAAACAGGAAGACAGAAAAATGGAAGAGGAGGATGAGGAAACTTATACCACCAAAGGGATCTATCTATTGCTTTTTATCTTCCTTATAGAAGGTCCTTCAGGAGGTTCTAATAAGATTTCATTCAGGACTGTAAAAGGTAATCTTGCTGCTAAAAGAGGTAGAAAATCACTGAAGATCTTTACAGCTTTAAAATTTGATTAATCATCATGAGAGCTATTTTTAGTTACCACATATTTAGTGTCTCCTATGTGCCAGCCACTGCTAGGTCCTTACTATCCATTGCTTCACCAAATCTTCACAGCAATTCTACAAAGTATATCTTTATTATTCCACTTCCCTTTTCTATGGTATACAGACTTCTAGGTAAGGAGGCAGAGTTTACATTATGATCTGTCAGTTCCAAAGTCCATGTCTTTTCTAGTCTTATTATCGGACTCCATAATCGAAGCTAAATTAAAACAGCATTTAAGAAAATACTTAGAATATACGCAGGATATGGTAGGCACAATAATAGCCCCCTAAATATGTTCATATCCTGACCTCCAGAACCTGTGAAAGGAACTTCACAATAAAATCAAGTTAAGACTTTTGATATGAGGAGATTATTCTGGATTATCAAATAGGGCCCAATGTAACCACAAAGATCCTTATGGGGAAAGAGGGTAACAGAATAAGAGAAGATATAACGATGAAAGCAAAGAATCAGAGTGGTCTAGACTGAGAAAAATTCCACAGCCAATTGCTAACTTTAAAGTGAAGAAATGGGGCCATAGCCCAAGGAATGACAGTAGCCTCTAGGAGGTGAAAAAAGCAAAGAAACAAATTCTCCCCTATAGCCTGTAAAAAGAACACAGCACTGCCAGTGCCTTGATTTTTAACTTAGTGACACCATTTCAAACTTCTGACCTTGTGTTAGTTAGCTCACTAGGTGTATAGCAATCTGTTACAACAGCAATAAGAGACTAATATACAGAGTAATATGGAGTGTCTGTCATTTTCTTTAAAAGACTTCAGCATAATCAATGTGGTAGTGTGCTATCACATGTATTAGAGTTATGCACCAGGTAAAATTAGAGGCTCAAATTGGAAATCTGGTCTAACTGACCAGAGCAAGTCAGTTAGCTATATATCTTTAAGGCCATACTCCAAAGGTAGCTGTTGCAAGTTCTTTTGCTACCCACATCACTGATCGTTAGCAGAAATTATATTAATTAGTAGTATTCATGTCAAAAATCGAGTTTTATTGGTAAAATCAATGGCATGCTAGTTAGCAAAGCAAATGTTAGAAATGCATTCTTACGTGGTGAACTTAAAGTATTCAAGATATGTGGATTGACTGAAATATCGTTTGACATTCAACGTTCTTGCATGAGCACAATATAAGAATCTAGTGAGACTGTTATCCTCAACCCTTCAGTTAGTCTAGGTCAGTTTGCAACACTATTAAATTTCTAGGAGCCACATAGCTTTGAAAAATATAAAATTGAGCCTTCATGTTCATTTTCAGTAGTAAAAATATGTTCTATAAATTACTAATTAAATCAGCCAGTGCTAACTGTGAAAGGCTACTGTTTATTAACAAAGAATACATTTCTGGGCTTTCTTTCATGAGATTATATTTTAGGTGTTTCAATGGGAGAAAAATAACACAGCTCTTCATCATCTACCATATTCCTCTCAAGTATCCCCCAAGTATCACTATGCCTTTTCTATTTATAATTTTCTCTATAGGCCCTAGTGAGACCATTAGCTTTGTTCAGTTTCCTCAGGGAAAATTTCCTAAACAGCTTACAAACATAAAGTCAGAAATCGAAACAAATATTTGTCAACAAGCCTACAGGAGGTAAGGAAAAAGGGGTTAGCTGAGAGCTTAGATAAGAAAACTGGCATATGTGAAGATCTATCAAATTTCAAACAACCACTTATTCTATCTGTCTCATATACTCCTCGGTGGAAAAAAAATCAGAAAGCAAATCCGAGTGGCATAATATATATTTGACAGAGCCTTCGCCTGTGTGAAGGCCTACTGATATTTCAGTAAGAATAAAAGCAAAGTTAATGATAGAGGACATGATAAATCTGATTTTGCACACACATATGAAAACCACTCCAACAAATGTTTCATTACAACATGCTGTTTCAATTCTCTAGTCTCTGCAATATTTTGAGAGGAAGTTTCCAGGCAAAATGCCTCGTGATGCCTACCAGTAGGCCATATGGAAATGATGAACAGAGTGTCTGTTTCCTTCCACATACAAGAACCAGTCTAAATGATTTTATTCATTTTACTAGACTTCTCAGTTCAAAAGAAAAACTTTGGAGTCAATTGCTTATTTTAATTCATAGAATATGAGATAGTAAGAAGCTTAAAAGCCATTTATTTTGCCCTTTTTGTGTTACTAAAAAATTAACTTGCTGAAGATCACATGGCTAGTTAATGGCAGAATGAATCAATCTTTCAATATCACCATTGTTCTGTCCTGTCTATTGTGTCTGATGTATTTGTACTATTTGGGGGTTTTTTATTAATTTATATAAAGCTGATAATTCATATGTTAGTAGTCTAAATAAGACATTTTTCTTTTTTCTTTTATTTATTATTATTCATACATTAAATCACTACACATCATTTAAATTGTGAAGACTTTACCCAGCATGATATACACCTCAGTCCAGCCCAGTTGAGACCACCAAACACATCCTTGTCAACAGATAATAAATCTTATCTGTGTCCCACAAGTGTCTTAACTCCCTATTTTCCCTCCTAAATTTCCTACACTCCTTTTCTTAATTGTTGACATGCGTAAACAATAAATGGTATTTTTATTGTCGAAATAGCCTTTTAGTTCTATTCAAATACCAACAGAGATGTATTTTCCCTCTTGGCTGCCTTTGCTTATGATTTTCTATCTGTTTAGAGTATCTTTGACCCAATTCTCTGCCTGGCCAACTCCATTCCTCACAAAGACCTAGATCACTTGTCAGACCCTCTGCAAAGTCTTCCCTAAGTAGCCTCAGAATTTCACTATCTCTACTCTCCCTTTGCACTCTGCATACATCTCATTAGTATTCCCCATGCAGTGATGTAACTTCTTTGTGCATTTACATCTCCCACAAAATTGCACAATCCTTGAAGTCTGGTATTATTGCTAAGAATTCTGCTTTCTGCCCACACTCTACCTTCTTCCCTAGCACCTAGCACACTTACATAAGCAACAAGACTCAAAAGTGAATTTAATCTGGGAGATTTCTATTGAAACTTTACTAAAGTTTTGTCTAAATACTTTGTTAAATATTGTAGATAATCTGCTAATATAAATAGAGACATTTCAATGTCATTATAACAATTATAATTGTTTAAAATGCATCCATTCATTTTTTTACATAGTATGTAAGAAAAGTAAATAAGTGCTGGCGGGGGTGTGGTGAAAAAGGACCTCTCTTACACTGCTGGTGGGAATGAAAATTGGTCCAGCCACTCTGAAGAACAATTTGGAGATTCCTCAAAAATCTACAAATAGAACTACCATATGATCCAGCAATCCCACTCCTGGGTATCTACCCAAAGGACAGAAGATTTCTTAATCAGAAAAGTGCTTGCACATCAATGTTTATTGCGGAACTATTCACAATTGCTAAGACATGAAACCAACCCAAATGCCCATGAACAGATGAATGGATTGAAAAACTGTGGTACAAATACTCTATGGAATACTATTCAGCCATTAAAAAAGAAAAAAAACCCTAGCTTTTGAAAGAAAGTGGAAGAATATGGAAGATCTACTGCTGCGTGAAGCAAGCCAGGCTATGAAGGAGAGACATTGTATGTCCCCACTTAATATATACCTAGTGTCCACACTCTATGACTGAAACTGATTAACTAAAGCATATAGAAACACAGTAAATAGATGTGAAAACCAGATATAGGTGTGTGAAAGAGTAGAGTCTGTGGAAGGACATTTAGAAGAAAAATAGAGAGGCAAAGCATTAATGGGACAAAGAAATATGGTATTATCTGTTGAAGATAATTTTATAGTTTTATCAACTGGACTAGCAAGAAATGTTCACATGTTGAAATATTCACTCTGTAAGTTAAACAATGTGACTGAATGCATAAAAGAAAATGAGATTAAAAATAAATAAAGTAAATAAATAAATAAAAAGAAGGAGGAAATGGTTCAGTATGCTGTGTCCATGTGTCACCACCACATTCATCCACCAGGGGATCTAACTGAGAAGACAGGAGCCATACTCTCCTGAACTCAGGAAGATCCTACACTACTAGTCAGATTGCTTTTACCATTTCTATTTTTCCCTCCTCTTGGGGGCAATCTAAAGATGTATTGTTTTGGTTTCGTTTGGTTTGCTTGGCTTGACTTGGTCTCGTTGTTTGGTGGTAGTATTAGCAGCAATGAAAAGTATTGATAAACTTAAAGATAAGTTGACTTTTTCTTGTTGTTAGGTTTTTGCCATTGGGGAATATATGCTTGTCAGAGAGAGACAGAGAGAAAAAAAAGTGAGTAAACAACCCCCAGGGCGATTGGCCAGATGGCCATCTCTTCTCCATTCTCCTCTTGAAATCCTGGGCATGCATGCATACACACTTGGCGTGATTCTCAAGTTACTAGGTCCAGCCATTTGGGAATCCAGCACCTTAACCACCATGCCAGCTGCTAGCCCCAAATGAGTTTAATAAAAGAATTGGGACGTTGTTTCTCAAAGTATAGTAAACAAAGCATGTGCATAAGAATTACCTGAAATACTTGTTAATAATGTAGATTCCAGAGCTCTCCATCCTTCATTTAATTAAGATAAAGATCTCTGGGGACCAGTAGTTAGCGTAATGGCTATGTCACTGGACTCCCATGTAGTCGACCGCGGTTCAAGTCCTGGACCCAGTGACTTAAAATTCATGTCGGGCGCGTGTGTGTACATGCCCAAGATCCTGAGAGGAGAATGGAGGAGAAGGGATTGCAGCGTGGCCATCCCCGCTGGGGGGGTGATTTCTTGCTTTCTGTCTCTCCCTGTCTTTCTCATGAGCGCACGTGCCCTATAGCAAAAACCTCTCAAAAAAAAAGATAAAATTCTCTGTATATCAAACTTTGGACTGCATATTTGCTATACTTCATTAATCACTCTATATATTCTAAAGTTTGAGGCTAAAGCAAAAGGAAAGGACAGTCTTAAATTCAGTTCGTGCTGTCCTCCAAACCACCTATCTGACCCATTGAGGTATAAGTTTTGTTTTGTTTTGTTTTGTTTTGTTTTGTTTTTTTGAGAGGTTTCTGCTATAGGGCGCTTGCGCTCGCCAGACAGACGGAGAGAGACAGAGAGACAGAAAGCGAGAAATCACCCCCCCAGGGGGGATGGCCACACCACAATCCCTTCTCCTCCATTCTCCTCTCGGGATCTTGGGCACGCACGCACGCACACACGCCCAGCGTGAGTTTCAAGCCACCAGGTCTGGGACACAAATCGTGGTCGACTACGTGGGAGTCCAGCAACATAGCCATTATGCCAACTGCTGGTCCCTGAGGTATAAGTTTTTAAAAGCAGAAATTATGCATTTATTATTTATCTACCACTCATTCATCAACCCATTATCAAAAATGTCTGTGTCGGGACCAGCAGTTAGCGTAATGGCTATGTCGCTGGACTCTCATGTAGTCGACTGCAGTTCAAGTCCCAGACCCGGTGGCTTAAATTCACGCCAGGCGCGCACGTGTGTGTGTGCGCGCGCGTGCCCAAGATCCTGAGAGGAGAATGGAGGAGAAGGGATTGCGGTGTGACCATCCCCCCTGGGGGGTGATTTCTCGCTTTCTGTCTCTCTGTCTCTCTCCGTCTCTCTGGCGACTGCATGCGCCCTATAGCAAAAACCTCTCTAAAAAAAAAAAAAAAAAAAAAAAAAAAAAAAAAAGTCTGTTTCATGCACCTTTCATTAGTCAATTATTGAACTAGATGTTGACTAAATAAAGTAGAATAAACATAGACAATAAATGGATAAATAACGGAAGGAAAGGAACTTTACATTATGACTAAGAATCTTGAAAACATGTTTTCCTTCTCCTCTGTTGTGAAACCAATCCATTATTAATATTCTGGCAAACCATTTATTTCATTAGACATCATTTCTAATCATTTGCTAAATTAAAAACAGAAATTGCATAAAAACATATGTCAAAATCTCAATGTTTCACTCTAAGTGCCTATGTGAAAATGAGTATTGCTTCCAATTATGAAGTTAGCTAACATTTTGCACATTATATGTGAATAATGCTAACTGGTACAGTTCTTTATATTTTAAAAGGTAGACATCCCTCACCCAGAGATCTCTAGTGTGTCAAACAAAATCAATCCAAAAGCCATCCTATTTAAGAAGCAGTATTCTCATCCCAATCCTACTCTCATTAAAAAAACATGTTCATGGATTAAATTTAATAAAAAATATATCTTTCATATATTGGGTTGTTGGGAAACTTATGATGCATTTTTGCAGAAAAAAATATGTCATGACTTTCCCGGTGACCTAGTATGTTGCTTATGTTATCCAATATCTAAGTTCCTAGAAAGTTCCATGTAAACTGATTTATTTAAATGGAGAACAACGTTTGAAGGAAATTGGTGGCAAATCCTTCTATGATAAAGAATATTAATATTGATTGGACACTTATTATGTGCCAGGTATTAAGCTAAGTGCTTTACATACATTATTTCATTGACTTCTCCAAACATCTCAATGAGATAAGTAATATTAAATCCAGTTTAGTGGTGGGTAAATTTGGATTAAGAAATGTTAGATAACTCATCCAGAAGCCCAACTAGGAAAAAAAGAAAAGTCAAGATTTAAAGCTAGATCTGTTTGCCCTTGAGTCATAGCTTTTAACAATTAGGGTGTTTTTATAACTGATTCCTTTAAGTGAAGTGCACACCATTATCTATGTTTAACTCAACTACAAAATAAACCTTTTTTCCTTTATAGTTTGCCAGAGGGTATGTGCACTCACCAAAGAGAGAGACAGAGAGAAAGGGAGAGAGAGTAAAGCACACCCCTCCACAGGGTATAATATACCACAATCCCTTCTCCTTCATTTTTTCACTTAGGATTTGGAGCATGCATTCAAATGCCCTTAGCATGTTTTCCAAGCCTCTAGGACAGGATTCAAACCACATCTGAAGTCATGAGGGATTTTGTAACCTTAACCAGCAAGCCATGAGCTGGCCCAAAGATAAATCTTTTAAGATTAAATAAAATGCTATTCCTGGGGACTGGAGAGTAGTGTAATGGTAAAAATACAACACTCTGAGAAGCTGACCCACATGGGACCAGCAGATGGCATGGTGGTTAAGGTACTGGACACTCCCACATGACTGACCCCGGTTTAAGTCCTGGACCTGGTGGCTTGCTTTCTCACTTTCTCTCTCTCTCTCTCTCTCTCTCTCTCTCTCTCTCTCTCTCTCTCCCTCTCTCTCTCTCTCTCTCTCTCTCTCTCTCTCTCTCTGTATGTCTCTCTCTGTCAAATTAAATAAATAAATAAATAAAATAAAATGAATAAATAGATAAAATTTTAAAAAAGAAGGCTCCCAGTTAGCACATGGAGACACCTCTAAGTATGTCTGGCTTGTACAGGCCCATGATCCAGGGTTGGCTAAAGTTGGAGAGGGAGTACAGGGTGAAGATCCTGTTGGGCTTGATCACGTTCTCTCTCGATGGAAGACACAGATAAGTAAACTGTTTTTAAATAAATAAATAAATAAAATACTACTAGACATAGAGCAAATACTAAATAAATCTGAGTATCTTTCTTCTGTTGCCATAAGACACCATGTTCCAAATAATTGAATATGCAGTTTTCTGGTGAATATAAAAAGGAAGAAATTTTGAAAACTGAGAAAATGAAGGGGAAAATTAGAAAAGGCCATCTTACAACAATTCTCATTAAGCCATCTGGAAAGAACATTATTACTGATCTACCTAATTATTGCAATAGCTTTCTCATAAATGACTGTGAATTTATCATCATAATTGCCTGAAATTCTACCACATGAGGGAAAGACTCAATCAGCACCCAACTGCTTTTCTAGATGGACTACTGGGTATACTTTACTCCTCAGTTATTTCCAATTTCAATATCTACTTGCTTCTAAAAGCACTTCAGAATGTTGTACTATTGGAACAACTGGTGATGTGGTAGTTAGGGCAGCTGTATGCCACATGGCCAACTGTGTGATTCACCAGGCCCTGTGGCTTGAAAAACCCAATGGGCACGTGTGCATGTGTGCCCAAAAATCCCAAAAGGAAAAATGGATGAAAATGGAAGAGAAGAGATTTCATATTTACCATATCCCATGAGGGGTACTTCCTGTCTCTTCCTGTCTCTCTCTCTCCAAGTGCACACACTCTCCAGCAAGCTTTCTAATGTTGTATTGTTAGCTGGCCTTATGAGTTACTGTTTGACCTTTCAGGAAAGATTTTGAATTATAAGCACAATAAGAAATAGTATTCATTTCCATAAAGGAAAATCACTCTAAATAAACACTTTACAGAGAAAATCTTTCATTTACCACATAATAATATTCTTTGATGATTGTCTTATAAAATGATTTAAGTCATGATCAACCTTCCCACCATTATCAAAAAAAAAAAAACTGACCAATTTTAAATGATGACTTCTCAAAGTAAAGACAAATCTCTCTTTATTCATTTGTTTTATAAGTTTTTATTTAGCATGTACAATATGGCAGGCATATTAGGTGCTGGAGATACATGATGAATAAGATAGACATAAGTCCTATCCATGATTCCAGAGAATCTGCCCATTTGAACAAAGTCATCTAAGCAAGAAAAGATCCTTTCAGCAAATAACCTCAACCAAACAATTTTCATGACTTCTCTGTGCTTTTCAAAGTGTCTTCTGCTCCAAGACTTTTTGCTGTGAATTCATAAAACTGCTATCACAGAGCAGACTATCTACCCAAAAATTTCAGTAAAACAGAAGAGGCAAGCCTCCTATAACTGACCCTGAACACCAAAGTGTTAACCCTAACCAGTCAGGGAAAATGGTTGTCAAATGACCTGACAGACCACATAGATGAATCATTTGATTTGACTCAGTTTACTGAGTCATTCTTACTGTAACAAGTCATTCTACAATGTGACATTTTTTCAGTGTATTCCATATTTATAATAATATTGCTACTCTCCCCATTTAAATTGTTTGAGGACACAGCATTGAGTCAAATTCTCCCAAAAATAAGTTAGTCACCCAGAGCAGCTACTTCAGTTTTTTACAGACTTTAGATTAGTCCAAGATCTCTCTTCTCTAACTCCTACTTTTTCTTCTTCCTCTTGTTCCCTAAATACCTAAACACTCCTTTCATAGAATACTATTTGGCCTAGAAAAAGGAGATCTTACCATTTCCTACAATATAGATAGAACTGAAAGACATTACATATGTGAAATAAGCCAGACACAGAAAGAAAAACATTGCATGATCTCACTTACATATGGACTATAAAAGAAAGTGAGCACAAATATGCAGAGATAGAGAATGAAGTAGTGGTTATCAAGGGCTGGTGAGGAATGGAAATGGAGAGACATAAGTCCAACGACACAAAATAGCAGAAATGTAGGACAAACAAGCCTCAAGAGCTAATGTACAACTTGAGGACTAAAGTTAGTAAAAGTGTCTTGTGTTAGGGGTATTTTTTAACCAATAGATTTTAGCTGCTTTTGTTACAAAACAAAAAATAACTATGTGAGATGATTGATAGGTAAATTTGCTTCATTATTATGGCCATTTTACTACTTATATGTATACCATAACATCATGTTGTAAATGTCAAATATATATAATTAAATTTATTTATAAATAATGGTAAATGAATAAACATTCTTCTAAGTACTCTTTAGTTACTTCTTTTTCTTCAATTTTTCCCCAAACAATCCTGCCATATCTGTAGTTTCAACAACCACAGAGAAAATTATTTCTCCAGAATCACTCAGCCTATCTTTTTCTTTTAAGAATTGTTGTGGTTGCTGCAGAAACAGTTTGAGTCAGAAGAAACTTGAACATGTCATCTAGCAGCCTGGATGTGCTATGGTGATGTGGCCTTGGAAGGGGAAACTAGAAGCATGTTTTAATGGATACAGATCAGGGTCAAGCAAATTGCAAGCAGGAATTAGTAAGAAACCAGCATGAACTAACAAGACACATGACTCAGTTAATTGGCAAGACAGGCTAAGGCTAGTGACCATTGGAAAAAGAAACCGGGATTAGAGATGAGTTTCAATGAGTATAACTGTCTACTTCCCTTTCGATTCCTTTCTTTTCCCAAACAATTCACTTCTCTTTTTTTTAAATAAATTTTATTTATTTACATCTTCCAAGAGATAGAGAGACATAGAGAGACAGACACCTTCAACAAGGTCTCCACACTGCAATCTACCCCCAGACTCAGCCAACCTGAGTCACAAGCATGTACCACTTGGCACACACAGGGAGGTGTGAATTTAGGACCTTCCTATGAGGGCCCACTATTGTAGAGCATTGCATTACTGCTGTGTCACTACCCAGCCCTCTGAACAATACAACTCTAAAGCCACTAGTGAGGGCATAACACTACAATTTTTGCTAAAAGTAGGAGGCAGTCATGGTGGCCTTGAGCAGTATATCAGAGCCAGTCAAGGTATAAAAAGGATCTACCCCATGGAATAGGTTGCTGTGAAGTGTCAGAACATAAGTAGGACAGGAAGGGCAATTACGTGAAGGGAAGATAGGATGAGAAAGACATCTGGAGTTTAAGAGATACAAAGTGAGATTTCAAAGTCCAAGCAATATAAAGAGAACATCAACAAAAAGAGGCAAACTGGTATGAAATGTTAGGGCCCAAAGGATAAGGAGGGTATACATACAGGGTGTCCCATTATGAGAAGTCAGACTCTGAGCAAAGAGGAGAGGTAGAGCAGATAGCAATACATGGGCTACTGGAGTCCATGGAAAGACCCAGTAAGATTTCCATGAGAGAGTGTGGAGGGCACTGCATACGGGAGCTATCTGCCATCTTAAGAAACCTTTGGGTTTCACTTCCCCCTTGAGCAAACAATAAGAGTGATGGTTCTAACCAACCCCGGAAAGCCATATCAGACTCTTGATTGGCTCCCTCTGAATCCTCATGCTGATTGGTCACCATGCAGGACACTCGCCGATTGGTTGAGCCAGAATCCCTCATTTGCATTTAGGGCAATTTCAGGGGCACCAATGATTGGTCCATTTGCAATACCTCATTTGCATTTTGGGCAACCAATCAATGCCCACCAGCCTGTATATAAGCTCACCGTTCTTCCTCAATAAAGGAGACTTGATTAGCACCTGGTCTTGTCTCCACTCTGTGTGTCTCTGTGAGTTTGTCCTTTTACTCACTCCCTCTCCCAGGTTATTGTTTGACTGTCCTGTGGGTTGGGACAAGAGAGGGGTGCCTGACAAGCAGTACTGGAGCCTGAATAGGCTAGGAAGACAGCCAGGCAGGAGAAAGTGTAACGATCTCTGTAAGAGCTGAGTTATAATTAGAAAAAGTGATCAGGTATGTAAATACTAGAAAAAGTGATCAGGTATGTAAATACTAGGAGTTTCAAAAAATTCATAGAAAATGCATATTAAAATAAAACTACACATGGGTTTCCTTTTTTTATTTTTGCACCCAAAAGAGAATCACACTTTCTGTTTTACATAAAAGCTCCCTCGTATATTAAGATTAGAGGAAGTTAGGTTTGTCACTGTCACGGAAAGGAGATATAAATATGGAAAGAGAAAAATAGAATAAAACAAGTGGTGTTGAAGCAAATGAGAGGCATCTGTGTAAAGCCTGTGTAAATAATATACGAGAAATACTAGATACCATGTAAAGCCATGGTTTTCATTAGCTAGATAAACATCAAAACTTGAATATAATGCAGATGTATTTACATGTTACATACACACACATCACCTGGCTCTGCCCTCTAAGGAGGACTAGAAGAAGCAATACTGTAACAGCAATGAATACCCCTAATGCCCAGATCTTCACTTCCAGATACTATTCTCCACTACAGGAAACTAAAGCTCAATGAAGAAATGGACTAATTCTATGACAGAGGTAAGAATATCAAATGTCAAAATGCAAAGATGTACTCAAAGAATGATGGGACAAAGTAATAACAATTTGTTTTCATTTAAAAATTATTGGGACTGAGGGAAAAAGAGAAATGAAGATTTTTCTACCGATAATTCAGCTTCAAACCCACAAACTCGAGTGGAGAGGCAAGGGGCAGGCCTTCAGAAGACTCCTCCATGGCTCCTGAGCACTACTGATTTCAGGGAAAAAAAGAGAAATGAGGATTTTCTACCGATAATTCAGCCTCCAGCCCACAAACTCATGTGGTAGGGAGCCCCTCAAGCCTTCTATCTGTCTCTGTCTCTGTCTCTCTCTGGCTCTGTCTCTGTCTTCTCTTTTTTTGTAATTTTTTCTTTTTAAAATTTTTTAAGATAAAGTATTCTCTGGGCTTTTAGCCCCTCCTTTACCTCACTATTAATCCCCTTTTCCCCACCTATCCAGGAAAGGCAAGGGGCAAACCTTGAGAAGAAGACTCCTCCATGGCTCCTGAGAACCAGTGATTTAAGGGGAAAAAAAAATGAAGATTTTCTACTGATAATTCAGGGTTTTTATTTTTTGCCATTTTTTTAATTAATTTTTTCTTCTTTTCCCTTCCTTTTCTCTCTCTTTCTTTTTTTTCACCCTCTCTGTTTCTTTTTCTTTTTCTTTTATCTCTTCACTCTGCTCCTCAATCTTTATTTACTGTGTTTCTAGACGGATCTCAGGGAACCGTAACCAAACATCCAAATACTATTAGGGTTAACATATTCCTCAATATTCACTGAATCTGCTGCACTGATAAAAACACAACAGCAAAGAGATTTCAGATCACCTCTTTCTGTACACTCCTGGACGCTCAGATTGAACTTCAAGAATTAGGAAGAAACACACCATCTATCAGATGACTAGAAATCACCACGGGGCCACAAGAAATATGGGACAGCAAGAAAATACCTCTCCTCCAAGGGAAAAGAATAATTCCTCTTCATCTACAGATAGTTCAATGGAAATTATGGAAATGTCTGATAAAGAATTTAGAATATTAATAATGATGAAGCTAACAGAGATGGAAGAGAAGAGAGACAATGAATTGCAGAAGAGGCAGGAGAAAGGAGCTGACAAGTTCCAGGAGGTAAGGAAACTCTTGCAAGATCTAAAAGGAATTACACACTTTTAAAAGGAATTAAATAGATCTGTTAGAGATGAAGGCTATAACACAGGAAGTCAAAATCTCCCTTGAAAGTATTAAAAGCAGGCAAGATCATACAGAAAATAGAATCTCAGATATAGAAGAGAAAATTACTGGCCTATGAAAATCCACCGCAAAGACTGAGAAAATTGCCCAAAAAAAATGAGAATAATATATGAGAAATACTAGATACCATCAAAAGTCTAAACATCCATGTAATTGGTATTCCAGAAGGCAAAAAGACTCATAAGGGCATTGATAATCTGTTCCATGAAATCCTGCAAGAAAACTTTTCAAACCTAGAGAGTCACTCAAAAATCCAGTCTCAAGAAATACAAAGGACTTTAAACAGAATCAACCCAAGAAGATCTTCTCCAAGACCCATTTTAGCCAGATTGACCAAACCACAGACAAAAACAAGATATCAAGACTGGCAAGAGAAAAATGGCAAGTTACCTACAAAGAATATCCCATCAGGCTAACAGCAGACTTCTCATCATAAACAATGTGAGTAAGAAAGAATAGGAAAATATTTTTAAAGTGTTAAGGGAAAAGCAATTTCAACCTTCATATGGGAAGGAAACACAAGAACTTTCTCAGATAAACAAAACCTGAAATAATTTACCTACACAGACCAGATCTCCAAGAAGTTCTCAGGGAGTGCTATACCAGGAAAATTAAATACAGACACACAGAAATAAGAGTTCAAAAACAAAGAAAATGGCCAACTTAATTGTAGGGACAAGTCTGGAGTTGAATATTATATCTCAGAATTTAATCAGGAAGATCGAACTACAACTGAAGATAGATTAAGTACATGAGACTGAACTGGTGAAATATCATTTTATGACTTTTGACATTGCTGATTTTCTTCTAGGCTTTGTTTTCCGGTTTTAAGGATTTTTGTTCTGTCTTGGGCTGTTGTTAGGTTCATGTACCTACTATTTGAATAGAATCCTAACCTGTTTCCTGGCTTTAAGTTTTAAGCAAAGTTCCTTAGCATTTCTTTGATTTATTAAAGTTAAAACTGCTTTTATTGAAATTACCAGCTAAACTTGGTATCGAAAGTAGTTAGAGTATGTAAGAAATTGTGTGATAAATAAAATGTGGGAGAAAAAGGAATGGAAAACAACTGTAGACACCAGAGATAGTGTGGGAGGAGGGTGGAAAAGAGCAAAGGGTCAGAAATAGGGGTAAAATATATATATGTACACACACACACACACACACATACATATGAAACTAAAAATGGAAAATTATTGATGATAACATGCATGATTAAGCCACTATGTAGTATATTCTGGATAGGAAATCATATTTTGTATATTGTGACGATGCTTAGGGAATGAATGTAAATTAATTAATTTTAAAAAGTTTCATTAAAAAAAAGCTCATGGAAATATGTGTAATGGAAAAACTATGTATGAATTTCAAAAAGTTTTTGTACCAAAATAAATTCATGCTTTAATTGTAAAATAAATTTAAAAATTAATAGGACAATCACAATTATCACAATGATCTTCTAGTAATTGTACCCGAAAACCTAAAAATGTGCTCATAGCTATTGACAATAATCTTTACTAATATGTTTGTGTTCAAATAAAAATATATAAACAGCAACAACAGAAAAAAAGAACTAGAGGGTATGGATCTGAATGTTAAATGGTTCACAAAAGTGGAATAGCAAATGACTGAACTTTAATGCTACTATCATGAAATTTATAAAAAACAAAGGAAACTAATTAAAAAAAAAACTAATAAAACAGACAGCAAGATTCTCCTCAAAAGCTATTCCCAGGGCACTTACCCCTAGAAGTACTTTTATTCCCTTTATCACCTTCCTTACCTGAGCCTTCCATAGCTCTAATAACTTAAATGATGAAACGATGACCTCTAGCCCCTACCACACTTTTAAGGATTTGATGACTAAAGTATTAATTTGAATGTGTTTTTTTGTGAATGAACTTTAATTTTTTGTACATCATTTTATAATTCATGCTAATTTTATTTTTGTATTCTGTAATATGCAAAGATGCAAATTAAAACAAAGTAATAAAAAAGGTCCATTCTCTTAGCAATTTCCAAGTATACAACATATTGTTATTAACTACAGTCAACAAGATGTACAATAGATCTCTTGAACTTATTCTTCCCCTCTAACCAAAAATTTCCTTTGACCAACATCTCCTGAATCCCCTCACCCACCAACCTCTGATATTGAAGGTAGATCAGTCTTGAGTCTAATCCTAGGGGCTTCAATTACCAGAATTCTTCAGTACATATCAGCCACTTGGGCAATTTGATATTCCAGTATGCCTATTGGGGATTTATATCAAGGCTCCATTCACATTGGATAATCTACAAAGCAAAATTCTATTCCTACATAGGCTCAGGGAATATGACAATAGCATAAACTAACAGAATGAAGTACAGGCTATGTCTATAAATTTCAAGAAAATTATTCTTATGCCTAAGGTCTCACAGAAGTATATCTGTCTATTTTCTTTGACAGTCAACTTGATAAACTCATCATCACAGTACCTTTCATTCTTTAAACACTGAGTACTAAGTCTGACTTTCCCATTAATTAGCAAGTCATTTAATGTTTCTAAAACTTCATTTCTTCAATTTTATTATTAATAGCATGTACTAGAAGATCTCTAGGAGACTTTCAATTGTATTAATAATACCTTGTACTAAAAAATCTCTAGGAGACTTTCAGCTCATCTGTGGAAGAACTCACACGATTTCATCTCAGATCTTTTCCAAAAGGATTAAAAAAATAATTGCCATACAAATTCTTTTTAATGATGAAGAGGAATCAATTCTACATTACATCTTTAGTCATAGCATCTCACAGTTGGTAAATTTTAATGGCCCTCTCATCCAACTCATTCTGTACTTGAGTTCCAGTGGCAGCTCAGAAACTACTTAAAGTTGCTATATTTATGTAATAATGTTAGGACAAAAATAGAGAAGATTAAGTTCAGGGTAAGGGCCAAAGACCGATAAAAATAAATAATTAATATTAAAAAATTTAAGAGAGGCATAGTCTAGGTACTGATTTTTTTAGGGTCTTGGACAATTAAGCATGCTTTTAAACTGAAGAAAAGATAGCATTAAACAAAAAATGAGGGATAATTGTTGCTCAAAATCCTGGAAGAGAGAGAGAATTATCTACAAAAAAAAAGTAGAAAAAAAGTAGAGTGATTTATTTTGTAGACAATAATAAAAATAAAAACAAGAACAAGAACAGGAACTGGTCCTTCCAATTTGCTTCACTTTCTTTGTGTCAAGTACTAAGCTCTTCATGTACATTACCTCATTTCTACTCATATTAAGCCTATGTGGTAGATAGTGTTATTGCCCCCTGGTACAGTTTGAATGTGTCCCCCAAAAAAATCATTTTTTTAAATTTGGTGAGCCCTTGTGAAGGTATTGGGAGAGTGGGAACTTAATCTGACCTTAGAATTAAGAGGTAAAACCTTCCAGGGTTTGACCCCTTAGCACAGTGATTAAAGGAACCGGATCCCACATGAGTGACCACAGTTCAAATACTGGCCTGGTGGTTTGAAAAACACTCCAGATTCATGTGTGTGTGTGCCCAGAATATTGATGGGAAAGAGAAATGGAGAAAAAAAAAAAGGTTGCAGCATAACTACACCCTATATTCTCTTTCTCTCTCCCTCTCTATCTTCCTCATCCATGTGGGCTCACAAGCACACACACCCTCTGGCCTTAAACAAAAAAAAAAAAAAAAAAGAGAGAGAGAGAGAGAGAGCAAGAGTGAGAGAGAAGTAAAACCTTTGAGAACTAGTTAGGATTAAATATGATTAGCAAAGTGAACATCCCACACTTAACTACTGGTGAGTTTATAAGAAGATGGAATGAGACCAGAACAGAGACACATGGACACAGACATGCACACTCCTGCTCCATGTTAATGGCCCTCCACAGACTTGTTTCCTCACCACATACCATCCCTAACCTTGGACCTTAACAACTATGAGCTAAATAAACCTCTATTGTCTTATATTACCTAATACTGAAGTTTTTCTGTTATTAGCAACAAAATGGATTAAAACACTCCCATTTCACAGTAAACAAAACTTAGGCACAAAACAAGTAATCTACCTAAAGCCACACACCTAATAGGCTGAGAGTTGAGGTGCTCAGTCTGACTAGAGAGTCCCTGCTCTTGACGACTCCCACACTTCCTCTATGGAAGAGAGGAAAGTATATTTAATTTAGAAATAAATCGTTGAGGCAGGCAGGTGGCAAGGTGAAGGTACTGGACTCCCACATGACCAACTACCATTCGAGTCGCGGACCTGGCCGCTTGCTTTATTACTTTCCCTCTCTCTCTTTCTCTTCAAATTTAAAATAAATAAATAAAATTAAAATAAATAATTCTTAAAAATAAATAGGTAAAATACTGAAAAAGTGCTTATCTGAAAGCCTGATATTCTGAATAAAGGAAGAAACATCATTTGCTTAGCTTAAGGTTAAAGATGAGGCTGGCTATTGAAAAAGAGAGACATTTACAAAAAGCCTTATAAGACTGGAAAGTGGGCCCTGCTACAAATAAATAAAAGATTTGGTAAGCATCATCAGAAGTCCGAGTGAGTTCAGAACTCTGGCTCTGATACCTACACCATCATCATGGTTATGCAACCTTTTTGAGCACTTCTCAGAAACCCAGGAGAAGAAATCAAGAAGCAGATCATTGATCCACAGCTGGGGGGCTGAAAAAGAGGTGAGATGGACAATAAATGTCTTAAGGGAATAGAGAATGATGGCTGAAAAGAGTTGAAATAATTGATCATTGAGTCCAGGCCAAGTTGGAAAGGAAATAAAGCTAATGAATGTCTGCTGAGTCAAAAACTAAAAATGAAAAGCACTTTCTGTTCAGGATATAGGCACTTCTGAAATTTATCTTAACCATTTTATTTTAAATTCTCAATTCTATAAAGCAAGAAGAAGTTGCCTTACATTTATCTTTTAATTGAAAACCATATATATCTGTTAAATACTAACTACATTAAATCACGAATCAACAGACTTAGTCCCCACTCTCCATGAATGAGCTATGCAATGAACCAAGTCACTCAACCACTTTGTGCCTTAGTTTGTGCCTCTGCTAAAAAGAAAAAAAAAAGGGAGAATTTAGTGATAAAATATTCTGTTTCATTTCTTCCTTTCAATTCATGATAAAAGTAAATTACAGGGCCAGCAAGTGGCGTGATGGTTAAGTCACTGGAACCCACATGGCAAATTCCTCAGTTCAAATCCCAGACCTGGTGGCTTGAAAAATACAGAAGGTATATTTGTGTATATGCCCAAATTCCTAAAAGGAGAATAGAGAAGGTATTGGCATGGGACCATCCCTCCTGGGGGTGATTTCTCACTTTCCTTCCCTCTCTCTAGCAAGCACACACATTCTACAGGAAAAAAAGGGGGGGGGTGGATTACAGAAATCTCCAAGCTAGTTTTCTGGCTTTAATGTAGTTGAAAACTTATCTTCCTGAATATAAAACATTTTTTGTCTAATAAAGCATTTTTTCTTTATTTTTTATTTCTTGTTCTTTTATACATTCAATCATGTTATTTAGCTTACAAAGAGAATATTCCAACATGTGTACATTTCTCCATAGTCCAGTTGATAATTCTACAACATTATCTTCAACACATAATATGGAAGAGTTTTGTATCCTTCAATATCCATTTTATAGCTTCAACAGCCAAAGAGATGATCTACAAAATACAACAGAAGCTATTAGCTGCTCAACACTTTTATCTTTAGTGTGTCTCAGCAGTCTTAAAATGAGAAGCTAATCCACATGCTAACATTTAAGACAGCTCCTAGTCTCAAAGCAAACTAAACTAGGTAACAATGCTGGCACCATGCCCAGTGAGTCTTTATTTACTTTTCAATTATTTATTAGGTCATCAAGAAATTCATGACATATTTTTCCATGCAAAAATGGGTCAAGACAGACTGGCAGGGGGTGTGGTGGTTAAGGTGCTAGACTCCTATATGGCCAACTGTGGTTTAAGTCCCAGACCTGGCAATTTGTTTTCTCACTTTCCTCTCTCTCACTCTCTCTCTCTCTCTCTCTCTCTCTCTCTCTCTCTCTCTCATCTCTCTCTGGTCAAATTTAAAATAATAATAATAATAAATAAAATAGAATAAATAATTCTTTCTTTTTAAGTTTTAATGGGTCATGACTTTCATGATGACCCAACAGTTTCAATTCTTTTTGCCTTCTTATATCTTCTTCACTCCTTTATATTCTATGGTTCTTATCATCTGGAACTAGACACTTACTAATTGATGTTAACTAAATATTTTCTGATTTTAGAATTATCTTAAGCTTGAAATTAATAGATTCTGTAAAGTAATACTCACTGGACTAAGGCTTCCTGGTCTGTGCTGGATTAGAAAAGAAGAAATACATAACTGGAAGTACACGTAAACCTCTCACCATCCTTCATGACTGTGGATGGGTCTGGCATCCTTGATGGAGCATGTGCTCTGGACTGAGGCAGTCCTGACTCCAAACCTTACTTCAGTTACTTACTAGCACTGGTGCAACCAGCTACTTTTCTTACATATCAGATTGTCAGTTTTCTTGTTTGTTAAAAAGGGGAAGATTTCGCCATTCTACACTACCAAATACTAAAAATAAACATTTATTCCCTCCCTAATCCATCATAAAAAGGCAAGAGAATGTGATCTCTGTGAGCATGAAGATTTGTACACAAGGACTGTCCTAAGGATAGGCTGGAGATATCACAGGCAAGGTCGAATATAAGCAGGGCTAAAGGCAGCCCTAGCAAACTGCTGATGAAAATACTTCACAATTACTAAATGAATTAAACTTTTGGAGAGTGAAATGGGTTTTATAATGAGAAAAAGAAGCCCCTCCGAAAGGAAAATATTATAAATTGATTTAATCAACAAGTATTCAAGTAGTTCCCACTATGTTCCAGAGACTATTTAGTATTGAGGATGAAATATAGTTCAGCACTCAGAAAGATCTCAAGGGATCAACCCTATAGCACAGTCATTAGGAGCTGTAGCAAACCTATAACACAGTCGTTAAGAGCTATGTGGAGAGACCTGAATCTCACATGGCTGACTACATTTCAAATCCTAGTTCCGTGGTTTGAGAAACACAACAGGCACATGTGTGCATGTGCCCAGAGTCCTGGTAAGGAGGAGGATTGGAAGAAAGCAGATTGTGGTAAGACCAGGCCCCATTGGAAGGAGAGTACATTCTTTATTTCTCTCTCTCTCTCTCTTTCTCTGTCTTTTCTCTCTCTCTCTCTCTCTCTCTCTCTCTCACACACACACACACACAAACAAACAAACACACATGTTTCTCTTAACATTAAAAAAAAAAAAAACCTCAAAATTGCTTTGGCCTTACCATTTTTGCAGGTATACTTCTAACAACTGTATCAGGTGTCCCAACCTGAGAACTAAAGTTGTTAACTTTAGCATTCAACTATGTATGCAGGACCAGGAAGACCAGTAATATATACAGGACCCAGCAAAAATTTGTTTTAACTAGGGAGTTGTGGAGGGCACTGTATATGGGAGCCATTTTAAGAGCTATTTACTATTTTAGAAACCCTTGGGTTTTACTTTTTCGTTGAGCAAACAATAACAACAGTCCTCGGAAAGCCATATTAGACTTTTGATTGGCTCCCTTTGAATTATACTTTATTTGTATTTTGGGCAACCAATTAATGCCCATTAGCCTGTATATAACTCACCATTTTTCTTTAATAAACTGAAGACTTGATCAGCACCTTGTCTCGTCTCCACTCTGTGTCTGTGTGAGTTCGTCCCCTTTTTTTGCTCCCTCCCCCAGGTGACTGTTCGACTGTCCTTCCGGTTGGGGACAGGGAGTCAAGGAGCTTTCTGAGGGAAAGCGCTCATCCTGCTATCAGATCTTAGTCCAGGGACATTGATTCAGAGTTGGGGGCGGTGTGACTTTGACTTTATGGCTGAGCATACAGACTAAAACTTCAATTCCAAGGAAAAGAAGATCGTGAAAAAGAGCAACTAATAAGAGCTATTTCAGTAAGCTCTCATTGGGGTATACTGAAGGAAAGGCTGCACCATTAAAATTAATAGTTGCTTTGAGGAAAAAAATTTCTCTGACTTCCCTGTAGAAATAAAGATTCAGCACCTAGCCCAGATCCTACCATACAAGTACTTCATAAATACATGCAAATGGATGAATGTTGAGGTCCTTCCTTTATATTTTGTCAACTCTGGAGAAAATGAATAAGACTCAGTCCATATCTTTTAAGGACTAATTATAATTAGCACTATTTTTTTTGATATGGAAATAGTTATAGAACTACAAAGCCAACACAAATTCATTTATCTGATGAGACTAGTGTGGAGTTTACATCTGAACAATGAAGGGTAAAGAGAAGAGGAGATAGGCAGAGAGTGCATCAAGTAAGGAAAAAACACAAACAAGAGATCAGAAACTTTTGATGAATTGGGAGCGATAATAGTTCAACAATGGATTCTGAGGATTAGGGCTTCCTTCTTTATTGATGAAAGAAAATGGAAAAACTACTGGAAATCATAAATTACTTTTTTGATGTTTCTCCCACTATTATGATATATTTCAGGTCATTTTATCACAGACTATATAAATATTCTGAATTTTTATGTTCTAATCTTACTAAGAATCATATAGCCCTCCCTAAATAAGAGTTATGTACACTGGAGTAAGTCATTGTGTTTCAATTCTCTTCCCTTTAAAAAAGGCTTTTTCCCAGGAGGCACCTTCATCCCTCAAGAAAGCAAACCTCTGCTTAGTTCACCCTGCTGTTTATCTAGGTAAGCCTCTACAAATGACCGACCCAGATCAGGGTCTTCTGTTACCTTATACAATAATGTCCTAGCAATGTTGTCAGCAAAACTAGCTCAAAGAAGTTAATTGGAGGGGGGGAAAGAAAAAGGTAGAGAAGAAGAGAGGGTGTAAAAGATAGAAAGGTGAGGGAAAAAGGAATACCTAAAGTGAGAAACAGAAGAAGAAAAGGTCAAAGGCAGAAAAGAGGAAAGCAAAAGAGAAGAGAGGGGAAGGAGACAGGATAAAACAGAGAGGGAGGAAGAGAACAGGTGAAATTCATTATGATAGGGACTAGGAGATAGCGTAATGGTCATGTCACTGGACCCCCACGTAGTAGACCACAGTTCAAGTCCCAGACCTGGCGACTTAAAACTCACACCAGGCATGTGTGCGTGCATGCCCAAGATCCCAAGAGAAAAATGGAGGAGAAGGGATTGCTATGTGACCAGAACGGGGGGGGGGGGGGGGGGGGGTTTGGGAGGGCCGGGGAAGTTTCTCACTTTCTATCTCTCTGTGTCTCTAAGGAGCACATATGCCCTATAGTAAAAGTCTCTCTAAAAAAATAACTAAATAAAATAAATATGGTAGATAGGAGAGAAAAGAGAACAGAAAGAAGAGAGGAAAGAAAAAAGAAGATAAAAAGACAGGAGAAAGAGGAGGAAGAGAGAAAACGGAAAGGAGAAGGAAAAAAGGAGAGATTATGAAAAACAAAGGAAAAAAAGAGAGAAAAAAGCTATAAAGAGCTGACCTGATGAAGACTAGTAAATCTACCTTTGAAATATACGTAGGTTTCTGTGTATAAGATTTGTTTGAGCAATTTTAATTTATCAGAACCTAAACAACTTTTGAGATTCATTTGCTACCGTTTGTCTAGTTTTACAAACTAGGCATTATATTTTAGTAAGTTTTAAATTTTAAGAACCCTTAATGCTAACATATTTTACTTTTGGTAACATATTAGCCTATTTATTGCCTTATAGTTTCTATTTATGTCCTTCTTTAAGGAAAATATTTTGGAGCCACCAAGTGGCGTGGTGATTAGGCTGGACTACCGTGTGGCCAGTCGTGGCTCAAGTCCCCGACCTGATGACTGCTTTCTCACTCTTTCTCTTTCTCTCTGGTGAGCATATGTGCCCTGTACTAAATTTAAAAATAATAATAACAATAAAGTTAAATAAATAATTCTTTAAAAAGAGAGAAGTATTTCTAGATTTCTGTCCTGAAGAATTTCACACAAAATATTTTTACTTTAGATTATTTTAAGAATAGGGTTATTTTTTGTTTTCTCTTCCATCTTGTTTCAGCAATTTCTCAGGTTGCACATGCGAATTTTATGATACTTTAACTGGAAAGTTCTATACAGCTATCTTATGATGACATGGCTAGCCCTTTTTTGGGATGTAGTTTATTAATTAATTGATTTCTATTGACCAGCAATTTAAAGAGATGATAATGAACAAACATCTCCTTGTAAATTATATTGCTCCATTAAATCAGTACATGAAAATATTCTCCAAAAACAATTTACATAAAATCTAGAATATTCTGAGTATTTCATTTAGAATCTATCTCAAGCTATCCCCTCCATACTGTACTTACCCTGTCCTTGCTAAAAGCAGTTCTCCTCTCTTATAAAGCTCCCCTCACCTGTTTACAACACAATTTAATGTGCTTTCCACATTATTGGCAGGAAGATGTCCTTTGGGAAAGTTGGAGATGGGAGGCATGCCACAACCATCATATTTGCCTGGAAACTCCACATGGCATTGTGATTTAGTTCCTTGAACAGCACTGTGTGGAATCCCATCAATATGGTGCTCATGTTCTTACCTAATTGCTAGCAAACATGGTGAGAGCCTGCTGCTGTCTTTATACCCTTCCCAGTGAACTGACTTGGGTCTTTGCTTTAGGTGTCGCAGTTGTTGGTATTTGCGATATAATTTGCCCATTTGCCCATGGGATCTGAGAGTGTGAGTAGAAAAAAACATTTTCCACTTACATTAAAAAAAAAAAAAAAATCTGTCTCAAAGCTAAAGCACAATTCCACTTGTAAACACCTAATAACACTAGAGTATCCATTAAACATTATACTAGAAAAAGATTGTTAATTGACAGTAACTCAAATGTTCAGTCCTACTACCAAATAATCAACAACAAAAAATACTAGTGTATCATAAAAAATTTTTTGTTGTATCAGATTATTTTTATTCATTGTGTCTGAAAGAGAAATTCAGGTTTAAAACGTATTTTATATAAATATGAAATATATATTTTCATAAATATGTTTTTGTAAATATATATCATTCTAATTACTTTTCAGCAAATTAGTATTTTCTTCAAAGATAATTTTAACTGTTTGATTCTAATATTTACTGTATTTATTTTTTAACATGAAAAATATTTAGTGGTGTTATAAAATCCTACCTCCAATGATACAAAAAGTTATGACAACTATAAAAATAAATGTCAGCAATGTCAAAGAAAACTCTGGCAAGCCCAAAAGAAATCTTGAAATTCACTTCTTCTTTCAGGCCGCTTTTTCTCCAAAAAGACACTAGTTTCATAACTACTCAACATTGATATCACCTTGTTATTGCATGGTTTCTTCATTAAAATTTCTACATTAAAATTTATTGGCAGGACTAGCAGTTAGCATAATAGCTGTGTCACTGAACTCCCATGTAGGTGACCACAATTCAAGTCCTGGACCCGGTGGCTTAAACTCATGCCGAGTGCATGTGCGTGCATGCCCAAGATCCCAAAAGAAGAATGGAGAAGGGATTGTGGCTTGGCCATCCCCCCGGGGGGTGATTTCTTGCTTTCTATCTCTCTGTCTCTCTCTGTCTTTCTGGAGAGCGCACACGCCCTATAGCAAAAACCTCTCCAAAAAAAAAAAAAAATTTATTGGCAGTGACTATTATATTACCTCATTTCTCTTTGAAGCAGACATGGTTCAGTCTTTTTTTTTTTTTTCCTCCTCTGGGGATCTTGGGCACGCACGCACATGCGCCCAGCATAAGTTCAAGCTGTCGGGTCCGGGACTCAAACCGGGGTCGAATACATGGGAGTCCAGCAACATAGCCATTACGCTAACTGCTGGTCCCAGTTCAGTCTTTATATAATCAAAATTTAAAATGAGATTCCAAGACTGCAACCACTCTGGTTGAACTCTGATTCTAAAGAAGCCTGGTACAAAGACATCCAGTAGATCACTCAAAGAGCTATTGTCATTGTGATTAAATATAAATATACCTACAAGTGAAATTTCTGGGTCAGATGGTAAGTCTATGTTTAACATTTTGAAAAATGCAAAGCTATTTTCTAAAGTGGCTACTTTGCACAGTAGAAATGCAGTGCTGGTGGAGAACACTCCTACCAGCAGTGTAGCAGGGTGCTGACTTCTCCATATTCTTGCCAAGACTGTAAAAATACTAAAACCACTGAATTGTACTCTCTAAATCAATGAACTTCATAACAAGTGAATTATATCTTACTCACACTGTTTTTAAAAGACATATATATGATCTCCATATACATGAAAAGTGATTCAGGTTCCTGCTACTTATAAATTTTACACTATAAACCTTCCTCTTATCCTTCCCAAAGAGACCTATGGTTGAGAAGAGATCATCATATTTTTTAGAGATTACTGGACACTGGCTTTATGTTGGTACCAACTCCTACAGATTCCAGATGTCAGTGGGATCTAACAGAGAAAAGAAGGGTTTATGTATGTCAGGTGATTAATGGAGTTGAGGCTTGAAATTTATCATTCCAGATGTAGTGAAAGCCCCGTGAGTTTCAAATCTACACTGTGGTTGCTTCCCGAGTTTCTGCAATGCATAATTGGAGTACATGTCACTAGAAACTTAGAGAATTTCATCCTTGATTCTCTGTCCCATGAGGTGAAGGTCATTATGGTAGCAAAAAAACACATAAAATCCTTTTGAAAAGTCCTATGTATCTAAAGGAATTACAGAGACTAATTACATCATGAAGAATTTGAAGGATGCATCTAATTTGGCCTATACCAAAAACAGATAAATATTAGAAAATGATGATAGGCATTCATAAATTTAATCAAATGGTGACTCCCCTACAACTGCTGTTAAAGATCTTGGTTCTTAGCAAATCAGCACATCCTCTGATGTGCAGCTACTAATCATGCTTTTATCCCTAAACCTGTTAGTGAAGGCCATCAGAAGCAGTTTATTTCATTTAGCAGGTGAGCAATACACCTTTACAATCCCACCTTGAAAGGAACACAACCAGAACACTGGTGAATGTGGGATCGTAAGAGTATGTAGACAGATGTCTCCAAATGGGCACTGGGTGTGTAAATATTTGTGTCCTCTGTGAATGCTCATGAAAGAGCAGCCTCAGCAGAGGAGAATCTTAGATGAGCAGGATGACCCATTCTACGAATCTTAGGCAACTTCTTTACCACAATGGACACATGAATAAAGAATGAGAGTTTCGCAAGAGCTCAAAAATAAGAGCTTTCACTCACCAGGGCTTATTTAGGAGAAATGCCAAACCTGCCAACAGTAGAGACCAACTCTGAGCTTCGAGAATTTTACCATTCCCCGAAGAAACTTGTCAGCCATATGATGCTAGGTGGGTTACCTTGAACTAATTATTTCAAGGAGAAGTCAGAAGTTTGTCTCACTTACATAGGGTTTCGGAATTTGCTTTTCCAACCCTTGATCACTTTGCCAATCCACAGACTTCATGAATATCTTATTCACCATGATCATATTCCATACTGCATTGCTTCTGACCAGAGAACTTATTTCACAGTAAATGAAACATGCTAATAGGCTCGTCTCATATGATTCAACTTTCTTGCCCCACCACTCTGAAGCTGCTGGCCTAACAGAGTTGTAGGATGGTCTTTTGAAGATGAATTAATGGTGTAAGCTAGCACTGCATTTCTACTGAGCAAAGCTAGCACCAGAATTGGCAGCACTTACAATCTTTCCTATGATGTTATTCAGGATGTGCTCTTTTCTCTGAATCGGTAACTACTATAACAGCTCACCTATACCCATAATTCATGAGTGCAAAAATCAAGGGATAGAAATGGAAATAACTTCTCTCACGATTAGCTCTCATAATCCACCAGCAAGTTTGTTTTCTATTCCTGTAGCTTTGCTGATTTAGAGATTGAGTTCCCAACAAAAGAGTATTTCTACCAAGTGATACCCAAGTGACATCAATGACCATATTAAAGGGAAATTTAAGATTGCCACTTGAGGGACCACCAGTTGGCATACTGGGTATGTCACTTGACTCCCATGTAGTCAACTGCAGTTTGAGTCCTGGACCCAATGGCTTAAACTCACGCCAGGCACATGTGTGTGTGTGTGTGCCCAAGACCCAGAGAGGAGAATAGAGGAGAAGGGAATGTGGCATGGCCATCAGCCCTAGGGGAGTGATTGTTCACTTTTTGTCTCTGTCTGTCTTTCTGGTGAGCACACACTCCCTATAGCAAAAACTTCTCCAAAAAAAAAAAAAAAGATTCCCACTTGATCAGTTTGTATTCTTCATGCCAATAAAGTAACAGAGAATGTTAGTTATCTCAACTACAGCAATTGATCCTTGCTTAGCAAGAGAACTAATTTGCTACTACACATTAGGAGCAGGAAAGAATGTGTCTAAAATTTAGTAGTTTCTTTAAAGTGCATCTTAGTGCCTTAGTTCTAAGTCCTATGATTTTTTTTCTTTAAATAATAATCCATTACTAGATATCTGGGTATCTGTTACTATTATTAAAGAGAATTTTGCTATAGGGTGTGTGCACTCACCAGAGAAAGAGAGAGACAGAAAGTGAGAAATCACCCTCCACAAGGATAACCATGCTGCAATTGTTTCTCCTCCATTCTCCTCTTGGGATTTTGGGCAGGCATGCATGCGCCCACCATGAGTTTTAAGCTACCAAGTCTGACACCATAACCATAATCAACTACATGGGAGTCCAGCGATGTAACCATTATGCCATCTGCTGGTCCCCTAAGTCCTATGATTAAAGTAAATGGAGAGCTATAGCTCAGTGCAGGCAAAACTGCTAAGAGCCCAGACTCTCCAATTATAAAGCTCAGGATCACCCAATAAATTAAGAACTATGAGCAGCTTAAGTGTTATAAACCATTTTTGTTTCTATTTTTCTCTTTTCCCAAAAGTAAGCTGGGTTGATAGTGATTAATTTTATATTTTAGTACTTAGGATATAGGATATCAAAGAAAAAGTGTTACTCAGAAAAGGTGACCATCAACCGAAAAAGGGTAAAGTGAAATTTTTATGTACTCAGCTAGGGAGACGGTTAGCATGCTTTGGGCTTTAGAAGAAATGACTGTGTTATGTTAACTAGGGTAATGATTTTCCTACTAGATTTATTTGGATGTTAGCCATGGTTAAAAGAGGTGTGTACCATGCCAGACTGTGTTGTCAATTGGTTAAACCACAAATTCCATCTCCCAGAATCTTCTTACCAGTATGGTATGGGAAAAGAAATTTGTGCAAAAGTTAAAAGAAGTGAAGCAGGAGCCATTACTTTTTTAGAAGCTCATGACAGACAGACATACTGAAGGACTGATGCCGAGGTACCTTGCTTGTAACTCACTCTTACTTCTTCTCTTCCAAACTACTGGCCCTGCTGACCAACTGCAGCTCCAAGCCTAATCCCAGAATCTGGGCTGTGGACCCACAGAGGCAACTGGGACTCTCCACAGTTTTCATTTTGAGATCCCAATTCAACAGTTAGATGTAATAATACTTGGCCTCTCAGATTTTTATGCAAGCTGTGACTTCTCCACCCATCATAATGCTTAAGGACTGTTTAATGATGGTCTATAGTGTTTTAGCTCCCCTTTCAGACCTTTACTGTCTTAGCTTTCTGATAGCTGTGTTAGGTCTAATACCTAAACTAAATCCCTTATTTCTATAATAATTCTATTCTTTTAGCTTCCCTGACAAATCCTTTCTGTGCCCTAAACTGATGCTATTTAGAGTCACAAGGGCCTAATTGCTCACAAGTATAATTATAGTAATTATGTTGAGTGGGGAAGGGCCGTGTCTTTGTGTAGGTGTAAACTATTTTAGCCATGTGCCCCATTAACATGATAAATTATCACATCTATCCCCCCTCCCATAAGAAGGTGTTCCCTCAATCCACAATCATCTTTTGGGAGAGAATGTATTTTTCCCAGTATCTTACATCACTGAATGATTCATGTCTAGAATGTTATATGCAGTAAATGTGGATGTACTGTCTGATTGATCTATCATTACAATTTCACATTTTAGGTGTTAGGTTGGTACAGTTGGTTTAAACCTTTTACATTTATCACTTCCAATTAGGTGCTTCTCTGAAGGTGTCCCTTTAAAAAGTTCTAGACATCAATTAGCTCTCATACGATTATAAAATTTATGAGCCATATTTTAAGTACCATAGACACTATCACCTGAAGAATAAGATAATAGTAATAGATTTATTACATCTTATACTTGACATTTTCAAGCGCTGAAATTCAAACCCATTTCTGAAGGTCTCTAAATTAACTTACATCAAGTCATTAACAGTTGTTTGGGGGAAGGTTTTTGCTATAGGGTGCGTGCGCTCTCCAGAAATACAGACAGAGAAAGAGAGTCAGAAAACAAGAAATCACCCCCTAGGGGGGTTGGCCACATTGCAATCCCTTCTCCTCCATTCTTCTCTCAGGATCTTGGACAGGCACACACATGCACCCGGTGTAAGTTTAAGCCACCAGGTCTGGGACTCGGACCATAGTCGACTACATGGGAGTCCAGCGACATAGCCATTGCACCAACTGCTGGTCCCATTAACAGTTTTTAAGACATGGAACAAATACTCATTAGTTGTTAGAGTGCTTATCTGGTTTTGTCCCATTTATTTAAAAAATAATGTTGTGAACCCAAAACTATAAATATTAATAACTGAAAACCCCAACACAAAATTTATTTTGAACAAATAGCTCTCTGATACGACTAATAGGGGTCTTCATGTCCCCACAAGTCAATATGCTAAAAGTTCCTTTCTCTTCTTGAAACTTGTAGCCGGCATGTAACTAAGGAAACTAAAATAAGAAACAAATAGGGTTGATTTCTACTCTTCTTGCATTTGAGAAACTGAGAAACAATGCATCTTAAAGGTGTGGGTGGTCAGAGGGTACCATCTGCTCAGCTACAGACAAGATGAATTGAATAAATGAACACTTTTCTAATAACACTTTTCATATAACTCGTGTAAACTCAGGTTACTTGTAAAGTTGTCACACTTCCTCACAATATGAAAAAAGTCAAGTGAAAACACATAGGTGTGAATCATGAAGCAGAGATAAGAGCAATCGGGGTATTATTTGAGATGATCTGAGAATGTTATTCTAGGATGCAAGAGGAGTTTGTAGTCAAGAGTGATCAAAATCCCATTTGGGATTACGGTATCCTTTGCTGTGCAGAAACTATTTAATCTGATGTAACCCCACTTGCCTATTTTGGGGATTATTGCCTATGCCTTGGGGGTCTTATTTGAGAAGTCTTTGCATACCCCAATGTCTCCCAGAGTTTCCACAGTGTTTCCACCAGTAGTTTTATAGTATGAGATGTTAGGTTTAGATCTTTTGATCCATTCTGAGTTGATTTTTGTTAATGGTGAAAGAGGGGTATCCAGTCCCATCTTTCTGCATATGGATACGCATTTTTCCTAGCACCATTTGCTAAAGAGGTTTTTCTTTTCCCACTGGATAGACTGGCATCCTTTGCCAAAAAGCAGTTGATTGTATGTTTTGGGGTTTATTTCTGGAGTCTCTATTTTGTTCCACTGTTCCACCCGTCTGTTTTTGTGCCGATGCCATGCTGTTTTGAACATCAAAGCTTTATAATATATTTTGGTGCCAGGGAGTAAGGTGACACCCACTCCATTCTTCTTGCACAAGATTGCTTTGGCAATAAGAGATCGTTTATGATTCCAGAAAAATTCTTAAGATTGTATATTCTAGATCTGTAAAAAATGTCTCTGATAATTTAATTAGAATTGCATTAAATATGGAGATTAATTTGGGTAGAATTGCCATTTTGAGTACATTAATTCTTCTAACTCAGGAACTTGGGATGTCCTTCCACTATTTTGTGTGTCATTTTCAATATCTTTTTTAAGATTTTTCATAGTTTTCCTTATAAATACCTTTGATCCTTGGTTAGGTTTATCCCTAAGTATCTTACACATTTTGTGCTCATGGTAAAAGGGATTATTTTCTTCAGTTCTACTTAAGTCAGCTTCTTGTTCATATACAGAAATGCTGTAGATTTTTGGATGGTAATTTTGTGTCCTGCCACTTTACTGTATTTATTTATTACATCGAGAAGTGTTTTCATGGACACCTTTGGGTTTTTTATGTATACCACCATGTCATCTGCAAATAAAGATATTTTCAACTCTTTTTTGCCTATTTGAATGCATTTTATATTATTCTCTTTTCTGATTGCATTGGCTAGGAATTCTGGTACTATATTAGGAAGGAGTGGAGAAAGTGAGCAGCCTTGTCTCATACCAGTTTTTAGTAGAAAAGCTTACAGCTTTTCCCCATTCGGTATAATGTTTGCTAGAAGTTTTCGCTATATAGCTCTTATTGTGTTGAAAAATGACCCTTCTGTGCCTATTTTGCTGAATCTTAATCATGAGGAATGCTGTATCTTATTGAATGCTTTTGCTGCATCGATTGAAATGATCATATAGTTTTTATCATTCTTTCTGACAATATGGTGTATTATGTTTATGGTTTTGCATATGTTGAAACACCCTTGTATCCCTGGAATAAAGCCTACCTGGTCATGATGAATCTTTTTTATATGATGTTGGATGTGATTTACAAATATCTTGTTGAGAATTTTTGCATTTATATTCATTGGAGATACTGGTCTGTAGTTTTTCTTTTTTGTCAAGTCTTTATTTGTTTTGGGAATGAGGATGATGGAGGTTTCATAAAATGAATTTGGGTGTGTCCCTTCCTTTTGGATCTTTAGAAATAATTTGAGTAGGATGGAGGTTAACTCTTCCTTAAAAGTTTTGTAGAATTCAGAAGTGAAGCCATCAGGACCTAGGTTTTTCTTTGTAAGGAGGTTATTTATTACTGATTCAATATCATGGCTTGTTATGGGTCTATTCGGGCTTTCTATGTCCTACTGATTCAATCTTGGTAGATTATATGCATCCAGGAATTTGTCCATCATTCTCCACGGTCTCTTGTTTGTTGGCATGTAGTTGTTCAAAGTATCTTCTAATGATGCTCTGTATTTCTATTGTGTCTCTTGTAATATTGCCTATTTCATTACATATTTTACTTATCTAGTTTCTTTCTTTCTTCTTCTTACTCAATCTAGCTAAAAATGTTTCAATCTTATTAGTCTTTTCAAAGAACCAGCTTTTGCTTTCATTTATTTTCTGTACAGTTCATTTATTTTCTATTTCATTTATTTCTGCTCGAATCTTTATCATTTCTTTTCTCCTGGTATTTTGTTGTTGTTGTTTTTCCAATTCCCTGAGGCATGATGTTAGGTTGTCTATTTGCCACCTTTCCATCTTCTTCATATGTGTACAAATTGCTATGAATTTACTTCTTTCTACCACTTTCATGATGTCCCATAGATTATGGAAACTCATGTACTCATTATCATTTGTTTTCATAAATCTTTTTATTACAGACTTAATTTTTTCAGTATTTGAGAAGTCATTCAGAAGTAAGTTGTTTAGTTTCCATGTGTTTGCGTATTTTCAAGGATTGCTTTTCTAAAATTAATATAAAGTTTAGTTCCATCATGAACAAAGAAGATGCTGGCTATAGTTTCTCTGCCTTTGAATCTGTAAAAGCTTGATTTGTGCCTATCATATGGTCAATCTTTAAAAATGTTCCATACGGGGGGTAAGAAAAATGTATATTTTGAGGTCTTAGGGAGGAAAGTTCTATAGATGTCTGTAATTCCATTTGATTTATACTATTGTTTAGATCCTGTATCTCTCTGCTTATTTTTTGTCTCATTGATCTGTCTAAAGGAGATAATGAAATGTAGAGATCCCCAACAATCATACTGTTGCAACCATCTCTCCTTTAAGCTAGTAGTCTTTCCATTACGTATTCAAGTGCTCTTGAGTTGGGTGCATAGATATTTATAAGTGTTATGTCTTCTTGATGAATTAGCCCCTTTACTATTATAGAATGTCCTTCTTTATCTCTTCTTAAAATTTTTGCCTTAAAGCCTATTTTGTCAGAAATCAGTATTGTGACTCCAGTCCTTTTTTTTATTTTCATTTGCATGGAATACCTTTTCCAGCCCTTCACTTTTAGTCTATGTATGTCTTTATACATAAGGTACATTTCTTGTAGGCAACAGATAGAGGGTTCCTGGGATTTTTTTATCCATTCAGCTGGTCTGTTGATCAGAGAATTTAATCCATTAACATTCAACACTATTACCAATATGTCTGGACTTGCTCCTATCATTAAGTAAGCCATTTTCTTGGCTGTTTTTTTGTTCTCTTATATCTGTCTGACTTTAGTTTTCCTAGTATAGCACTCTCTTCAGAACTTCTTAAAGAGCAGGTCTAGAGTTGGTAAATTATTTCAGGTTTTGTTAATCTGAGAATGTTTATCTTTTTTTTCCATATGAAGGATAATCTTGCTGGGTATAGTAATTTTTGTTGAAATTGTTTTTCATTTAACACTTTGAATATAGTTCCCATTCTTTCATTGCCTATATTGTTTTTATGAGAAGTCTGATGTTAACCTGATGGGATAACCTTTATAAGTAATTTGACATTTCTCTCTGCCAGTTTTAGAATCATTTTGTCTGTGGTTTTGGCCAATCTGGCTATGATGTGCCTTGTAGAATACTTTTTTGGATTGATTCTATTTGGGGTCCTTTGTGTTTCTTGGGTTTGGATACTTGAATGCCTCTCTAGGTTTGCTACATTTTTTTCTAGGATTTTATGTAATAGATTATCAATTCCCTTATTATTTTCTTAACCTTCTCAGACACCAATTATCTGCAAGTTCAGGTGCTTAATGGTATCTAGTATTTCTCATATATTATCCTGATTTTTCTTGGTTATTTTCTCAGTCTTTTTGATAATTTTTCTAGGTCAGAGATTTTGTCTTCTACATCTGAGATTTGATCTTCTGCATGATTTAATCTGCTTTTTAATACTTTGTTTCCTTTTTGCTTTTTTATTAGAAGTTTTCACTTTAGGGCATGTGCACTTCCTGGAGAAGAGAGATACAGACAGAGATAATGAGAAGGAAGGTGAGAAATCATTCTTCAGGGATGATGGCCATGCCACAATCACCTCTCCTCCATCTCCACCTGGGATCTTGGGCACATATAAAAATGCGTCTGGTTAATTTTCAAGCCACTAGGTCTGGGACTTAAACCAAAGTCAACCATGTGGGAGTCCAGCAATTTATTCCGATGTTTTGAGGTGGCATTTACAGTTTTCATAGAAAGATGAGCATTACTAATGTTTACCAATTATATATTTTTTTATTTTATTTCATGTTCTTTTATACATTCAATCACATTATTTAGCTTCCAAAGTGAATATTTCAACATGTGGACATTTCTCCCCAGTCCAGTTGATAATACTATAAAGTTATCTTCAACAGATAATACCCCATTTATTTGTCCCATTAATGCTTTTAATACTTTCAAAGGATATTTTGATTTCTTGTATCACAGTCTTCATCTCTAACAATTCCATTTGATTCTCTTTATGGTGTCTATTTCTTCTTTCAAATCGTGAAAAGACTTCCTCATCTCCCAGAATTTGTTGTCTCTTTTCTCTCACACCTCATTTAGTTTTGTCACTATAAATATGTGTTTTCTGTGGATGAGGAGGAATTGACTTATTCCCTTGGGGAAAAGATATTTTCTTGGTTGCTCATATTTCTTGTGCCTCTGCAATGGTTTCTAGTCATCTGTTGATTTATAGGTTTCTTCCTAAATTTTTCAAGTTAATTTTGAGCATTCAAAGCCGTGTAAGAATAGGTGATTGGTGATACCTCTTCTGCTCTACCTCCCTGATGCTCCCCAGCAACCTGTACTGTTGTCACTGGACTTGGATGATACAAAGTCCTCTCAGTTTCTAGAGAACAGGTATGCCTGAGACTGAGCTGCTGAGCGCTAACTGAGAAAAACAGAAAGGATTGCATGGCATGGAACACACATTTGATAGAGGGTGGACAAATATGGAAGATTTAATGCTGAGTGAAGCAAGCCAGACTATGAAAGAGAGCCATTGTATGTCCCCACTTAATATACACCAAATGTTTGCATTCACTGACAGAACTGAAAGACTAGAAGGTATAAAGGCATGGAGAGCAAGTGTGGATAATAGAGACAGTGGAAGAACAGTGACCAGTGGGAGGCAAAAGAAAACAATAAAAGAAAAACATTTAACAGACATAAAAGTGTAAAATTATGTGTTAATAATGATGTGTATGGCAATATCTTTGACTAAACTAATATGCAGGGTAGTCATAATGCAAAGATGCCTTTTATGTGCTGTAAAGATGATTAAATGTAAATAAAGTGATTAAATGTAAATAAAACAAGGGGAAAAAAGAAATTTATAGCTTTAAAATAGAGCCAGTAGGAAATATGGTGGATTAAAAAAGGAGAGAGAGAAGAATAGTATTCAATTCAAGATATTGGAAGGCCTAGTTGTGGTGGTGCAGGTGATGTCATGCTGCTCTGCAGTGCTGGAAGCCACATGGCCAACTGAGGGTTCTGATCCTGATTCATTCTGAAACACCTAGATGTATGTGCCCAGTACTTAGGAAGAAGAACCACTGGGAGAAAGCAGTCTTCCCACATGGTAACCCCATCATCCTGGGGACTTTTGAAGAGAAAGTAATAGGTCAAAGTCTAAGGGCTACTGTCACTCTGGCTGCTTCAGCCATATCACCCCAGCAGAGCCTTTGTGCTACTCTTCTATTACCCCTAAGCTGCTGCTGCCAATTTCTGTGGTGAAAGGATAAGTATTTTTTTGTTTCAAAGAAATGGGGAGAGGCAAGAGGATGACATTAAAACTTCCTTCCATCATCTCACAGTCTCTGGCAGCCTGCCACTGACTGCAGCCACCACACCCCCAAAGCAAGACAGCCCTATCCCACCCTCTCATTTTATCCTTTCTTCAGGTTGATTTCTCCATCTTGACAGGAACCAAAAAAAATTTTTTAATCCTTTCTGGAAGCCTTATGATTCACATCCATATTATTCTTGGTCATTATTCAAAAATAATTACCTCCTGTCAGATCTCCCTCCTTCACAGACTCATCTCCATTTTGCTTTGGGTTTCTTTTTTCAAACCAATCATACTGCTCCTTTCCCTCTGAATGCTATCTTGTGTCTTAGAAAAACTTCTCCAGAGGAAAAAATAACTTTACAGCACCCTCAATCTCTTCAGACTCCTTGCCTTAACTGAATCCTGGATGCATGCCAAGTACACAGCCTCCCTCACAGCCTTCTAGGGGTCCAACACCCATTCTTCCACATGTATCAGCCTTAAACATTGGGATTAGCTCCCCAATGCTCAGAACTTCCTCCACCTCCTTCAGACAAAACTGTCTGCTATTTTAAGGATCATGTCTCTCTTTCCTCATCACTACTGAGGGACCAGCTTCTATCAACTGCTCCCCAATTTACCAAAGCCATTGGCAAACAATTCAGTCTTTCTGTCACCCTCCTGCCGATATCCTAGGAGATTTTAACATTCATGTGGACAGTCCATTCAACACACTGTCCTTCTAATACCTTCTTCTCAGCTCCAAGGTTTTCAACTCCATGACATTTCAGCTACTATTCCAATATAAATAACATGTTCATTTTTTAAGTGCTTACTATGATCCAGGAAAAATACTTGGTATTGAATGTGATTTTCTTATTTCACTTTGACAATACTACTATGAATTAGCTACTTTTATTTATCATATCCATTTCCAAATAAGAAAACTGAGACTGAGGGATTTAGATAACTTGTCCAAGGTCAGTCACACAGTTTGCAATTAAAAACACCAAAAATCAAAAAGATTCAAGCAGAAAATGACAAAAGAACATTTCAAAGTTCCAGTTACAGCCACCAATGTTTATACTATTTTTTTCATTCTTCTCTTCTCCCTTTGGTACACACACACACACACACACACACAAAGGTCAAGAATTGATACACCCATAATTTGGAATCTTCTGTATCAAAAGTAGCTGGATAAATCATTAAGTTAGCAAGTAAAATTAATCATTTAAAAAAATAAAACATAAATCAATTTGTTTTAATCTTTGTTAGAAAATAAAGCTATATTGCTAGAAATCCCTAATGCTGACACAATTATTACATGAATATTTATGAAAGTTGAGAAAAGTTGGTCCCAAGATAGTTAAAACAACCTAACTAATGTAATGATATAGAAAATAAATGTCTTACAAACCTTGATTCATGAGAGGAATCTAAGAAATCTTGCACTCATTTCCTTTTTAAAAGAAAGAAAGATAAAAACTATATGATCATTACAATAGATGCAGAAAAAGCATTCAACAAACAAACATGCCTTTATGATCAAGACTCTCAGTAAAATTGGCATAGGAGGACCATTTCTCAGCATAATAAAAGCCATCTACGATCATTTTGTATGCTATAATGATGTACGGTGAATGAATGTAAATAAATAAATTTAAAAAAATAAAATAAAGCATAATATAGAAACAAAAAAAAAGCCATCTACGAAAAACCTACAGTTAACATTATACTGAATGAGAAAAAAACTGCAAGCTTTTCCACTAAAAACAGGTTCGAGACAAGGCTGTCCACTTTCTCCACTCCTATTCAACATAGTACTGTAAGTTCTAGCCAATGTGATGAGACAAGAGAAAGAAATAAAACGCATTCCAATAAAGAAAGAAGAGCTGAAATTATCTCTGTTTGCAGATGACATGATTGTATATATAGAAGACCCAATAGTATCTATGAAAAAACTTATCAAAGTAATAAGTGCATATAGTAAAGTGGCAGGATACAAAATTAACTTACAAAAATCTACAGCATTTCTATATACAAACAACAAGAAGACAGAGACAGAACTGAAGAAAGTAACTCCATTTACCATTGATACTTAGGAATAAAACTAACCAAGAAAATCAAAGAGGAAAACAATGAAAACCTTGAAAAGGAAATTGAAGAGGACACTAAAAAGTTGAAAGAAATCCCATGTTCCTGCATTGTCAGAATCAATATAATCAAAATAGCAATCCTACTGAAGTTAATCTACATATTTAATGCAATCCCTATAAAATTACAAGAGACGTTCTTCACAGATCTAGAAAAGACAGTCATAGAATTTGTCTGGAACCATAAAAGACCCCATTTTGCTAAAGCCATGCTGTGCAAGAAGACTGGAGTAGGTGGCATCTCACTTCCTGATCTCAAAATTTTACAAAGCTGTGATAATCAAAACAGCATGGTATTGACACAAAAACAGACATGAGGACCAATGGAACAAAGTAGAGACTCCAGAACTAAATCCCAAAACAGATAGCCAACTCATCTTTGACAAAGGGTACCAGTCAATCCAGTGAGAAAAAGAAAACCTCTTTAGCAAATGGTGCTGGAAAAACTGTGTATCCACCTGCAGAAAGATTAATCTGAACCCCTATCTGTCACCATTAACAAAAATTAATTCAAAGTGGATCAAAGAACTAAACCTAAGACCACAAACTATATAACTACTGATGGAAAACACTGGGGAAACTCTGGGAGACATTGAGGTAGGCAAAGACTTCTTAAGCAAGACCCCAGAGCACAGGTAATAGTCGCCAAAATAGACAGGTGGGATTACATCAGATTAAGGAGTTTCTGCACAGCAACGGACACCATAATTAGTGTGAATCGACAACTCTCAGAATAGGAGAGAATTTGTGTTAGCTGCACTTCAGATAAGGGACTGATAGCCAGAATACATAGGGAACTCAAGCAGCTTACCCGGAAGAAAATGATTAAGCCAATTAAAAGATAGAAAATGAGTTGAATAAACGACTATCTAAGGAAGACATACGAACAGCCAAAAAGTATGTGAAAAAATCCTCAATATCCCTCACTGTAAGGAAGATGTAGATCAAAACCGCAATGAGATACTACCTAATGCCAGTCAGAATGGTGAAAATTGAAAAAAATAACAATAATAATGATAAGTGCTGGAGAGGATGTGGTGAAAGGGGAACATTGCTACACTGTTCATGGGAATGTAAATTGGTCCAGCCACTGTGGAGAACAATATGGAGGTTCCTCAAACACCTTCAAGTAGAACTACCATATGATCCAGCAATTCCACTCCTGGGTATCTACCCAAAGGACAGGAGAGTGCTCAGTCGGAAAAGCTCTTGCACAACTATTTTCACTGCAGCATTATTCACAATTACTAAGACATGGAACCAACCCAAACGTCCACAAACTGATGAATGGATTGAAAAATTATGGCACATATACTCCATGGAAATACTATCAGCCATAAAAAAAAAAGGCCCTGGAATTTGATAGAAAGTGGACAAATATGGAAGACTTGTTGCTGGGTGAAGCAAGTCAGGCTATGAAAGAGAGACATTGTATGACTCCATTTAACATATACCAACTGTCTCTCTATGGTAGAGACTGAAAGACTGGAGAACATGAAAGCACTAAAAATTGTAATGGACACTAGAGACAAAGTAAGAGAGTGTGGGGGAAAAGTGTAGGGAAGGAAATTTGGGGGAAATGGAGAGGTAAGAGACTTATGGGAAACAGATAAGGTTTTTTATCTTTGATGAGGATGCGTACAATAGTCTCAGCTGGGCTGAACTGAGGTGTATATCATGCTGGGTAAAGTCTCTTCACAATCTAAATGACGTATAGCGATTTAATGTATGAGTAATAATTTTAAAAATTAATAAAAAAATTTAAAGTAATGTCTAAGTTTATTCTATAAATTTAACCTTCTATTAGTTTTCAAGCATCATTTAATAACCATAGCTACATAATATTTAAATACAGAAGCATAAAGAAATAGAAATAAGAAATAATTAACATGTCTTGCTTTCAAAATCTACAAAGCAACTTATGTTTACATACAATTTATACATGTATGTATATACACACACATTAAATCTATTGGTTCTGTTCTGGAAAATCCTGACTAATGTATATATCATAAATTTTGTGTGTGTGCGGGACCAGCAGTTAGCGTAATGGCTATATCACTGGACTCCCATGTATTCGACCGTGGTTCACGTCCGGTGGCTTAAAACTCACGCTGGGCGCATGTGCGTGTGTGCCCAAGATCCTAGAGGAGAACAGAGGAGAAGGGACTGCAGCGTGGCCATCCCCCCTGGGGGGTGATTTCTTGTTTTCTGTCTCTCTGTCTCTCTCTGTCTGTCTGGCGAGCGCACATGCCCTATAGCAAAAACTTCTCAAAAAAAAATTGTGTGTGTGTGTGTGTGTGTGTGTGCATGCTAATTACATAGGTGTTTATTTTACCATTATTCTTTGTATATTATTTCCTGTGTTTTAAATATGTAATAAAATAATGTTAAAGGACACCACAGGCTTTGCTCTTGTCTCCCAATGATTTTCTTAGCTTCTCTACCCTGAGATGAGAAATATGCTGCAGTCACACCTATTGCTAAGTGTATAGAAGTCTGCTGCAAAACTATCAAGCAAACAGCCTCAAGAGCAATACTCGAGTACAAAAAGCAGAAAGCCTTAGTTCAGCCACAAGCTTAAATTAAGCCTTGTTTTCCAATGTAGCCCATGGAAAGCCTTATATTTGTAAGCAATGAAGTGAATCTCTGATACCCTTATCAAATCAGTTTCCAAGACAAAATTTCTCAAAGAATAAACTGATTAAATCCCACCATTGCAACTGCAGGTAAAATGAGTGCAGACAAATAGTCAAAGAGATTTTAAAACTTATACTGCCAACCAAAAATGTCAAATCTTTAGCCCACTCCCTCTTGTTTGTTTGCTGTAGGGGTGCATATGCCCACCAGACAGACAGAGAGAAAAAGAAAGTGAGAAATAACACCCCAGGGGAAATGGCCATGCTGCAATCCCTTCTCCTCTAGGGATTTGGGATATGCGCGCGTGCGCGCGCATGCACGCACACACACACACACACATACACCTGGAGCATTTCTCAAGCCCTTGGGTCCAAGACCTGAACCTTGCAGTTGGCCATGTGGGATCCAGCTACTGTAACCACAATGCCACTGGCTGGTCCTTGTCCACTCTTTCTTTGTGAGCCAAGACAAAAATTTTCCCCAGCTGACATGAATAGCAATTTCTTTCAAAAACACAAAGCTAGGGAGGGGGCGGCAGGTGGCATGGTGGTTAATGCACTGGACTCCCATATGGCCAACCACAGTTCAAGACTCAGACCTGGTGGCTTGAAAATCGTGCTGGGCATGTGTGTGTGTTCAAAATCCCAGGAGGAGGATGGAAGAGAAGTGATTGTGGCATGGCCATCCCTTATAACCTAGTGGTTAAAGGGACCAGACTCCACAAGGTTGACTACAGTTCAAATCTCTGTGCTGTTCATTTGAAAAACATTACAGGTGTGCATGCATGACCCAAATCAACACGATGGGAAATGGAAAAGGGATTATGGTATGACCATGCACCATTGAAGGGTGCGGTCTCCCTCTTTCTCTCTCTGTCATTCTGACTCTCTCTGGCAAAAGCACATGAACTCTGGCAATTTTTAAAAACTACAAAGTATATTTTCATCACCATTCTACAATTAAGGCATTTAACCTTTAGTAGACCATCAATAGGGAATCAAAGTTACTGTGAATGAACTATCCATAGTTCATGAAACTAAGACACATTCATTCCATGGCATGTACCATATTTAACTTTCCCATACAAAACAATTCCTGATGAACATTATAAAATAAATACGCTTAAGTCTCACATTCTTATAAAATGTTGTTGCCTTAATTTAAATTTTATAATTTTATAGTAAATATAAATTAATGCTCATTATTAAAGGAGTCTCATCATTTGACTAATTTTGAACATTATTTTATTTATTATTTATTGATTTACTTCATGAGAGAGAGAGAGATAAACACCTTCAAAAATGGTAGCATTTCACAATCCCTTCCACTCTATCCCCAGCCTTTGAGCGAACCAGGATCATAGACATACACTGGCACACCTAGCACGTACAGGTTGACCCAGAAACTGAACCCCAATCTTCCCCATGACTTCCAGAATTGCAGAGTGTGATGTTATTGCCATATGTCAACCAACAATGTCACAATTTTGACCATTATATATTAAATTTAAAAGAGTATACTCAAAATAAATCATTTCCTGCTGTTGAACTTGTCATGGGTACCACATCCAAAAGTTATTCAGGCACATCTAGACTTTCTTCAATACCAAGACAAATTATAGACTAGTGAGTGGTGCTATATATATCTGTATTCTCATCAGTTACAATTTTAAAAACTGCAAATTTCCCATGCATACCTTCAACACACCAAGAAAAAGTATCTCCAGGTAAGTATATGCCTGTAAATTCTTGTCTCTGTTTAGAACACAGTTTCTGCTGTACTCAATAAATAATCTTATATATTCACTGTCTGCAAAAAGTTGTGGTGCTGGTCAAGTTTTTTAATTTCCACATAATTACATTTTATAGCATTCTGTATCTGTTTATTCATATTCCAAAATGAGCCCTATTATTAAAATTCCAGTTCCTTTACCAGATCATTAGTTTTCTTTTTTTTAATGAATTATCTTAACCTTTTATCAATCATAGTCCTAGGGTGGCTTGTCACCTAATGACCTCAGTTGTGATCTTTCAAAACAGATGTACTTGGAATACTAAAGGCGTGGAATATTTTGCTCTTAAATACACATACACAAACTATAAGTCTTCAAAAAGTTCATGGCGGGGGGATGGCTAGCAGATGGCATGGAGGTTGAGGCAGCTTGATCCCACATGGCTGACTATGTATTTCAAGTCTTCTAATCCGTTGATTTAGAAGTCATGCCAGGTCATATGCATGCATACCCAAAATCCCAAGAGGAGAATGAAGAAAGGATTATGGTGTGGCCATCCCCCCAGAAAGTCTTTCTCTCTGTCTCTGTCTCTCTCTCTCTCTCTCTCTCTCATGAGTGCATGCATTTATAGCAAAACTTTTAAAAAAACAGTTTATGGAAATATATATTATGAAAACATGGATTTCAAAGTTTTTGCACCAAAATAAGCTTGTTCTTTAATCTCACTTTTCTACCAACTTTTTGAAGTCCCCTTGTATTCCTTCTTGCTTTCTCCCTTTTTTCTTCACATGTATGGCTTCTTGGCATATCTTTTACTTTGCCACTAATGCTAGAGACAAGGATACAGGAAATCTTTCATTTCTTAATAAATGGCAACTAACCCTCAGTCTCAGTATCAGTGAGAACATATTAAGAGATAAAATTAGAGTAACTCCAGTATTTACTTCTTAGTAGTCCTGACCCAAAACTGTGGGCCCAGTATTGTCAAATAGGCAGATATTTTAATAGATGACAGAAATACATACTTGAGGCTAAAAATCATGTTTCACAACATTTAATGCTAGAAATAAAGCAATCTTTTCTAACACTGTAAAGTCAAATAAAACATATCCCTGACCAGGTGTAACCTACAGCAAATTATGTGAGACTCTAAAAAATGTGTTGGTGTTCAACTATTGTGACTTTACTAAATCCAAAGGTAATTGAAGATACATAAATTTAACGAACTCTCAAGGAAACATAGGACTTTGATGGCAGGTAATTAAATTCTGTGCTTCTAAGTGCTGCATAAAAAATACCTGTACTCCTAGTTAAATGAAAAAACAACAGACATTTGACCCATTGTCAATGCAAGTTCACGTAAGCATGAACTTAAATGGAAAAGGTTACGTTTCCTTTCTTTTTTCAATCCTTATACACAGTGAAGCTACCATTCTTCCCCTTTTTCTGCACCTTGAAATCTGAGTATACCACTTTATGCCATTTTATAGCTCACTAAAAGTACCAGAATTTCTGAAATTATCAGGTAAAAGCAAGGAAATATCCTCCTAGTCAGAAGAGATGAGGGAGATGGTTAGTTTAACTCATTTCAATTAAATAATTTAGTTACAAAGCTAAAAAAAATTATCCTATATGAAAATGCAGCAGAATAAATAATTTCTGAAAAACTTCCCAGTGACTGATGGTCTAATTTTACATGGTTATGCAAAATGGCTACTCTATTAGGAATAAATTAACAATCATTTAATGAAAATTTTAAATGTTAGCAATTCTACCTCTGACTACATCATTATTAACAGAATGTATTCATCCATGCTGTTTTTTCCAATGTTAATTACTCTTAGTTTTAAACTGCATTTCTATCATCTCTCTTACCAAATTAACCTTTAAGATGTAATTTTTTAAATGCTAGGTACAAGCCACAGACAGACTGCATTTAAAAAATTTACAGACCCTGAAGGCAATAATAAGAATATCTTAATATTGTTTCTTAGCTTAAATGTCCTCATAAACTTCAAAAGCTCTTAATTGACTTGCTATTGTGGGACAGACAAGCCCAATCAAGTATTAAAATTACTTTTAATGCTTGAAAATAGTGTATTAAAGTTGGGGCCAAAGAAGCACAATAGTTCTACCAATTTTTAATCATTGGTATATTACCAGCAATAATATGTATTCATCTCACAAACTTCAGTAAAGCACCTGTTACATATCTACCAAGTCCATTATCCTAGGTTCTGGGGCTAAAATTAACAAGTACCTTGAGAGCTTACATTGTTAGTATTTACTGAGTGTAATATTATATTGGGTTGTCGGAAAAGTCATGATAATTTTTGCACAGAAAAAATATGACTTTTCTGACAACCCAGTATTTAATACTGTTATAAGAAGACAGATGAGCCTAAACCCAGCACCAGCCAAGGCAGAAAGCTGCTAGGCATCTCCACTGTTGCCTGTTTTTGGCCTCAGGTGTTCACTTCACAGCTGTAAAGTCTCCCCCAGCTAGTGTCCATCTCCCAGACCCAGCACCAGCCAGGTAAGATAGCTGCTTTGTTCCCTCTTGCTCTCTTCTGCTCCTTCTTCTTTTTTTTCTCCTTTTGAAAAACAGCTCTCTGACCTCCTTGGCCCTTTCCCTTGTTAATCTCTGTTTTTTTTCTCACCTAGGGCAGAAAGCTGCTAGGCATCTCCACCTTTACCTGTTTAGGACAAGCGTGCATACGGTTTTCTATTTTAATCCCAATTTTAATTTTTGTGAAGTGATTTTTTTTTTCCTTTTCCCTCTTTTTCTTCTAGTAATTTCATTCTTTTTTCTTCGCCCTCTCTCCCTATTTCTATTTCCTACTTTCTTTCTCTTTACCTTACTTTTCTGCTTTACTTTTCAGCCCTTACACTCTGTGTAGAGAGGATTAGGTGCTTAATAGCTAACCATCTGAGCACCGGGAGTTTTAGAGAATTCTTTGCACATCACTGTAGTGGTTGTAAAATAAATTCCTCTTTACAAATCCAATTGTAAATCTCCTCCTGTGATTCCTGCATTTGAGGACTTAGTAGAAGGGAGAAAATAGTACCAAATTACTTCACAGTGGGGGAAACACAGGAGGTCACAGTCACAGAATCCCTCTCCAACAAACTAACTAGAAGTGAATACATTACCAAATGACTAAAAATCAAAGAAGAGTCACAAGGATGAGAGAATCAAGTAGTACTTTTTCACCAAGGGAACAATGTAACCTGTCTCTGAGTAGGGAAAATTTAGAGCATATTTCTGAAATGTCAGAAAAAGAATTTAGTATATTTATGGTAACAAAATTCTATGAGATGCAAGAGAAAAGAGACGTTGAGCTCCAAGAGATAAGGAAGTCTTTCCACGATATGAAAGAAGAATTGGACACCATAAAAAAGGAACAAATGATATGAAGGCTATAATACAGGAAATTAAAACCTCCCTTAAAAGTTCAAAAGCACGCTAGACCATGCAGAAGATTGAATTTTAGAAGTAGAAGACAAAACCGATCACCTAGAAAAAAATTATCAAAAATACTGAGAAGAAGCGAAGAAAACCAAGGATATTACAGGAGAAATACTAGATACCATAAAACAGCCAAATATACAAATAACTGGTATCCCAGAAGGTAAAAAAACTAAGGGTATTGAAAATATATTACATGAAATCCTGGAAGAAAATTTTCCAAGTCTAGAGAGGTACTCAAACATCCAGACCCGAGAAATACAAAGAACCCCAAGTAGAATTAATCCAAGAAGATCTTCTCCATGCCACATTATATCTAGATTGACCAAAATGACAGACAAAGACAAGATACTAAGATTGGCAAGAGAGAAATGTCAAATCACATACAAAGGCTATCGCATCAGACTAACACCAGACCTCTCATCAGAAACAATGCAAGCAAAGAAAGAATGGGGAAATATATTCAAAGTGTTAAATGAAAAACAATTTCAACCAAGAATACTATACCCAGCAAGATTATCCTTCATATGGGAAAAGAAAATAAAAATGTTCTCGAATAAACAAAACCTGATAGAATTTACCAACTTCAGAACAGTTCTTTTAAAAATTCTGAAAAGAGTACTATACCAAGAAAACTAAAGAGAGACAGACAGCAATAAGAGAACAAAAAACAACTAGGAATATGGCCAACTGAATGGGAGGGACAAGTCTGAAACTATCAATAACAACATTGAATGTCAATGGATTAAATACTCTGATCAAGAGACACAGACTGGCCAAATGGATTAAAAATCAGAAACCCCCTATCTGCTGCCTACAACAAACCCATCTCATGGACAAAGGCATACAGAGACTAAAAGCGAAGGGCTGGAAAAAGGTATTCCATGCAAACGGAAACCAAAAAAGAGCAGAAGTCACTATACTGATTTTGGACAAAATAGGCTTTAAGACAAAAATTGTAAGAAAAGACAAATAAAGTCATTATATAGTAGTAAAAGGGCTAATTCACCAAGAAGATATAACTGTTATAAATATCTACGCACCAAACTCAGGAACACCCAAACATGTAAACAAAAGACTGCTAGATCTAAAATGAGAGATAGACTGCAACACTGTAATTGTTGGAGATCTCAACATTCCATTATCTCCTTTAGACAGGTCAATGACACAAAAATAAGCAAAGAGACTCAGGACCTAAATGATACCTTAAAACAGATGGACTTCATAGACTTCTACAGAACTTTCCACTCAAAAAAAAACACAAAACATACATTTTTCTCAGCCCCTCATGGGGCTGATCACATGATAGGGCACAAAACCAGCCTTTACTGATTCAAAGGCATAGAACCTAATCCAGCATCTTCTCCAACCATGGTGGAATTAAACTCAATATTAATCTCAGGAAAAGCCCTCGAAAATATACAAATACATGGAAACTAAATAAACTACTTCTGAATGACTACTGCAGAGATTAAGACGGAAATCAAAAGATTCATGGAAACTAGTGATAATGAATACACGTGTTTCCATAATCTATAGAATAGTGCAAAAGCAGTCATAAGAGGGAAGTTCATAGCAATTAGTGCACATGAGAAAAAAGATGAAAAGGTGGCAAAAGGACAACCTAACATCATGCCTCAGGTCAATGGAAAAACAACAACAACAAAAAATCCAAAAACTTCCAGGAGAAAAGAAATAATAAAGATTTGAGCAGAAATAAACGAAATAGAAAATAAGCAAACTATACAGTAAATAAATGGAAGCAAAAGTAGGTTCTTTGAAAGGATAAACTAGATTGACACACGATTAGCCAGACTAATTAAGAAGAAAAAAGAAAGCAACCAGATAAGTCAAATTTGCAACAAATCAGGCAAAATTACAACAGACATAGCAGAAATGCAAAACATCATTAAAGGATACTATGAGTGACTATATGCCAACAAAGAAGAAAAACTGGATGAGATGGACAAATTCCTGGACACAAATAATCTACCAAGATTGACAGGAGGACATAGAAAGCCTGAATAGAACTATAACAAGCAATGAGATTGAATCCGTAATAAATAATCTCCCAACAAAGAAAAGTCCAGGACTCAATGGCTTCACTACCTTATTTTACAACACTTCTAAAGAAGAGGTAACTCCCATCCTACTCACACTATTTCTAGAGATCCAAAAACAAGGAACCCTTCCAAATTTCATTCTATGAAGCCTCAATTACCCTCACTTCCAAAATATATAAGGATACGACAAAAAAGAAAAACTACAGACCTATATCTCTGATGAATATAGATGCAAAAATTCTCAACAAGGTACTTGCTAACAGTATTCAACAGCATATAAAAAAGGTTATTCATCGTGACCAGGTAGGCTTTATTCCAAGGATGCAAGGGTGGTTCAACATATGTAAAGCCATAAATGTAATAAACCATATTAACAGAAAGAAAGATAAAAATCATATCATCAATTCAATTGATGCAGAAAAAGCATTCAACAAAATACAAAATGGCTTTATGATCAACACTCTCAGTAAAATTGGCATAAAAGGACCATTTCTCAGCATAATAAAAGCCATTTATGAAAAACCTACAGCTAACCTTATACTGAATGAGGAAAAGCTGAAAGCTTTTCCACTAAAAACGGGTAGAAGACAAGGCTGCCCACTTTCTCCACTCCTATTAAATATGGTACTGGAAGTTCTACCCAATGCAATGCAATACTGGAAGTTCTACCCAAGAGAAGGAAATAAAAGGTATTCCAATGGGGAAAGCAGAGCTGAAATTATCTCTGTTTGCAGATGACATAACTGTATACATAGAAGACTCAATAGTATCCATGAAAAAAATTTCTCAAAGTAATAAATGCATAAAGTGGCAGAATACAAAATTAAATTACAAAAATCTATAACATTTCTATATACAAGCAACAAGCAGACAGAGATAGAACTAAAGAATGTAATTCCATTTACCATAGCCACAAGAAGTATAAGATACTTAGGACTAAAACTAACCAAGGAAATCAAAGACCTCTACAAGGAAAACTATGAACACTTTTTAAAAGAAATTGAAAAGGACTCTAAAAATTGGAAGGACATCCCATGTTCCTGGATTGACAGAATCAATATAATCAAAATGGCAATCCTACACAAATTAATCTACTTATTTAATGCAATCCCTATAAAATTACAAGAGGCATTCTTCACAGGACTAGAAAAGACAATCATAGAATTTGTCTGGAACCATAAAAGACCCTGTTTTGCTAAAGCCATCCTCTGCAAGAAGACTGGAGGAAGTAGCATCTCACTTCCTGACCCCAAAATATATTACAAAGCTGTGATAATCAAAACAGCATGGTATTGGCATAAAAAAATAGGCATGATTACCAATGGAACAGTAGAGATTCCAGAAATAAACCCCAAAACATACAGCAAACTCATATTTGACAATCAATCCAGTGGGAAAAGGGAAACTCCTTTAGCAAATAGTGTTGGAAAAACTGGGTATCCACCTGCAAAAAGATTAATCTGAATCTCTATCTATCACCATTAACAAAAGTCAACTAAAAGTGGATGAAAGATCTAAATCTAAGACCACAAACTATATAACTACTGATGGAAAACACTAGGGAAACTCTGGGAGACATTGGGGTAGGCAAAGACTTCTTAAGCAAGACCCCCAATGCATAGGAAATAATTCCCAAAATAGACAGGTGGGATTAAGGAGTTTCTGCACAGCAATGGACACCATATTTAGTATGAATCAACAACCCTCAGAATGAAGAGAATTTTTGTTAACTGTGCCTCAGATAAGAGACTGATAACTAGAATACACAGGGAATTCAAGCAGTTTACCTGGAAGAAAAAGATTAAGCCAATTAAAAGGTGGAAAATAAGCTGAATAAACAACTCTCTAAGGAAGACATACGAACAGCCAAAAAGCATATGAAAAATGCTCAACATCCCTCACTGTAAGGGAGATGCAAATCAAAACCACAGTGAGATACCACCTAACCCCAGTCAGAATGGTGAAGATTGAAAATAAATAAATAAATAATGGTAAGTGCTGGAGAGGAAGTGGTGAAAGGGGAACACTCCTATACTGTTCATGGGAATGTAAATTGGTCCAGCCACTGCGGAGAACAATATGGAGGTTCCTCAAAGGCCTTCAAGTAGAACTACCATATGATCCAGCAATTCCACTCCTGGGTATCTACCCAAAGGACAGAGAGTGCTCAGTCAGAAAAGCTCTTGCACAACTATTTTCATTGCAGCATTATTCACGATTGCTAAGACACGGAACCAACCCAAACGTCCACAAACTGATGAATGGACTGAAAAATTATGGCACATATATTCCATGGAAATACTACCAGCCATAAAAAACAACAAGGCCCTGGAATTTGATAGAAAGTGGTTGAATATGACAGATTAGTTGCTTGAACCATAAGAAAATGATAACTATAAAAGTCAGGGGGGGAGGAAAGAAACAGTGATTGAGATAAGACACAAAGAAGGGTTTCAGAGATGCTGACAAAGTTGTATTGGGTAGTCAGGAAAGTCATGATGCGTTTTTGCATAGAAAAATATATCATGACTTTCCTGACAATCTAATATTTCTTCAACTGAAAGTGGTAATAAGGATCTTCATATATACACTTGTTTTGTATGATTTTCTGCATCAGTGTTTTTCAGGCATTCCTTAGACTGAACAATAGTACTACAGTGTTAATGTAGAATTATTCTTGAATTTCATCAACTCACCATCCCCATTTTCTGAGGACGAGCACCAAGTGAAGTCATTCATCAAATGAGGCAATTAGAAAATACTTAATTAGGAACTAGTGTATTCCAAGCACAGTTTTAAGCTTTTAAGCTTCTTTCTTTCTAAGTTTACATTAAAATAAGCAATCTTGTCATGACTAAATAATGAGTCTTGCTTTATAAATTTATTAACAACTTATTGTGTATATTCTAAGAGCCTGACATTGTGCTTAACATATAAAGAAAAGCAAGGCAGACATGTTTCCCAATTTCAGGAAGTCCATATAACCTCATTCATGAACTGTGTTATATATTAATAAGGTACTTGATATGCATGATCTTATTTCCATCTTCCTGAATCTCCAGTTCATCCTATAAGGAACTAAAGTATAAAGAGATTAAGTACATGCCCACTTAAAAAGGGGTAGAGTCAGTAATCAGACTAGGTCAGTCTAATTCTATAGTCAATGTTCTTTTTTTTTTTGAGAGGTTTTTGCTATAGGGCGCGTGCGCTCGCCAGACAGACAGAGAGAGACAGAGAGATAGAAAGCAGGAAATCACCCCCCAGGGGGGATGGCCACGCCGCAATCCCTTCTCCTCCATTCTCCTCTCGGGATCTTGGGCACGCATGCACACGCGCCCGGCGTGAGTTTAAGCCGCCGGGTCCGGGACTCGAACCGGGGTCGACTACGTGGGAGTCCAGCGACATAGCCATTACGCTAACTGCTAGTCCCTATATGGTCCCTATAGTCAATGTTCTTAAGTTTTCACCAAAGCTTCTCAAACTGGGATTCTAATTGTCATGGGTTAATTACATGCTAGGACTACCAAGGGAAAAAAATAATAAATCACAGGATAAGCATGTACCATTTTCCTGGAGTTCTAATTATACTAAATTATAGTTTAAAACCTATTTCATATTAGCATGTGTATTTTAAAGTGTTAAAAAAAATCAAACACTTCTTTTTTTTTTTTTTTTTTTTTTTTTTGCTATAGGGCGCGTGCGCTCGCCAGACAGACAGAAACAGAGAGACAGAAAGCAAGAAATCACCCCCCAGGGGGGATGGTCACGCCGCAATCCCTTCTCCTCCATTCTCCTCTCGGGATCTTGGGCACGCACGCACACGCGCCCGGCGTGAGTTTTAAGCCACCGGGTCCAGGACGCGAACCGCGGTCGACTACGTGGGAGTCCAACGACATAGCCATTATGCTAACTGCTGGTTCCCAACACTTCTTTTTTTTAAGGTTTTGGCCATAGGGCACCTGCAGTCACTAGGGAGAGATAGAGAGAGACAGTGAGAGGGAAACTGAGAAATCATCCCCAGGATGGCCATGCCACAATCCCTTCTCCTCCATTGTTCTCCTAGGATTTTAGGCATGCACACACGTGACTGGTGTGATTACTAAGCTACCAGATCTGGGACTAGAGCCATGATTGGGTATGTGGGAGTCCGGCACCTTAACCAGTACTTGCTGGCCTCCAGATCAAACACATTTTTAAGATAAAACCTGAGATTACAAGAAAATTATTTCACTCTAGAAAGTCAGGATCAAGCCTTTCTTACTCATAAGAAGTTCTATGTATTATGTCTGTTATTTCCTCCCCCACCTTCTTCACTTGGATAACTCTACTCATCCTCAGGTTTCAAGTCAATCACCTACCCCAGGTGACTAGTATTGATAATTATTGATCATTGCTAATTTACCCTAACAAAGTCCCTAATAATTTAAATCTCCAAAGTTATCTTACTAGTTAGGAGGTAAAAGAAAATGTGCAAGATATCTAAAATAGCGGATCTTTCACTATTCTAATTAATCAAATACTTAAATACATATGATATCAAAAGAATGTGCTCAAAGGAACGTTAATCTTTAAATGGCATCTGACGATTTGAAAGTAGTGGAGCTAAACTGTAAAACAAACTAACATACTGTCAATAGTAAGTTGAAATTTCACTCTTCACTCTCCAGAGTTAAGCTATAGGACCTTGGATAAGTCCAATATATGTGATCTGAAGGTTTTCACACACAGTAATGCAAAATAAGAGTATGAGCAATATAAAAGTATTTTTAAGTACTCAACCCTTTTTGGAAAAAGAGGCTAGAAACATTAACCTGGTTCTGGATGCAGACTCCCTCCAGGTACACACTACATGTCTTTAGGGTTCTCCCAAAGACTGGTGGTGGGTGGGAGTAGGAGATGAGTCAAAGAACAAGAATAGCCATCCAAAGAAGATTCTGTGCCAGGATTGAGCAAATCATTGACTGGGAAGTGATGCAGAAGGTGTAAGAGCCAAAAGAGTTTGAGCAAGGGTTCAAACTGGAAAAGCCAAGCAGACAGAAAGTTGGAAAAATAGATTGCAGGGCAAAACTGCAATTAGAGATGAGATCAAGACACCAGAAGGTTAAAGCCAGTATAGAAAGTAAATTTAGCACAGTCCAGGAGAACCATGCCAAACAATAGACAAGGATGCCTAATACTCTCAAAACAAAAGAAAGCAAAACAAACTGTTACACAACACAGCTTTCATTTAAGCACTAAAAGTAGCCCTAAATTTTTAACAAGCATGGCTAATAAAATAAGACCGTTCTTTTTAAGAGGAGAGGTGTCAAAGAAATATATAAGCCAAGATTAGTATAGCAGTGGTAGATAAAAACAGAACCTTAAAGATCAATTGATATCATATATTGAAAAATTACTCACTTTCTCATGTTCTATAAATCAAGGGGAAAATGTAAATTTTTAGTATTAAATAAATACCTCAAAAGCCTGAAAATTTTTAAACTCCATTATTAGTAGTTTTTCATTCTGAAATCTTTATATAAAAGTAGCCAGGGAAGAAAAAATTAATTCCATTAAATTTGCTTCTAAAATGTTTACCTAAAAAAAGAAATATTCCATATAAATATTCTTAGACTTCAAATTTTAGTGACATTTCTTTCTAGTTTCAAAGCCCATGTCTGCAATGTTTTCATTTTGACAGAGATTGCTATTTCAGAACCTGTTTCTCCTACTCTATTGTCAACAACAGACAGAATTTCTTGTATAAATAACAGTAAGAATAAGACTACAATAATTAGAAAGTTGCTAGTTTGTAACACACAGCTCACTTCAGTACTTTCAAATTCAATGCACACAAAGTGAAAATGATTTCACATTTGACTGCATGAGTTGTTTTTCATTGATTACAATAACACAGGAGGGCAATATCTGGATAAACTAAGAGGTATAAGAGGTATATGAGAGGTCTGTATTTCTTTATCCACACATTTTATGACAAATATAGATCTTGCAGGAAAAACTACTGTGTAATGAAAACTACTTATTGCTCAGAAGTATTTCTTTTTGTATTATTTTAATTTCTTTTATACATTCAATCAGTATACATCACTTAACTTGTAAAATTAATGTTCCAACATGAATACATTTCTCACCAGTCCAGTTAGGGGTACCCTAAATGTTATCATCAACAAGTAATAATCCATTTCTATGCCCTGTAAATGTCTTGCCTCTTTGTTTTTCTCCTTAATGCCTTTCTTCAGACTCTCCTTCTCCCATCATCTTCCCACACTAGGATCTTAACTGCCATGACACCTGCTGACCCCCACTGTAATTCTTTGAGAAGATATTGGGTTGTAAGAGTCACAATGTATTTTTAGTTTAACTTTTCTATGGAAAAACATGTCATGACTTTCAACAGCCCAATAATATTGCTTCAGGATTACCAAAAGTAAATAAATACTTGAGTAAATATTAGACACACCACCTATTTTTCTTCTGTTGTTGTTAAAGTTTTTATTTCTTTCATGAGAGAGAAGGAGAGAAAGAGAGATAAGTAACCTCAATAAGGTATCAAGCCCTAGTCCCTCCAGCCTTTCCCAGTCAGCCAGGATCATGGGCATGCATGTCTAGTGGGTGCAGGTCAACCAGGGAACTGAACTTGTGATCTCCCATATGGATCCAGCATTGCCTGAGCACATTATAGCTGCAACACTGAGCTAGCCCTGGGTTGTCACAGATGAGTAGGGCTTTGCACAGTGCACATATAGAGCATGCGTGCATGGAAAGTACCTGGGTCTGGACCAAGTCTTTTGCCATATGGAAGCAGGAGCCTGGGAAAAAAGCCCTAGCAGGGCCAAAGATGGGTATTCCTGGCTCTCCTTCTCACCACCAGGAAAGTGACTAATCTCCTCTAGAAAGGAGTAAGGAAGGGACCGGGTGAAGGGCCACATGCCAGTCCCTTCAAAGAAAAGACATCCTTATTGAAGAGCAGCAAGAACTTGGGATGGCCCAGACCTAAACACAGGGAACAACCAGTTTTCAAAAAGCTAGAGCTGAGGTGTGGGCTCATCTGGCCCAAAAGCACAGAGAGGAGGCAGGAGATGTCCAAGGCAAACAGCAAAGCAGGTTTCAGTTTCAGTCCTGTTCTGCTTGTCTATTGCTAAGTAATAAACCATGTACAAACTCAGTGGCATAAAGTGATCATTGCCCCGAGTCTATGGTTTGACTGGGCTCAGCTGGGTTGTTCTTCTGCAGTCTCAGTTGAGGTCTCTCATTAGGCAAGTGGGACTAGAACACCAAGATAGCTTTGCCTAATGTCTGGTGACATGGTGGGGACAGTTGGTCTCTCCAGCAGGGCTTCTTACATGGTAGCTTATGGCTCCCAGGAATAGAAGTGCCATACCTTCTTAAGGCTTGGACCCAGATCTGGTTCAATGTCGCTTACTCTCTATTCTTTTTATTTTATTTTATACATTCAGTCACATTATTATTTGGCTTACAAGATGGATATATCAACAGGTGAACATTTCTCTCTAGTACAGTTGATAAAACTACAAAATATCTTCAACAGATAATACCACATTTCTTTGTGCCATTAATGCTTTGCCTCCCTATTTTTCTTCTTAATGTCCTTCCTCAGATGCTCCTCCTTCACACTCACTATATCTGGTGGCGGGGTGATTAAGGGTGCTGGACTCCCACATGGCGGACCATGGTTCAAATCTCAGAAGTATTTCTGTCAAGAATGTAAAGAATATCAAAACTTAGTTCTTACTCTTCCAATCTGCTTTTTTGTAAATCTTCCTGAAAACTACAGCATTCTTTTTTTAAAATCACTTATATAATGAGAAGAAAACTTCTCTACCATGAAAAGTTGAGGTCTGGAAAAGACTAGAAAACAAGTTGCTTCATAGCAGACCTTTCTTTGTGTATATGCTGACAAACAATATATGCTAAGAATACTTGTGGAGAAACATTATTCTTAGCCATCCGCCAGAAATTAGCATGCTGGGAACTTTCTCTTCCAGCCAAGTTGAATTGACAGGTTTATCCTCCCACTTTAAACAACTAGCAGACTAAACAAAATATACAAGAAAAAAAGGGTTTTCAGACATTGAGCAACAGAAAACATGAGACTTGAACCTTGGGGAATATAGAAACAAATGAGTGAGTCTTACTGCCTAGAATAATCTCAGACTGTAGGACAGAAAGGAGTGACGCCAACAGAGGTCGACAGTATTATTGAAGAGACAGATCAAAGCACAGGGAAGCCAAGGAAGCTAGAAGGCTCAGGAAAGAATACCAAAGGGGAAGGAGCTGCCCAAAAGAGAGTACAGAGAGGTCAATTCCAGTCTTTACAATGTGAACTATCTTGGCTTACATGAGAGGAAATTATCCCAGGAGAGGCAACAAACTAGTATACCCTTGAATTCACACAGGGCTGGGAATATTTTGTGTTCCCACCATCCAAAATGGAAAAACAACTTTTTTATTTATTTTTTTAAAGATAGAGTTTTTTTTGTTTTTGTTTTTGTTTTTTGGGTAGTTTGGGGGGGGGGGGGGGGGTTGTTTTGTTTTGTTTTTGCTATAGGGCACATGTGCTTGCCAGAGAGACAGAGAGAGAGAGACAGAAAGCAAGAAATTACCCCCCCCCCCAAGGAGGATGGCCATGTGGCAATCCCTTCTCCTCCATTCTCCTCTCAGAATTGTGGGTATGCACACTCACTCGGCATGAGTTTTATGCCACTGGATCCGGGATTCGAACCACAGTTGACTACACGGAAGTCAAAAATGTAACCATTATACCATCTGCTGGTCTCAGAAGAACATCTTAATACCCTGGGTATAGGTTCTTTGAAGGGGATTGCCTTAGTAAGGAACATAAATTTTCTATAGACTAAATACTACCCTAAATCTGCTCTATTAAAGATTTATGTTTTTCTTTTTTTAATTTATTATCATAATCCTGTTTATATTACATTGAATCACATATATCTTTACAGTGTATTACATTTCTTTTTACAGAAGGTGCTCTTTTAAAGCTTTCAAACAAGTCTCAAAAGGATCAACTGATTGCAAGTAACAAAACTGACCTACTGTAATTTAAGAGCAAGGTTAGGAACCAGCAGGTGGCGTGGTGGTTAAGGCAGCTAGATTCTTACATGGCCAACCACTGTTTGAGTCCTGGTCCCAGTGGCCTAAAAATCACACTGAGTGATGCCCAAATTCCAAAGAGAAGAATGGGGGAGAAGGGATTGTAGCAAGGCCATCCCCCATGGAGTGGGAGTAGGGGTTATTTCACACTTTCTCTTTCTCTGTCTCTCCTCTCTGGTGAGTGTGCATACCTTATAGCAAAATCCTTTAAAACAAACAAACAAAACAAAGCAAAACAAAAAACCAAAGCTAACCCTTGCTTCTAAAGGAATATGACACCTTTTGACAGACTGTCCTTTTCTCTGCAGCAGCCTCCAGTTCCATCTCCAGGCCTCTGGAGGGACATTGAGGCAGGGGCAACCCCCACCCCTGCCTCACTTCCAGGCTCCCCAGCCCAAGACCCACCCAGTCCCCTAGAAAGACTGTCCTTTTCTCTGCAGCAACCTCCAGTTTCATCTCCAAGCCTCTGGGCAGTAAGGGACATTGAGGCAGGGGCACCACTGCCCGCCCCCTGGTTCACTTCCAAGTTCCCCAGCCCAAGACCCACCCAGTCCCCTAGACAGGAGATACTGCTCTTCAGATGACATACGAAGGGACCAGCAGTTAGCATAATGGCTATGTCGCTGGACTCCCATGTAGTCGAACGCAGTTTGAATCCCAGACCTGGTGGCTTAAACTCACACAGGGTGCGTGTGCATGTGTGCCCAAGATGTGAGTGTACATGAGTATGCACATTTGCGAGTGTGTGTGTGCGTAGATAAGTTAAGAAGACGGTTGGAAAAAGATGAAACCTGATCTGTGTTCTAAAACATTAGTATTCCTTTTTTTATTTTTTTATTTTTTTTTTTGAGAGGTTTTTTTGCTATAGGGCGCGTGCGCTCGCCAGACAGACAGAGAGAGACAGAGAGATAGAAAGCGAGAAATCACCCCCCAGGGGGGATGGCCACGCCGCAATCCCTTCTCCTCCGTTCTCCTCTCGGGATCTTGGGCACGCACGCACACGTGCCCGGCGTGAGTTTAAGCCACCGGGTCCGGGACGCGAACCACGGTCGACTACGTGGGAGTCCAGCGACATAGCCATTACGCTAACTGCTGGTCCCTAAAACATTAGTATTCCTTTTTAAAGTGAAGTTAAGAGAGAATAATATGTTAGAAGCAATATATGTTTAATGGTTCTGAAAAATCAGAGACATGAGATGTTTGAAATTCTTCCAATATTTCATAAGTCTTAAATATTGGCTAGAAGGGTACAGAAAAAAGATGCAGCCCAAGGCTGGATTATGAAAGAACTTCAATATTGAGCTATGTGATTTGAAGTTAATTTTGAAACTAAAGACATTTTAAATAAAGGATGTGACATTTATATTTGAAGACAATAGCTCTCATTACTGCGTGAACCGAGTTTTTTTTTTTTTATTATTATCTATTTTTTTATTTGAAGACAATAGCTCTCATTACTGCGTGAACCGAGAGGGTTATAGTTACCCCTTTATAAATTATCATGAAATCTTAACTTTATTATTTTGACAAGGCCAAACACATTAGGGAGATAATCATGTAGGATCTAGAGATGGCTTCAGTGTATTCTTCCTTTAATTTAGACACATTTGGAGATATGTTTATATTAAATTTAATTAGTCTATAACTGATTCTAAAAATTACTCAAGTTAGCATTAAATATTAAATATCCACAGTTCAAAATTACTAAAATGTGGAATGCCAACATTATATGATCAATCCACTTAGAGATGTTAGGATGGAGGAGAAAAAGATATGATCTTTGACATTAGTTTAACTTGTTTTAGTCCTGACTCCAAGCTTCCAAAATTTCAAAACTGAAAATCTAACCTTTTTGACTCCAATTTTCTGACTGTTGAAACAGAACTAATAAAATTTAACCTACAGGAATTTTTGTGAGGATTATTGAAACAGCACATGTAAAACACTTAGAGATTTCAGCACCTAGAAAATACTCCATAAATATTAGTCTGGCCTTGTACATATTTGTAAAACACAATAAAGTTTCTTGGGGAATATTTCTCCTAAAGAAATATATATCATCTACATCGAAGAATACAGATCGGAGAAAAAGTTGACAATAAAACAGAAATATCTAGTAACAGTAACATGAGGAGTTCCACAGGAGAGAAGTTGAAGCACTGATTACTGCAAACAATTTTCACTTGGAAATTGTAGCTTTTTATCTCCATGTTTTGGTGGGAAAACATAGTGCCTTTCACTTTTACCATATCAGCTGTGTGACAGGCAATGTATTTTTATAACACAAATAGGGGCCAGCCTCTGGCATGGTGGTTAAGGTGTTGGATACCATATGGCTGACTGTGCAGTTCAAGTTCCAGACCTAGTGGCCTGAGATATATGCCAGGCGTGTATGTGTGTGTACCCAGAATCCCAAAAGGAGAGAGAAATGCAGAAGGGATTGCTGCGTGATTATTCCCTATTGGGAGGTAGGAGGTGCTTTCTCACTTTTTTTTCAGAATAACTAATAATAAAAAAATTTAAAATGGTAAGTGCTGGTGGGGGGTGTGGTGAAGGGGAACTCTCTTACACTGCTGGTGGGAATGTAAATTGATCCAGCCACTCTGGAGATTCCTCAAAAATCTATAAATAAAACTACCATATGATTCAGCAATCCCACTCCTTGGTATCTACCCAAAGGACAGAATTCTTCTTTGGAAAAGTGCTTGCACATCGATGTTTATTGCAGCACTATTCACAATTGCTAAGTCATGGAACCAACCCAAATGCCCACGAACAGACGAATGGATAGAAAAACTGTGGCACATATACTCTATGGAATACTATTTAGCCATAAAAAAAAAACTGGCTTTTGACAGGAAGTGGATGAATATGGAAGATTTACTGCTGAGTGAAGCAAGCTAGGCTTTGAAGGAAAGGCATTGTATGTCCCCACTTAATATATACTGAGTGTTTGCACTCTGTGGCTGAAATTGATTGACTAAAGGATATAGAAACATAGTATACAGATATAAATACCAGATATAGTGTGTGTGAAAGAGGAGGGTCTGAGGAAGGACATTTAGAAGAAAAATAGGGAGGCAATGCGTTAATGGGACAAAGAAATGTGGTATTATCTGTTGATATTTTATAGTTTTATCAACTGGACTAGGGAGAAATGTTTACCTGTTGAAATACTCATTTTGTAAGCTAAATAATGTGATTGAATGTATAAGAGAAAGTGAAATAAACAGTGTAAAAAAACAAACAAACAAACATAAAAGACAAATGCATGGGGACCAGCAAGTGGTGTGGTAGTTAAGGTGCTGGACAGTTCCACATAGCTACTATGGTTCAAGTCCTGGACCTGGTAGCTTGCTTTCTCACTTTCCCTCTCTCTCTCTCTATGTGTGTCTGTCTCTCTCTGGTCAAATTAAAATAAATGAATGAATAAATAAAATTAAATAAAATATATCTTTTAAAAATTTTAAAAATAAAGGAATATGACAACTTTTAAAGGAATATGACAAATATAGCCTTCAATACAATAAAGTAAAAGTCTGACACCCAATCAGAACTTATTTGTAATATAAGACCCACAACCAAGAGAAATCTCAAACAATAGAAACATATCCAAAAATTATAAAAAATTGTCAGGAAAGAAGATTAAAATAACTGTTAAACTATTAAATATTAAAACTATTATTTATAATACCGGTTATCATGGCTCCATACTGGAGCCATCTGAGAGGCTCAGGTTCAGATCTCAGGTTGACCTGAACGCACCAGGAGTACCCACATGCACCCATGATGATCTTGGCTGGCTGGAAGTGGGTAGGGATCACAAAATGTCAGGATCCTACTGATGTTGCCTCTCCTTCTCTTAATAGATATAATATGATTTTTTAATTATGATTGATATACTTAAGGAGAGGAAAACATGAATGTGAGGAGAAAAATGGGAATTTTTTTCTTAAAGACCCAAATGAGATTTGCAAAGATTAAAAAATAATAATATATTTGGGGCAAGGATAGAAAAATATATTCAACATATAAGAAAAATTTTCTGGCAAAAAAATCCATAAAAACTTTGTACCACACATTAACCAGTGAGCCTTTTCTATAGATAGCAGCTATCAAGGCTCTCTATTCAAGCAAGACAATGATCTTCATTGCCATACACTTGTTTCCCAAACTTTCTTAGGACACATTCTCAATAGCCAGAATTCATGAAGCTTCTTCTGTCTTAATACATCCAATTATTTCTGCCATCAAGTAACATCATCTTTCCTACTCCTGTAGGTTTCAGTAGCCATTCTAGAAGAGGAGAGGAGACATAAACTAATGAGATATTTGCCTGTGTACAATAAGGTGAGTAATGACCTGTATCTATCAGGAAGCTTTTCAGTCCTTATCTTGCAGTTCTTATCCTGTTCTCTGTAGATGTGTTACTGCTGAGTATTCTTCCTTGAAACTCTCTTCATCCTCAGCTTTTCACCACCATTTCTCTTGCTGTGTCCTCCTTCTTTCCTAACTGTTTGGGTAGGTAGAGAGAGAGTAAGGGGCAGAGAAGGATCTAGACATTTGCGGGCACTCCCCATGAGTTCATGCCCCAGATTATCCCTTGATGGTCAAGAACATCTCTTTCTTCTTGGTGCCCTGATTATTTCACATGTGTCTTACACATAAAGGTTTTTCAAGACTGTTCTATAGCCTAGTGGTAAAGGGAACCAGATCCCACATGGTCAAATGCAATTTAAGTCCTAGTCTCTGTAACTTGAAAAACACCCTGGCCCATGTGCGTACATCCATAAAATCCCTACAGGATGGAGAAATGAAGACAGGATTGTGGTGTGACCATGATCCATTAGGGAGTACTTTCTCCCTCTCCCTCTCTCTGTCTCTCTCTGGTAAGTACACTCACCTTCTGGAAATAAATAAAAAAGGATAAAAAATTTTTAAAAGTTATTTCTATAAGAGAGGAACTTCAGGACAGAGAATCCCAGGCTTGCATTTGATTTCTAACAGATACAACCTGTGACAAGTCAGCCAATGATCTGAGATCTCTTTCCTGGAGGTTATCATACCTCAGTTTTGTGGTTAGCATCACAGTTTTCATTGAGCTAGGTCTCAGCCTATAGGCTCAGGAAAATGCCCACAAATGTCACTCTGGAGCTTGGAATCACAAGCCTTTGAGTCAGTGGGTCTCAAGTTCCCCATTCTTGCATTCTCCTACAGCGTTCATGTGCTGGAGAAGAACTGAGTGTACCATGGAATTGTGCTCCTGTTGTGGGACCCCATCATCCCTCCATTTTTATGGGGCAAACATAAACATATCCTTACTAGGGGAAATGAACACTTAGGCTCAGGAAGCAGGCAGTGTGAGTATGGATGCAACTGGTTAGGAACATGTTAGGAGCAGATGCCCAGAACCTGGAGACTCAGAAGGACTAGGTGCTGAGGGAAGGTAGAATTAGAAATAATTTCTGTCAGCAAGGGAAGAGAGTTCTTCTGGTCCAACTAATTCAAATCACATGACTCTGGATCAATCTCTAAAGCAACTCAAGAAACTAATCACCCTGCTTGTCTCCAAAACAGAATATGGATAAAGACTGAAAACCATAAGCACTCTGTAAATGTCATCACTGATGATGTCTGCTCACTTTCTTGTTGCACATTTAAAACTGGTCCTTGGGATGAGCCACTAAGGATACAAAATAGAGGTTTGCAAATAAATATACCTCCTCACTTCCAAACTACTCTCTGTACTCTGGGATTTAAAAGCCTGATAATATCAAGCTCAAAACAATTGTTAACCTTTTTGGTTCATTAACTTTCTTGAGAATGAAACAAGCTACTTACTCTAAATCCTAGAAAAGTTTATATATATGTATGCACATCCAAAAATTGCATATAATTCCAAGGGACCCAAGTACACCCCAAGTTAAACTCCTATGAAACAGACTACTAGATAGTAAGTTCCCTTTTCCTATGGTAAAACTGAGTCTTAAGAGAGTCAACTAATTTTCCCAAAATAGTGAATCAATTAGTAGAAACGTGAATCCAGATTCTCTGACTAAAATACACTGATTTTCCTACCACCCCCATGGAGTTCTCCACCAACATACATGCACCTATAGGTTGGACTCAGCTGTCTCACTTCCCAGGGTTCTGTAGACAGAGGGGAGTCACTTGTAGGCACATAAACTGGCCCCTTTCACTTTCTGTGAGGGCACAACTACATGAATTCTTTGTGTTTGTTTATTCATTCTACAAACATTAAAGTTCCTCCTATGTGCCTGGTACCAGAAGCTTCAGGGATAAGGAGCTAAAATATATACAGTCACTGCAAGTGTAGAAGCAGCAAGCATCTGCAATGATAATTTATTTCTATAGCACTCTACATATTATCAGAAAGAATATAAAATATTCACCACCATTTTTAATATTAAAATATATATGTGTGTATGGATATGTATATACATATATACACATAAATTTTATAGAGAGAGTATATGCACATCAATAAGCTTTGAGTTGATTATTTGGCATACTTACTTTACCTTAAAAGAAATGTTATTGATAATTAATGTTATGATGTGATCGATAGGTTAGTTAGATGTATATTTGTTTGTTTGTTTGGAGAGGTTTTGACTATAGGGCATGTGTGCTCACCAGAAAGACAAGAGAGAGACAGAGAGACAGGAAGCAAGAAATCACACCACAGGGGGGATGGCCACACCGCAATCCCTTCTCCTCCATTCTCCTGTCAGGATCTTGGGCATGCACGCACACACACCTGTCGTGAGTTTTAGCCACCAGGTCCCAGACTTGAACCGCGGTCAACTACATGGGAGTCCAGCGACATAGCCATTACACCAACTACTGGTTCCTGTTTTTCAATTATCAAAAGTAAACAGATTGGTTTGACCTCAGTGAAAAAATAATTAAAAGAGGTTTTTGTTTTTATGATTCCAAACCCTCTACAAATTTATTCTTCAATAACTCTATGATATTGTGGTCACATTATTCAAGAATATTGATTTTGGAGGTACTCAGGAGGAAAACAGCAGGCTCAAAAGGAGCAATAGTATTCCAAAGCCCAGCGGGAACCTTTTGGACATTAAAAAAGCTGTGTTAGCTCAATACATGCAATTCATCTTGAATTGGTCAGGACGGAGTAGGTTGCTGCAATAACAAACAATTCCAAATTTTCAAAGACTTAAAACAACAGAAGTTACTTCTTACTCCAGCAGTCTATTGTTGGTCCAGGATGCTGTCCAAAGCAGCTGTCCCCCATATGTTGGCTGGGCAATCCATGATGCCTCAGTTTAATGGCATCTTTATTGCAGCATGTACTCCACTCCTGCCAGAGTAGAAGAAAAAGAACACGGCGAAACATACCCAACTCATGTGTTTCCACCCAGATGTCTCTTCTTCAACATGTTTCATTGACAACAGCAGATCACATGGCCTTACCTAGCTTCATAGGAGCAGAGAACTGTTCCTCCCATATTACCAGAAGGAGAGGGTAAGAATCAGATGCCAGTGGACAGAGGTAATGTCTACCATGGACATCTTCAAATTTTACAACAAGATTCAACAAATAGGTTGTTTTTTTTTTTTTTTTTTTTTGGAGAGGTTTTTGCTACAGGGCACATGCGCTCACCAGACAGACAGAGACAGAGACAGAAAGCCAGAAAGCAGGAAATCACCCCCCAGGGGGGATGGTCATGCCACAATCCCTTCTCCTCCATTCTCCTCTCAGGATCTTGGGCACGCACGCACACTCACCCGGCGTGAGTTTAAGCCACCGGGTCCAGGACTCGAACCGTGGTCGACTACGTGGGAGTCCAGCGACATAGCCATTATGCTAACTGCTGGTCCCACAAATAGTTTTTAATATGGAGAGCTTAACAGAAATTGTTTTTCTTTGTCTTGTTTAAGAAAGGAAAATGATATGTCAGGTTTTTTAAACTGCAACTTTTTTTTTTTTTTAATTTTTTGCTATAGGATAAGGGCACACACCAGAGAGAGAGAACATGTGTGAGAAACAAGGAAGGTAGGAACTCATCCCCCAAGCAGGGATGGCTATGCTACAATCCTTTCCCCTCCATTCTCCTCTCGGATTTGGGGTACACATGCACACATGCCCAGTATGTTTTTCAAGTTGCTGAGTTCAGGACCAAAACCACAAAGTGAACCATGTGCAGTCCAGTCGCCTTAACCACACCACAGGCTGGCACTAAAATTAAAACTTTGAGTAGTATGTTGTGTTAGATAATTGTCCATGGCAGAATACAATATTTTAGTTATTGTGAACATTTTCATTATAGTAAATCTAAGTAGGAGATACTACCACATGTTCATTCTAAAATAAAACATATTCACACAATATGTATGTGCTCAAAGTCACAACCCCTTAGTCACAGTTGAGCGCCAGTTCTCTATCTGGTTTCCAGTTCTAATTTCACTCCCACTACCAACTGACTGAATTAACCTCTGGAGGTTGCTATTTCAGTAAACTAGGAGCAAGGTGTCTTGAAGGTTGATTTGATAAGCAAATGAAATAATAAAAATTAAAATGCTGTTAAATCGCTAGATCAAAATAAGAAGCAATACATTATTTCAAAATGCAGAACTGAGGTTAAACTTGGCTAAAAAGTAACTCATCCTAGGATTTAAATTCTAGATAACAGATGAATCATAAAATATGATTTAGCTCTTATAGTATCCAGACATACAGAAAATAGATTTGGTAAGATTTTTGATAGTGTTTAACGATTGCTTCTTTTCCAACTTTATCATCAACTGGGCATATCCACTCAAGTTCATAAATAACCCTAATGAGTAGCATTTATGTAATCCTTTGTATGAGATCACTCTCATTTTTGGCTCCCAGGAAAAAAAGCATGAGGTGGTCCAAAGTAAAAAATTACTCAAATTAAACCCATCTGCTGATACTAACATAATAGAGCTAACTTGGATGTAACAGGGAAAAACAATCAGGGCTTTACGTAATACATCTCCTTCCAGAAATAAGAAGGGCATGTGTCTGTGTTAAATGAACTATTTGATTTGCAGCTAATGTCTACACTATGTGGATTGTCTAGTTAAATTTCATTTTAAAACTAAATATTTGATTAATATTACTACTTTTAATTAACAGATTCAAGTAAAAAAAGGAATGAGAAAGAGAAAGAAGAGGCTGAAATAAAAGAGGAAGAGAAGAATAGAGGAAAAAGAAGGAATAAAACAATTTGCGATGTGGTAAGATCAGTCTGACAGACAAACTCCAATTTGCAGTATATGTATTTGTAATCTTATGATTATAGAAATACATAAAATTTTCTTTCTCGAGCAATGACATTTTAAATATTTTTCTCTTGGTAAGAAATTAAGGCAGCAAGCCAAAGAAAAGAAAGTCCAAGTCAGGCCAGCAGGCGGCATGGAGGTTAAGGCGCTGGATCCAACATAGCTGACTATGTTGTTTGAGTCCTGGAACCAGTGGCTTAAGAATCATGCTGGGACCATGTGCGTGCATGTCCAAAATCCTGAGAGGAGAATGGAGGAGAAGGGATTGCAGCATGGCCATCTCCACTCAGGGGTGATTTCTCACTTTTCCTCTCTTTCTGTCTCTCTCTGGTGAGCACATGCACCCTATAGCAAAAACTAAAACAAGCAATCCAGGTCAACAGATTAGCCTAACAACTCTGGGACAATTTATTACTAATTTATTGAGGCTAAGAAAGAAATGTCCTTCCATAAAAGGCCCTCTCAACCATTCAACATTTTTTTTTTCTGACTAGACACAACAGTATTCCAAAACAAATTTTCCTTTCTGGTACAGCCTTTCTGGTCTCTTTGCTGGCTACCAAAACTATGTTTTCAGTCAGTTTTATGATAAGAAAATCCATTGTGAATCCAACCAAATAAAACCAATCTCCAAAGTGCCATTATTTTACTTTTTAAAATTTAGCTGGGAGACATCACCTTAAAACCTGACTATTACTCAATAAGACTAAATACCAGAAAACAAAACAAAAATTTAATCCAACCTGAACTTGGAATTCTGAAAAAGCAGTGGAAATATTTCTTAAATATGTTTTTAATTTGGGTCACCATAATACAATATCTTACTAATGAGGTGCATTTTTTCTGTAACCTATATGTGGAAACTCATTTCTGTGAAATACTGTGACTCATTAGCTCTTTTTCCTCTTAGCATTTTTTGTAAAAGAAAGAAACACTACATATTGAGTAGCCAAAATTTGTTCTGGCTCTGCCAAATATCAATATGTTTCAAATTGACTGAGTTGGCATAACACAGTGAACATATCGAACACACTAACTACTTGTAACCTAGCAATTAATTAATATAATTTCTACTATGGCCACGAAGGTTTGAGTCAGTCTGCAGATCCAGAAAGTCGGCAGTGTTATCAAGCATGCTCAAAAATCACAGCTTTTGCTGGCAAATAAGCCACGAAAAATAAACCATAGACAGATCATTTAGAACTTGAACCTGAAATAGACACCCAGCACCAGAGTGGAAATCCAGCCTGATACCTAGAGGTACTCTTGCTACAAGCTGTATGAAAATCTAGATACTGAAGCCCTAACATTGTCAGATGAGCTGATCATCATTAGTGTATTAAAGTCTTACCATGAAAGGAATGCTAACTTTTTACACCACTCTGAATTTAGAGGAGGTTAGAATGATTTGACTGTTGTCCTACTTGCCTTCTGTTTTAAATCATTTTTACTGTCCTTTATTTGAGGGACAGAGTGGGACTCAAACATAATAAATATAATTTGAGGTTGACTGGGAGAGCGCCCTCTCCCTAAGAAGGATTTTCCCTCTGCCTCAAACACATTGCTGATTCCTCAGATTCCATCACTAGCCATTGGTTCCTATTAAAAAAAATCTTTCCCTTCAGAATGCCCTAAAATGCAAATTACTATAAGAAAGGTACATCTGTGGGTTCTACTTATCGAACTTTGGGTTGATTTGGAAAGAGATTTTCTTCTTTCTGATAGAGGTTAGCAAATGATGGCCTGCAGACCAAAGTTGTTTGGAAGACATCCACATAAATTCATTTACATACTACCACCTATGGCTGCTTTAGTGCTGCAATAGCCAAGTGGAGTGGAATGGTTGAGACAGAGACAGTATGGCCCGTGAAACCTAAAACAGTTATCATCTGGCCCTATACAGAACAGGTTATCAATTCCTGGTATAGAGCAATGGACTCTTGGGCACCTAAAAGTGATGAAAAAAATTGTTTTTTAAGAGCAGGTAGAGACATGAAGTTGCAATGCTTACATTTGGAGTGCACTCTTCTGAAGCAAAGATCTTTGCATAACTAATTCTCATAATACAGTCTACAGAAGCAGGTATCACAGACTCTGATATACATCGGTGCTCAAGACAAGGCTGGCCCCATAGCATAATGGTTAAGTACTGTAAGCCAGATCCCACATGGCCAAACAAAGTTTGAATCCTGGCCCTAGTGGCCTAAGAAACACAGAGAGCACGTGTGTATGCCCAAAATCCTGACAGGATGGAGAAATGCAGAAAAAAAGTATTGGTATGTTACCATATCCTACTGGGGGGTGGGGAGATCTCTCTCTCTTTCTCTCTCTCTCTCTCTCTCTCTCTCTCTCTCTCTCTCTCTCTCTCACACACACACACACACACACACACGTACCCTTTAGCAATAAAAAAAAAAATTACTTATATTTTTTAGGTCCCACAGCCTACTGGGTAAGGGAGCCAGATTCCACATGACTAACCATGGTTCAAATCCCGGCCCTGGTGCTTTGGAAAACATACCAAGCACAAATCCCAAAGGATGGGAAAATGATAGAGAAGGGATTGTGGCATAATCAAAGGATATTTTCTCTCTCTCTTTCTGTTTCTCTGTCTCCCTCTCTGGTGAGCACACACACCTGCTGGCAATTAAAAAAAAAATCTGTTGAGTGCATACATGTATTCATTAAACAAATAATGTAGCAAGGCTTATTATGTGCAAGGCACCATTATAACAAGTGGAAAGAGCAATAAGCCTACCATTCTCACCTTGGACATATCCTGGAAGGAGGTTTAAACAGAGAAAAGTTAAACTGGCCTTTATAATAAAGTGATGAAAACATTTAGTGTATGCCTGCAAGGTGAAGAAGACTCAGGTTTGGGCTACTCTGAATTGGAATAAAGAAGGAAGATGCTGGGAGATAGAAGAGACCTTAGCCAGGGCTGTTGATAGGGACATGTGGAAATGCTAGCAGTTAAGTTGGTCAGAAAATTTGAGCATAATTATATCTAATATTATATCTTAATCTGTTTATGCCTCTCTAGTTGAGATCTAACAATCCTACACACATTCTTCATTATCACTTCCTCTCCAAACATTAATGAAATATATTTTCTACACATGATTACTTGGTATTAGGGATTTTTTTAAAAAAAAAAAAACTTAAAAAGGGACATTAAAAAAAAGCAGGCTTCATTATAACTTGCATCAGATGATATCTAAGCTCTCTCATCCTCTCCACAGGAAAGGAAAATTACTCAAATAAAAATACTGGACAGGGCCAGCCAGCAACACTGTGGTTAAGGTGGCTGGATCCCACATGGCCATCTGCACTGTTCAAATTCAACCCAGTGGCTTGAAAAACAGACTTGGCACATGTGCACACATGAATGTCCAAGATACCAAGAGGAAAGATGAAGAAGGGATTGTGACCATTCCCCATTGGGGGGAGGGAGGATTTCTTTCTCTCTCTCTGTCTCTCTCTCTCTCTCTCTCTCTCTCTCTCTCTCTCTCTCTCTCTCTCTTTCTTTACTTGGTGACCACATGCACTCTTTGGCAAAAAAAAAAAAAAAAAAAAAAAAAAAAAACCTAGCAAGATATGCTCACATTGTGTGAGACAGGAAATCAAAATACTTCATTTAAATGTTTTTCAAGGGCCACTCCAAAAGACCAGAAGATTTTGTGGTCCATCATCTTCACAGGCAAAACTTAGCTTACATATGCATGTTCAAATCAAGTCACTTTATAAGGAAAATGACCTTACAGACAAGTTAGGTGTAAGTCATACAGTTTGTTTCGTGGGAGAGCTGGTGTCCAAGCCCAGTCTTCTGACTCCGGGTCAAGTTCCACTCCACCACAGCTGCCTTGCCAGAAACATGTATCCTAAGCCCAGCTGTGTTGATGGTGCATTGAGCCAGATGTTTCCAAATGCTCAAGTCACTTCTTGAGGTAAATTACTCATTTAGTAAAAGCAGGCTAGTGTTATTACAGACAACTCTAAGATTCTAATTTAAAATGCAAATATGGGACTAGCAGTTGGCATAATGGCTATGTTGCTGGACTCCCATGTAGTCAACCATGGCTCAAGTCCTGGACCTGGTGGCTTAAACTCACACCAGGCGCCGTGCGTGCATGCCCAAGATCCCGACAGGAGAATGGAGAAGGGATTGCGACGTGGCCATCCTTCCTTGGGGGTGATTTCTCACTTTCTGCCTCTCTCTCTCTCTCTCTGTCTTTCTGGTGAGTGCACACGCCCCATAGCAAAAACCTCTCCAAATAAATAAATAAATAAAATGTAAGTATGCATCCTTAAAAGGCATTCTCTAAGGTAAACAAAACCTTTGCTCTAAATCTACCATTTAGTAGATGCATGAACACTTCCAATTCATTGATGCAGAAATGATAAAAAGATGAAAAGTTCAACCAACCATAACAGAACCCATGTAAGGGCAGAGATGTACAGGATCGTTCTGTTTCCTCCACCTCAGTTAACCCTTGCCAAACAAATGCTCCCATGTATGGCCACCACACATTACTACCACTCTAGAGTAGAAGGCCTGAGGAATACCAGCATGCTCAAAAAGGCCTTTAGTCTATCAACCATGGTGCACAAGAAGAATTAATAAAATTTTGAACATTTTTAGCATCTTTTATTGAACCATTCATTACTAACATTTCAAATGAATGAAACTAAGTTATAATCAACTTCTTTGTGACCTATATAAGTAACTTAACCTCTCTGGTCCCATTACCAATAAATCATGATGCCTACTTTATACGATGGTATTCAGAATTGGAGATAATGTACATATGGTGTGTAGCACTATACCTGTCACACACATGGAACTCAGTAAGTAGCACATATTAATAATTAATAATAATAATGAATTGATGTACACAGAGCCGGGACAATAGTGAGGGTCATCCACATGATTTTTGGAGCAGTCTAGAGTACTGCTGGTAACAATCGAGTTTCAACCTAAGGACACCATATACCTCCACAAGTCGTTTCTCTTTCTAAGAGTCCAGAGACGCAAGAAGCACAAGACAACGATAGGGTTTCATATTTCTGTGAGCAGCATAAATGCTTTTCAGCACTATATTCTGTCTCTGTCCCCAAACTAAGACACTATATAACTATAACTTCAGCCGTGGCAAGAAAACCTTCATAATAGCCAGTTGTGAGAAATAGAGGCCTTTATTTACTTATTCCTTATCAGCCCAAGCCTTTGTAACATTTATTTAAACAACCAACTTTGATAAGGTCAAAACTAAATACAAGAAATAGTTCTGGTAATGTTTAAGTCAGGATGGCCAGGCCACAGAAAGCCCTGGATAAATGAACTTGAACCACTCTCCCGGAAGTGTTTTAAGACGCAGATTTTGTAAGACCACATAGATTTTAAGCCAGAGGGCCTGGTCTGCCTTAACCACCTTTAACTAGTCACATAATGTGCAAGTCAAATAACTTTTCCAAGCCTCAGCATCCCTATCTATAAATGGAGGATAACAACGGAACTACTCGTTTCATTGGATTATTGAGAAGATGTACATGAATATGCTTTATGAACTATGAAGGGCTCTGGGCAAGCTATTAATATTATTTGTAAATTTTGTCCTTCACACACCATCAAGCAAATAAGCTTTTAGTTTATGAATGCCCAATAGGCTGACAATATTGGGGATACTTTCTGGATTATTTTGTTTGTTTGTTTGACTTTTTATTTCCATAATGACCTTGATCTTGCTCTCCTAAAATGGAGAATAAATTGGGCAGTTAGGATTCACTAACTCACCAAGTGACCCACTTGGTGAGAAAGTTTGCACTGCAATCATGATCTCATTACAGATAAAAAGCTTTGCTGTGGGCAGAATAAATAGGGCTCCCTATATAAAACCTTGAAGCTTCTGATTGGTCTTTGGCAACCCCCATATCTCCTCTGTGTTATACCTCTTTCAAGAGTATCCTAAACTTGGGAACCAGCAGTTAGCGTAATGGCTATGTCGTTGGACTCCCACGTAGTCGACCGCGGTTCGCGTCCTGGACCTGGTGGCTTAAAACTCACGCTGGGCACGTGTGCGTGCATGCCCAAGATCCCAAGAGGAGAATGGAGGAGAAGAGATTGCGGTGTGACCATCCCTTGGGGGGTTATTTCTCGCTTTCTGTCTCTATGTCTCTCTCTGTCTGTCTGGCGAGCGCACACGCCCGATAGCGAAAACCTCTCAAAAAAAAAAAGAGTATCCTAAACTTCTCCAATGCTCAAGATCTTCATATTGTTCCCTGCTCACCCAGAGATCCAACCAGGCGTCCATCACAGCCTGGCATCCTGAGTAAGGACTCCCAGTTTAGCCATTATATATCCTCCCCATGCTACCCTCTCATATCAAATTATACCTGTTCCAAATCACATCATTCTTTATAAGGCCTACCCTCTGCAGACATGCCAATAAAAGTGATGTTCTTCCAGATAAAGGATTATTTGAATTTTCTTGTATAATGTATAAATTCCAAAAGAAATTTGATAAACTCGCACAAACTAGCATTCATACACACATCTTCACTTATTCCTCTATCAAGCACATGTTCGGTACCCACAGTGGATTAGGAATCAATCAGGTAGGAAAGGAATTACAAAGATCATGAATCCAGGGCGTAATGTGGGCTTAAGGGAAGGAACATCAACCTGGACACAGAAACCAGAGAAAAAGCTGCTCTCAGCCAAAGTCCAGCATTTTAACTAAGTCAACATACTCACTATGTCATGCTGCTACCCAGCCACTGAATCTCAGATACATAAAGCATTTCAAGTTGCAATTAAAAATTAATTGGCGGGACCAGTAAATGGCATAATAATTACATAACTGGACTCACATGTAGTTGACCACAGTTTGGGTCCCAGACCCAGTGGCTTAAAACTCATGCCAGGCGTGTTTTCATGCATTCCCAAAATCCTAGGAGAAGAATGGAGGAGAAGGGATTGTGGCATGGCCAGCCCTCCTGGATGATGATTTCTTGTTTTCTGTTTCTCTGTCTCTCTCTGTCTCTACAGCGACCATACATACCCTCTAGCAAAAAATCTCTCTTTAAAAAAAATCAATTCAAGGGACCAGCAGTTAGCATAATGGCTATGTCGCTGGACTCCCATGTAGTCAATCACGGTTTGAGTCCCGGACCTGGTGGCTTAAACTCATGCCAGGCACAGGTGCACGCGTGCCCAAGATCCCGAGAGGAGAATGGAGGAGAAGGGATTGTGGCGTGGCCATCCCCCCTGGGGTGTAATTTCTCGCTTTCTATCTCTCTGTCTCTCTCCGTCTGCCTGGCGAGCACATGTGCCCTGTAGTAAAAACCTCTCCAAAAATAATTAATTAATTAATTAAAAAGTGCAGAAGGTATGTAGTGCCCTCAGAGATCTCCCAATCAAACGGGAAAGACAAAGAGGAAAGAAGTTCCTATAATACAAGGAGATATGGGTTTACTGTTGCATAATCAACTATTCCTAATACCAGCTAAATACCAGAAACTAAACAAATTTTATCCCCTATCAACAGAATGTATGTATCATGTAACATTAACAGTTCATACACTAGTAATGAGAATTAGCTTGTGCCAGTCAGAAGAATAATTCTAAGAATGCTCTCAAGTTGAAAACTACCAACCAACTTCCTAATCCTGAGAACGAATGAGACATTTAGAATCACACAGCTCAGCTGGATTTTCTCTACTATGGCAGTGGAATTGTGCAGCATAGCTCTGTTTACAAAATCAGCATAATTCCAAAGAGCCTATTTTGTTAATCCTTAATTGTGGTTATTTTAGGCAAGACAGAGTAAAAACAAGGTATTTATTCCCTTTGTCTTAATTAGACTATTTTCTGCTTAGCTTTAAGATTGACAAAGATACAGTCACACACACCCCCATAGAGCTATCAATGCACCATGGGAATTAAGTAATAAAATGAAACTAAACAAAGGCCCAGTAATTGCCACCCCAATTAGCAGTCAAGAATTAGTTTTTCAGTTAATCTAAGAGAGTAGACAAACTGACCAAATAACAGGTGACAAGGCAATGAGTTAACACCTGAATCAAGGTTAAATTCCCTCTCCCTAACATTAACATGCATACCAATGAATATCAAGCAAAAGAATACTAGGGTGGGTACTCCAGCATGCTGTACCAATTTAAGCCCTGGTCCAGGAGAACATGAAGCTAGCAACTGGTTAAGACTTTAGACCACCTCCCTACCTTAGGTAACTCCCATCCTCCTTTGTTTTCTTTGATGGTCTCAACTTGAAAATGTCTCAGGAAAGCTCCACCAGCTACCCATCCCCTCACACCCAGACCCCAGTGCCAGTTAGGACAGAGTCCATCCAGGCACCTCCACTCTGACTCTTCAATCCCTTCTGGGTTCAGCTCCATGGCTATCAGGCTTCCCCAGCTAGGGTAGCCCTGCTCCAGACCCCAGTGCTAGTCAGGTGGACAAAGTCTGTCTCTCCTCTTGCTCTTTTCTGTACCTTTCACCTTTTTATTTCTCTTTTGTTAAAAAACAGCTTTTCTGTCCCCTTCTTTGTGCCTTTCTCTTGCTAATTTCTCTCTTTTTCTCTCACCCAAGACAGAACCCGTCCAGGCAGCTCCATCTCTGACTCTCCTGTTCCTTCATGTGGTGTGTTTTTCTGTAATGTGGTTTTTTTCCTCTTATGTTCTTGTTCTTTCCTACATTGTTCTTCTTTTCTTTCCTTCTTTATCTTCCTATTTCTGTTTTTCATTGTCTTCCTATTTCTTTGCTTTTTCTTCCTGTTTTCTTTTTCTTTCTATTTCTTTGCTTTCTCTTTTTATTTCTGTTTCCTACTTTCTTTTCCTTTTACCATGTTTTCCTATTTTATTGCTCAGCCATTACCCACTGCATAAAGAAGACTAGGTGCATGGTAGCTAAACATCTGAATATTGTGAGTTTTCAAGAATTCTTTGCCCCTCACTGTACTGGTTTTAACAAGAGGGAAACACTCCTTCATATATCTGATTTCAAAACTCCTCCTGTGATTCCCACACTAGAGGACACAGTAGAAGGGAGAAAATAGCACCAAATTATTTCACAGTAAGGAAGACACATGAGCTCACACTTACAGAATCCTTCTCCAACTAATTAGCAAAAAGTGAATACATGACCAAATGACTAAATATTGGGGAAAAGCCTTAAGAATGAAAGAATCAAATAATACATCTCATGCAAAGGAATGCTGTAACTCATCTCCAAGTTGGGAAAAATTAGAGGATATTACCAAAATGCCAGAAAAAGAATTTAGAACATCTATGGTAACAAAAATTCTATGAGATGCAAGAGAAAAGAGACATTGAACTCCAAGAGATGAGGAAGTCTTTCCAAGATATGAAAGAAGAATTGGACACCATAAAAATAATCAAATGGAACTGTTAAATATGAAGGCTATAGTACAGGAAATACAACCTCCCTTGAAAGTATTAAAGAGCAGGTAAGACAATGCAGAAGATCGAATCTCCGAAGTAGAAGGAAAACCAATGACCTAAAAATAATTATCAAAAATACTGAGAAAACAGCCAAGAAAACTCAGGATAATACATGAGAAATACTAGGTCCCATGAAACTTCCAATCATTCAAATAATTGGTACCCAAGAAGGTGAAGAAACTAATAAGGGCCTTGATAATCTATTCCACAAAATCCTGGAAGAAAACTTTCCAAGTCTAGAAAGGCACTCAAACATTCAGACTCAAGAAATACAAAGAAAAAACATGGAATCAATCCAAGAAGATCCTCTTCACAACACATCACAGCTAGATTTGCCAAAACCATAGACAAAAATAAGATGCTTGGGAACCAGCAGTTAGCGTAATGGCTATGTCGCTGGACTCCCACGTAGTCGACCGCGGTTCGCGTCTCGGACCCGGTGGCTTACAACTCACGCCGGGCACGTGTGCATGCGTGCCCAAGATCCCGAGAGGAGAATGGAGGAGAAGGGATTGCGGCGTGACCATCCCCCCGGGGGGTGATTTCTCGCTTTCTGTCTCTATGTCTCTCTCTGTCTGTCTGGCGAGCGCACGCGCCCTATAGCGAAAAACCTCTCCCAAAAATAAATAAATAAATAAATAAATAAATAAATAAATAAATAAAAATAAGATGCTAAGATTAGCAAGAGAGAAATGTCAAGTCACCTACAAAGGCTATCCCATCAGACTAACACCAGACCTCTCATAGATACAATGCAAGCAAGGAAAGAATGGGGAAATATATTCAAAACGTTAAATGAAAAACAATTTCAACCAAGAATACTTTACCCGGCAAAATTATCCTTCATATGGGAAAAGAAGATAAAAAAAAAAAAAAAAAAAAAAAAAAAAAAAAAAACCATTCTCAGATAAACAAAACCTGAAAGAACTCACCAACTCCAGACCAGTTCTTCAAGAATTTCTGAAAGGAGTGCTATACCAAGAAAACTAAAGTCAGACAGACAGCAATAAGAGAACAAAGCACAACCAAGAATATGACCAACTTAATAGTAGGGACAAATCTGGAAACATCAATAATAACGTTGAATGTTAATGGATTAAATTCTCTGATCAAGAGACACAAACTGGCTGTCTGGATTAAAAATCATAAACCCTCCATCTGCTGCCTATAAGAAACCCATCTCATGGATAAAGACATACATAGACTAAAACTGAAGGGCTGGAAAAAGGCATTCCATGCAAATGGAACCAGAAAGAGCAGGAGTCGCTATACTGATTTCAGACAAAACAGACTTTAAGACAAAAATCATAAGAAGAGAAAAAGAAGGGCATTATATAGTAGTGAAAGTGCTAATTCACCAAGAAAATATAACGCTTATAGATATCTATGCACCAAACTCAGGAGCAACCAAATATGTAAAGGAAAGACTGCAAGATCTAAAAGGAGAGAGAGACTGTAACAATAAATGTTGGAGATCTCAACACCCCATTATCTCCTTTAGACAGGTCAATGAGACAAAAAATAGGCAAAGAGATTCAGGATCTAAACGATATGATAAATCAGATGGACTTGATAGACATCTATAGAACTTTCCACCCAAAAAAAACACAAAATATACATTTTCTCAGCCCCACATGGTACTTTCTCAAAGACTGACCACATAATAGGGCCCAATACCAGCCTTTAGAGATTCAATGGCATAGAAACTATATCCAGCAACTTCTCTGACCATGATGGAATTAAACTTGATGTTAATCTCAGGAAAAACCCTTGAGAATATACAAATACATGGAAACTAGATAACCTACTTCTGAATGACTTCATGATGATCGAAGAGATTAAGACTAAAATCAAAAGATTCATAGAAACAAATGATAATGAGTACATAAATTTCTGGTTTTGACACAGCAAATGCAGTCATAAGAGGTAAGTTCATAGCAATTAGTGAATACAAGAAAAAGATGGAAAGGTGGCAAAAGGACAACCTAACATCATGCCTCAGGAAATTGGAAAAACAACAATAAACAATCCAAAAAGTGCCAGTAGAAAAAAATAATAAAGATTCAAGCAGAAATAAATGAAATAGAAAATAAGCAAATTATACAGAAAATAATGACATGATTGTATACATAGAAGACCCAATAGTATCCACAAACAAAACTTCTCGAAGTAATAACTGCATACAGTAAGTTGGCAGGATACAAAATTAACTTACAAAAGTCTGTAGCATTTCTATATACAACTAACAAGCAGACAGAGACAGAACTGAAGAAAGTACTCCCATTTACAATAGCCACAAGAAGTATAAGATACTTAGGAATAAAATTAACTAAGGAAGTCAAAGACCCTCTATGAGGAAAACTATGAAAACCTTAAAAAGGAAATTGAAAAGGACACAAAAAAGTGGAAGGACATCCCATGTTCCTGGATTGACAGAATTAATATAATCAAAATGGCAATCCTACCCAAATTAATCTACATATTTAATGCAACCCCTATAAAATTACAAGAGACATTCTTCACAGACCTAAAAAAGACAATCACAGAATTTGTCTGGAATCATAAAAGACCCTGTATTACCAAAGCCATTCTGTGTAAGAGTGGAGTAGGGGGCATCCCAAAATATATTTTGTGATCCCAAAATATATTACAAAGCTGTGATAATCAAAACAGCATGGTACTGGCACAAAAACAGACATGAGAACCAATGGAACAGAGTAGAGACTCCAGAAATAAACCCCAAAACATACAGCAAACTCATCTTTGACAAAGGATACCAGTTAATCTAGTGGAAAAAGGAAAACTTCTTTAGCAAATGGTCCTGGGAAAACTGGGTATCCACCTGCATGAAGATGAACCGAAACACCTATTTGTCACCATTAACAAAAATCAACTCAAAGTGGATCAGAGTTCTAAACCTAAGGCCACAAACTATAAAACTACTGGTGGAAAACACTGGAAAAACTCTGGGAGACATTGAAGTAGGCAAAGACTTCTTTTTTTTTTTTTTTTTTTTTTTTTTTTTTTTTTTTTTTTTTTTAATAGTTCATTCTTTTTTTTTTTTATTATCATCATATTCTTCTTTATATTACATTGAATTACATATAACTTTACATTGTATTACATTACTTTTTCAAAAGGGAATGCCATGCATGTCAGTCAGTACAGAGACATTAATCTCCCCGCTTCAACATTCAATATCTTTTCTATGTTTTCCCCAATCATTATTATTATTCTAATTATTTTTTAAGACAGTCCATCGCTATTTCTCATGTTGCTTGTACAAATACTTTGCCCATCATGAAATACTTCTCAGACAAATCCAGTTGAGAATACTATACATGTCAACATCAACAGTTAATAAGCCATATCTGTTTCTCACTAATGTCCTACCTCTCTATTGTTCATTTGTTATCTTTCTCTATCCTCTTCTCTTCACCTCCCCCATTCCACACTGTCCTATTCTCATTAAGTATCTTCACTGCTTTTATGTCCTCCAGTTTTTTTTCACTATCATAGAATGCTGATAGTCGGTATATATTGAGTGGATACATACAATATCTTTCTTTCATATCCTGGCTTACTTCACTCAGCAATATATCCTCCGTATCTGACCACTTTCTATCAAATTCCAGGGCCTTGTTATTTTTTATGGCTGAGTAGTATTCCATAGAGTATATATACCACACTTTTCCAATCCATTCATCAGTTTGTGGACATTTAGGTTGGTTCCATGTCTTGGCAATTGTGAATAATGCTGCAATAAACATTGATGTGCAAGCACTTTTCTGACTGAGCGTTCTCCTGTCTTTTGGGTAAATACCCAGAAGTGGGATTACTGGATCGAATGGTAGTTCTATTTGTAGATCTTTGAGGAACCTCCATATTGTTCTCCACAGTGGTTGAACTAGTTTACATTCCCACCAACAGTGTAGGAGGGTTCCCTTTTCACCACATCCCCGCCAACACTTATCACTTTTTATATTCTTAATCTTTGCCATTCTGACAGGGGTTAGGTGGTATCTCATTGTAGTTTTTATCTGCATCTCCCTTATGATGAGGGATGTTGAGCATTTCCTCATATGCTTTTCGGCTATTCATATGTCTTCCTTAGAGAGACTTTTGTTCAGCTCATTTTCCCACCTTTTAATTGGGTTAATCATTTTTTTTCGCATAAGGCACTTGAGTTCCCTATGTATTCTGGTTATCAGTCCCTTGTCTGAGGCATATTTAACAAAAATATTTTCCCATTCTGAGGGTTGTCGGTTCACACTTGTTACTGTGTCCTTTGCTGTGCAGAAACTTCTTAGTCTAATATAGTCCCACTTGTCTATTTTAGGGATTATTGCCTGTGCCTTGGGAGTCTTATTTAAGAAGTCTTTGCCTACTCCAATGTCCCCCAGAGTTTCCCCAGCATTTTCCACCAGTAGTTTTATTGTTTGAGGTTTTAGGTTAAGATCTTTGATCCATTTTGAGTTGACTGTTGTTAGTGGTGAAAGATGGGGGTTCAGTTTCATCTTTCTGCAGGTGGATACCCAGTTTTTCCAGCACCATTTACTAAAGATGTTTTCCTTTTCCCAATGGATTGACTGATATCCTTTGTCAAAGATCAGTTGGCTGTAAGCTTTGGGGGTTATTTCTGGGGTCTCTATTCTCTTCCATTGGTCCACATGTCTGTTTTTATGCCAATACCATGCTGTTTTGATGACCACAGCTTTATAGTATATCTTGGGATCAGGGAGTGATATGCCTCCTACTCCACTCTTCTTGCGCAGGATTGCTTTTGCAATACGAGGTCTTTTATGGTTCCAGACAAATTCTATGATTGCCCTTTCTAGATCTCTGAAGAATATCTCTGGTATTTCGATTGGAATTGCATTAAACATGTAGATTAATTTGGGTAGAATTGCCATTTTGATTATGTTAATTCTTCCAATCCAGGAGCATGGGATATCCTTCCACTTTTTTATGTCACTTTCAATGTCTCTTTTAAGATTTTCGTAGTTTTCTTTATAAAGATCTTTGACTTTCTTAGTTAGGTTTATCCCTAGGTATCTTATACACCTTGTGGCTACGGTGAAAGGGATTCCTTTCTTCAGCTCTGCTTCGTTCAACTTGTTGTTCATAAATAGAAATGCTATAGATTTTTGGATATTGATTTTGTATCCTGCCACTTTACTGTATTCACTTATTACTTCAAGCAGTTTTTTCATGGATACCTTTGGGTCTTCTAAGTATACCATCATGTCATCTGCAAATAAAGATATTTTCAATTCTTCTTTGCCTATTCGAATGCCTTTAATATTGTTCTCTTCTCTGATTGCAATAGCTAAGACTTCCAGTACTATATTAAAGAGCAGTGGAGAAAGTGGGCAGCCCTGCCTAGTACCTGTTTTCAGAGGAAAAGCTTTCAGCTTTTCCCCATTCAGTATAATGTTAGCTGTAGGTTTTTCATAGATGGCTTTTATTGTGTTGAGAAATGACCCTTCTATACCAATCTTACTGAGAGTCTTAATCATAAAAGGATGCTGTATTTTATCAAATGCTTTCTCCGCATCAATTGAGATGATCATATGGTTTTTATCTTTCTTTCTGTTAATGTGGTGTATTACATTTATGGTCTTGCGTATATTGAACCATCCTTGCATCCCTGGTATAAAGCCTACCTGATCGTGATGAATGATCTTTGTTATATGTTGTTGGATACGATTTGCGAGTATTTTGTTGAGAATTTTCGCATCTATATTCATCAATGATATTGGTCTGTAGTTTTCCTTTTTTGTCATATCCTTATCTGTTTTGGGGATGAGGATGATGGAGGCTTCATAAAATGAATTTGGAAGGTTTCCTTCCTTTTGAATCTTTAGAAATAATTTTAGTAGGATAGGGGTTAACTCTTCCTTAAAAGTTTTGTAGAATTCACAAGTGAAGCCATCTGGGCCTGGGCTTTTCTTTGTTGGGAGGTTATTTATTACTGATTCAATCTCCTGGCTTGTTATAGGTCTATTCAGGTTCTCTATGTCTTCCTGATCCAATCTTGGTAGATTATATGCATCCAGGAATTTGTCCATCTCCTCCAGGTTATCTTGTTTGTTGGCGTAAAGTTGCTCATAGTATCCTCTAATGATATTTTGTATTTCTGCTGTGTCTGTGGTAATATTGCCTGTTTCATCACATATTTGATTAATCTGGTTTCTTTCTTTCTTCTTCTTAATCAGACTAGCCAATGGTGTGTCGATCTTGTTAATCTTTTCAAAGAACCAGCTTTTGCTTTCATTTATTTTCTGTATGGTTCGTTTATTTTCTATTTCATTTATTTCTGCTCGAACCTTTATTATTTCTTTTCGCCTGGCATTTTGGGGATTTGTTTGTTGTTGTTTTTCCAATTCTCTGAGGCATGATGATAAGTTATCTAGTTGCCATCTTTCTGTCCTTTTCTTATGTGCACTAATTGCTATGAATTTTCCTCTTATGACTGCTTTTGCTGTGTCCCATAGATTCTGGACACTTGTGTACTCATTATCATTAGTTTCCATAAATTTTTTTATTTCAGCCTTAATTTCTTCAGTAGTGAAGAAGTCATTCAGAAGTAGGTTGTTCAGTTTCCATGTGTTCGTGTATTTTCGGGGTTGTGTCTTGAAATTAATCTTGAGTTTAATTCCATCATGGTCAGAGAAGATGCTGGGTACAGTTTCTATGCCTTTGAATCTATAAAGGCTTGATTTGTGTCCTAATATATGATCTATCTTTGAAAAGGTTCCATGTCGGGGTGAGAAAAATGTATATGTTGTGGATGTAGGGTGGAAAGTTCTGTAGATATCTGTCAAGCCCATTCCATTTATAGTATCATTTAAGTCCTGTATCTCTCTATTTATTTTCTGTCTAGAAGACCTGTCTATAGGAGATAATGGGGTGTTGAGATCTCCAACAATTATAGTATTTCTCCCTATCTCTCCTTTTAGCTCCAACAGTCTTTCCTTCACATATTTAGGCGCACCTGAGTTGGGTGCATAGATATTTATAAGGGTTATGTCTTCTTGCTGGATTACCCCATTTACTATTATATAATGCCCTTCTTTGTCTCTTCTTACAGTCTTTGTCTTGAAATCTATTTTGTCTGAGATCAATATCGCTACTCCAGCCTTTTTTTGATTTCCATTTGCATGGAGTATCTTTTTCCAGCCCTTGACTTTTAGTCTATGTATGTCTTTATCCATAAGGTGAGTTTCTTGTAGGCAACAGATAGAGGGTTTCTGTTTTCTTATCCAGTCAGCCAGTCTATGTCTCTTTACTGGAGAATTTAATCCATTGACATTCAATGTAATTATCGATATTTCCGTACCTGATCCTATCATTAAGTGAGCCATTTTCTTGGTTGCTCTTTGTTCTCGTATAACTGTCTCTGATTTTTTAGTTTTCCTGGTATAATACTCCCTTCAGAACCTCTTGAAGAGCTGGTCTGGAGTTGGTAAATTCCTTCAAATTTTGTTTGTTCGAGAATGTTTTTATCTTTTTTTCCCATATGAAAGATAATTTTGCCGGGTATAATATTCTTGGTTGAAATTGTTTTTCACTCAACACTTTTACTATGCTTCCCCATTCTTTCCTTTCTTGCATTGTTTCCGCCGAAAGATCCGATGTTAGCCTGATGGGGTGACCTTTGTAAGTAACCTGGCGTTTCCCTCTTGCCAACTTTAGTATCTTGTCTTTGTCTGTTGTTTTTGCCAGTCTGGCTATAATGTGCCTTGGAGAGGATCTTCTTGGGTTGATTCTACCCGGGGTCCTATGTATTTCCTGGGTCTGGATATTTGAGTGCCTTTCTAGATTTGGAAAGTTTTCTTCCAGGATCTCATGGAATAAATTATCTAGTCCCTTATTATTTTCTTCCTCTTCTGGAATACCTATTATCCGGATGTTGGGGCGCTTGATAGTATCCAGTATTCCTCGTATATTATCCTCATTTTTCATGGTTGTTTTCTCAATCTTCTTGATGCTTTTTTCTAGGTCAGATGTTTTGTCTTCTACGTTAGATATTCGATCTTCTGCCTGGTCTAACCTACTTTTAATACTTTCAAGGGAGGTTTTGATTTCCTGTATCACATTCTTCATTCCTAGAAGTTCCATCTGGTTCTTGTTTAAGGTATCCATTTCTTCTTTCAAGTCATTGAAGGACTTCCTCATCTCCTGGAGCTCCTTGTCTCTTTTCTCTTCCATCTCAGTTAGTTTGGTCACTACAAATAATCTGAATTCCTTATCAGACATGTCCACGACGTCCATTGTATTGACTGTGGGTGATGTAGGCTTGATGATTTCCCTTGAGGGAGAGGCCTTTTGTTGGTTGCTCATATTTCTGGAGCCTCTGCGATTGTTCTTAGTCATTAGGTATTCTATATGTTTCTTCCTAACTGATTGTTAATAGTTGTACAGGCTTAGAAAATTGATGATTTCCCTTATGGTTGGCCTACCTGTTGCTCACAATTACCATTAACTGTTGCCACTACCCTGGATGGCCCAAAGTCCTCACTGTCTCTAAGGACAGGTGAGCCTACAATTGACTGAATAAGCAACACCCCAAGAGCAAAGAAAAACAAACTGAAAAAAGGAAATCGCGCGGCGGCTTAATCAACAGAATTCAGAGTCCAAAGGCTAGTGGGAAAGTGTCAGAAGATGAGTGACAGGACCAGGTTGGTCAGGTCTGGAGCCTGAGTCCGCCTGGTGCCCGGAACTGCTGGCAGGCTCGATCCGGATTGCGGGTGGGGTGGGGTGGGAGTTCGCCTTAAAGTCCCAGACAACCAACCTGGGGTCCAAGGAGGAGAAACGGTGGGGATGCGTGGAGATTCGGAAAGGTCGGGCCTGCAGCCTCAGTCCGCCTCGGCAAAGACTTCTTAAGACCCCCAGAGCACAAGCAATAATCCCCAAAATAGACAGGTATGATTACATCAGATTAAGAATTTTCTGCACAGCAAAGGACACCATAATTAGTGTGAACTGACAACCCTCGAAATGGGAGAGAATTTTTGTTAACTGTTCCTCAGATAAGGGTCTGATAACCAGATTACACTGGGAACTCAATTGGCTTACCCATAAGAAAAAAGATTAAACCAATTAAAAGATGGGAATATGAGCTGAATAAACAACTCTCAAAGGAAGACAAAAGGAACAGTCAAAAAGCATATGAAGAAATGTTCAACATCCCTCATCATAAGGGAGATGCAGATCAAAACCACAATGAGATACTACCTAACCCCAGTCAGAATGACAAAGATTTAAAAAAAAAAAATGATAAGTGCTGGAGGGGATGTGGTGAAAGAGACTGTGGGAATGTAAATTGGTCCAGCCACTATGGAGAACAATGTGGAGGTTCCTCAAAGACTTTCAAATTGAACTACAAAACGATCCAGAAATTCCACTCCTGGGTATCTACCCAAAGGACAGGAGAATGCTCAGTCGGAAAAGTGCTTGCACATCTATATTCTTTGCACCCTTATTCACAATTGCTAAAACATGGAACCAACACAAATGTACACAAACAGATGAATGGATTGAATACACACACACACACACATACACACACACACACACACACACACACACACACATATATATATATATATATATATATACACACACACACTCCATGAAATAGTACTCAACCATAAGAAACAATGGGCCCTGGAATTTGATAGAAAGTGGACAAATATGGAAGATTTGTTGCTGAGTGAAGCAAGTCGGGCTATGAAAGAGAGACATTGTATGTCTCCAGTTAACATGTACCAACTGTCCACACTCTATGGTATAGACTGAAAGGCTAGAAGACATAAAACCAATAAAAATTGTTATGGACACTAGAGACAAAGTGGAAAGAGTGTGGGAGAGGAAGAGTGTAGGAAAGGAAATTTGGAGAAAAAAATAGAGAGGAAGGACATTTGTGGGGCACAGACATGGTTTATTATTTGTTGATGAGGACATGTATAGTATTCTCAGCCAGGCTAGATTGAAGTGTATATCATGCTGGGTAAAGTCTCTTTACAATCTAAATGATGAATAGTGATTAAATATATAAATAATAATAATTTTTAAAAAGCTATTTGATGAAGATGTGGATAGTAATGTCTATGTCTTGACTGATATGCATGGTATTCCTGCTGAAAAAAGCAATGTAATACAGTGTAGAGATATATGTGATTTAAGGGTAATAACAAATATTATAATAATAAAAAATGATGCCTAGGAATAAAACAAACCAAGGAAGTTAAGGACCTCTCTAAGGAAAACTATATCAAAAAAGAAATTGAAAAGGACACAAAAAAGTTAAAGAACATCCTATGTTCCTGGATTGGGAGAATTAATATAATCAAAATGGCACACTACCCAAGTTAATCTATATATTTAATGCAATCCCTATAAAATTACAAGAGACATTCTTCGATTATCTGCACTCTACAGTAGAGACTGAAAAACTGGAGGACATAAAAGCATTGAAAATTGTTAATGGACACTGAGGACAAAGTGGAAGGAGAGTGGGAGAGGGGAAGAGTGCAAGAAGGGAAATTTGGGAAAATATGGAGAAGTAAGATATTTGTGTTACACAGATATGGTTTGTTTCCTCTTGGCAATGTGGTGTATACTAGCCTCAACTCACCTGTTGTGTGTTTACCAAACATGATATATGCTCTTTACAAACTAAATAATGTATAATGACTGAATGTATAAAAATAATAAATAATACCAAAAAAAGAAATTTTGAAAGTTGTTTATCTAGTAACTGTCAAGAACTAAGGTGTATGAGCAAAAATATTTTATATGTAATGTAAATGTGCAAAAACTAAAAAATAAATAAAATAATATAAAATAAAAATAATATTTACTTACTCATTAACTAAGTGTTATGAACTATGATCTCATCTGGGAATAAAAGGGTGAACAAAATCAAACAAGTCCCTGCCTCCACTGGGCTAACATTCCAGTGAGATTTTTAAAAATAAAATAATTGCAAGATATAGTAAACATTATGGATTAAACAAACAAATTAAAGTAAAAATACATACATACAGGCATGCATACATAAACAGGGCAGGAGAGCAGAGACAGTCAAAGGTGACAATTAAACTGAGACAAGGATATATTTACACAAAGGGGTTGGGGGAGAATAATGAGGGAACAACGACTTCAGATATGGGAACAAAGAATGCAAAAATTCTGAAACATCAAAAAATGTCCTGTCATCAAGAAATTTCTAGAAAGCCATAATGGTTAGAGTCTAAAGAGCAAGAAAATAAGGGAATTTTTTTCCTCTTCAAATATTTATTGTATAATAATTTATGATTTACATAGAATCATTTCATATCTTTATAGGGCACAGAATGGCCTTAAAAGCATATATGTGATGTGCAATAAACAAATTGAGGATATGAACATATCAAATACCTTCAATATTTAACATTATGTCATGAGCATTTGAAACTTGCTCCAATGGCTATTCTCAAGTATGTTCTTACTGTTCTTTACTTGAGGTACAGTTCTAAAGAAAAACATATTGATTAAAAATCATGCAACAAACAATCTCATAAATTAATAAAAATAATCTTAACACAGCCAAAGAAAGAAGAATTTGTAATTTCCATGTAGAAGACTGTAGGAGATAAGAGTTTATAATGTGACAAAATCTGTGAACATCAATTATTGGTCCAATTAGAGACAGATAAAATTGTATGTAACAACAACTCATTAGAAAAGGATAAAAAAAAAAAAAAAAAAAAAAACCTTACTCAACACTGTGAGTTCCTATAAGACTATAATACTATATTGTGCCTAAAGAAATATTTCTTCAAAAAAGCAAAGATAAAACAAAATTGGAAAGAGATGTTTAAAAATGAAGACATGGTTAAGCTGGTGATTTGGTAATTTATAGGCTTTACAAAGAGTTTTATTTTTTTATATAGTTCATTCCAAAGAAAGACTCAACTATAACATTTTGAACTTTTTCTCTTTTATCTAGCTCTATACAATGAGTAATGGTTATAATAAATACATAATTGAAACCTGGGGAGGCAACTTTCAATCAAATAATTGATGGATTTGTATTTAAACCTGCTTGTGTGTAAAACTGTTGAATCTACATTTAGTCCCAACAGTCAATGTTATTATCAATATGTTTAGACTTACCCTTTTTTTCTAGTTGTTTTTGTTCTCTTACTTCTATTTGTCTCTCTATAACTTTCCTGATACAGTCGTCCCTTAGGTATTGCTTTTTTTTTTTTTTTTTTTTTTTTTTTTTGAGAGGTTTTTTGCTATAGGGCACATGCGCTTGCCAGAAAGACAGAGAGACAAGCAAGAAATCACCCCCCATGGGGGATGGTCACACCACAATCCCTTCTCCTCTATTCTCCTCTCGGGATCTTGGGCACGCACGCACACGCACCTGGCGTGAGTTTAAGCCACCTGGTCCAGGACTCGAACCACAGTCAACTACATGGGAGTTCAGCAACATAGCCATTACGCTAACTGCTGCTTCTTCCCCCCACCCCCCGTCCCTTTTGTATTTCCAGAAGAGCTGGTTTTGTTTTGGTGAATTCTTTCAGCATTTGTTTATCTAAGAATTATTTTATTCTTCCTTCCCATTTGAAGCAAGATTTTATACAAAAATATTATCTCACTATAGTATTCTTGGTTGAAATTGCTTCTCTTGCATAGTTTAAAATGTGTATTCCCATTCTTTCCTTGCCTGCATCATTTCAGCTGAGAGATCCAACATTAGTCTAGTGGAGTAACCTTTGTAAGAAACTTGGCATTTCTCTCTTGCTATTCTATTTTCTCTTTGTCTTTTATTTTTACCAATTTGGCTATGATATGCCTTGGAAAGGATCTTCTCATATCGTATCAATTTAGTGTCCTTTGTATCTCCTGGATTTGGATGTTTGCATACCTCTCTAAATTTGGAAAGTTTTCAGCTAACAGATTATGAAGCATGTTTTCTATGCCTTTATCTGTCTCTTCACCTTCTGGAAAACCTGTTATGCAGCTATTTGGCCATTCAGTGGTGTCCAGGAATTCCTGTATGTATGTTGTCCTCATTTTTAGTAGTTATTCTTCTACCCTTTTCAGTTGTTTGGACTAAAGCAGAGATTTTTGTCTTCAAAGTCAGAGATTCTTTATTCTGCATGGTCTAATCAGCTATTGATATTTTTGAGGGAGATTTTTATTCCCTGCAATGTATTCTTTATCTCCAAAAGTTTTGTTTGATTCTTTTTCAGTGTGTCTATATCCTTATGGAGTTCCTCCATCATGTCATGAAAGGATTTTCTCATCTCCTGCAATTGGGTCTGTTTTCTTCTGCATATTAGTGAGTGTTGTTACAATGATATTCTGAATTTTTTCTGACGTTTCTGCAATCTCTTTTATTTTATCCATTGTTGGTGAGGAGTGATGAATCTTTGAGGGGAGGTATTTTCTGATTTTCTATTTCTTTAGGCTCTGCTTTGATCATCTGGTTGTCTACTCACTTCTTCCTACTTCTTTGGAGGTTTCTGTAGCTATGTGCTCCTGCACTTTGATATGTGTATGATCTTTGCCAATTTCCCTCCTCTATTGTGGGTGAGAGTGTGGAACCCACAATAGCAATTTAGGGTTTAGGTATTCAGAGGGGAGTTTCTCTCATTTTACTACTGAGGGAGTTATGGAGAAAGAATTCCTCTAGGGTCTCCTATTTTCAGGTGTTTGGTTCTTGTATACCCAAACCTAACAGCTTCCAATGTGGTAGAAGGTTGCGCTAACATATAGAATGTTAGGTGGAAGACCAATTCACTTGCACACCATGCAGGCTGGAGAGCCACTCCTCCCCCACACCAGACAGAGCCGGGGAGGAGAGGGAGACTGCTGATGAGCTCAAGTCCAGGGGCTTGGTTTGAGCCTGCCTGTTGGTCTGAGGGGCAGAATGACATCAGCACACGTGGGCCAACAGCTCTGACCTTCTGTCTCTGGGATTGCAGGGTCTCCCTGTTGCTTCTTCTTTCTCTGGGAGAAGCAAGGGAAATTTAAGCAAGATTTAATCACAGGGGGTATTTTTGTTTTGTTTTGTTTTGTTTTGTTTTGTTCTGGAGAGGTTTTTGCTATAGAGCACATGCGCTCACCAAAAAGACAAAGAGAGACAGAAAGAAATCAGCCCCCAGGCGGGATGACCTCGCTGCAATCCCTTCTCCTCCATTCTCTTCTCAGAATCTTGTGCACACACGCACATGCACCCAGTGTGAGTTTTAGCCACCAGGAACCGGACTTGCACCATGGTAGACTACATGGAAGTCCAGCAACGTAGCCATTAATCCAACTGCTGGTCCCAATCACAGGGCTTTTAAAGACAGCAAAAATTTTGGATTTTACTTACTGTACTAGTTTGCTAGAGCTCCTGGAACAACAAAGTCCCAAAACTGGATAATTATACAACAGGAATTTATTCTCTCCACACTGTAATTTTTTTTTCCTTAGGCCTCCTTCCTTGGCTTGTAGATAGCCATCCTCTCTCTGTGTCTTTACCCGGTCTTCCTGTTGTACCTCTCTGTCTCCTAATTTTCTCTTCTTATAAGCACACTAGTCATGATGTTTTAGGGTTCACCCTAACTACCTCATTTTAAATTTCCTTTTTAAGGACTTTACCCTAAATACAATCACATTCTGAAGGATAGGACTTCAACATACAAATGGGGGGGAGGGGTGATGCAAAACAGGCCATAACACTTAATGCAAAAAGAAAAGTCGTTAAAATGATTTATGCAGTGGGGAGACCAGCAGATGGAGTAATGGCTATGTCACTGGACTTCCATGTAGTCCACCATATTTTGAGCCCCAGACCAGGTGGCTTAAACTCACCCCGGGCACATGTGTGTGCATGCCCAAGATCCTGAGAGGAGAACGGAGAAGAGATTGCAGCATGGCCATTCCCCCCAGAAGGTGATTTCTCGCTTTCTGTCTCTCTGTCTCTCTCTGTCTTTCTGGTGAGCATATGCGCTCTATAGCAAAAACCTCTCCAAATAAATAAATAAAATTATTTATGCAAGGAAATGGTAAAGTCTAATTAACATTTTAAGAGCAATGTAGCTATAGTATGCAGAAAAGATGGGAAAAGAAGAACCTTGGCAATAGGGAGATGAGTTCCAAGATTATTTCAGTAATTCATACCCCAAAACAAAAATCCTTTAAGCTAGAGCCAACAGGTAGGCTAGGATAAGAAGGGGCTGGTATAGGACCAGCAGATGGTATAATGGTTACATCACAGACACCCACATGGTCAACCGCGGTTTAAGTCCCAGACCCAGTGACTTAAAACTCATCCCAGGTGTGTGTGCGAGCGTGCCCAAAATCCCAAGAGGAGAATGGAGGAGAAGGGACACCTTCCCTGGGGAGTGACTTCTTGCTTTCTGTCTCTCTCTGTCTCTACAGAGAGCACACACACCCTATAGCAAAAATCTCTCTTAAAAAAATATAATAAAAGGAGGGGTGGGTAATTAACAATTCCCCCAATGCTGGGTTTACAGAATCATATGAGAATGTATATGAACCCATAATGTGACTTAGTCTCAAAGTCTAAAATACCTTTCGCTCTCCTGCTCATGCTTCTCCTTCCTAACATTATTCCATCTCTCTCTTCAAAAACAACCTGGAAAAAAAAAATCTCCATTACCACTCCTCTACCATTCGCAGGGTTTTGTCATATCCCTACCCCTACTTTTTCTCTCCAAGAACTTTGTCTCAAAAGGGTTGGTAAATATGCTAATAACCATTAAAAGAAAAAGAGTGGAGAGGAGTATCAGGAGGGATTGGGATTGTCTAGGAATTGATCAAGGCCTTCTGATCCTTCTGTAAATCAGACTAGTTCCTAAATAGACCACCACATCTATGGTTATCCACCATGCCCTTATGGCATCTCAAACAACCAACTATACATGACAAGACTTCAGAGATCATGAAGTGACTAGGAATTGCCTCAAAGGATAAGAGTCTTGTAAATAAATGTATTCTGCTTTGAACATGATCCACTGAGAAACTCTAAGCAGGGCCAGCTTCTTGATCTGGTGGTTAAACCAGTCAGATCCCACATGTCCAACTGTGCAGTTCAAATTCCAACCCTAGCAACTTGAGAAACACCAGCCCATGTGTGACCCAAATCCTGACAGGACAGAGAAATGAAAGAGAAGGGATTATGACATGATCATTTCTCATGAGGGTGCTTTCTTTCTCTCTCTCTCTCTCTGTCTCTTCCTCTATCTTTGTCTCTCTATCTCTTTCTCACTGGCCAACACACAAACCCTCTGACAAAATTTAAAAAGAAAAAGAAATCCTGAGTAAACTGCTGATTTATGTCACCAAATCCAGTACCAAGTGATCTTTTCCTCTTTTTTTTTTTTTTTTTTTTTGAGAGAGAGAGATTTTTGCTATAGGGCACATAAACTCACCAGAGAGACAGCACAAAATCATTCCCTAGGGGGAATGGTCACACCACAATCCTTTCTCCTCCATTCTCCTCTTGGGATTTTGGGCACACATGTACGCATGTGCCCAGAGAGAGTTTTAAGCCACTGGGTCCACGACTTGAATCACGGTCGACCACGTGGGAGTCCAGCAACATAACCATTACACCATCTGCTGGTCCCCCAAGTGATCTTTACATTCCAATCAAATAAAAAGTTAATGAAGATAGATAAATGGTGATTCTATCAGACCACACACCTGCTGTGTACAGACCATTTAGACACTGTGGTAAGACAAAAAAGAAATGAAACTCAGAATAATAGAAAAACAAAATGTGCCCTAACTTAACCTTCCTTTCCCAGCTAATTTCTTCCAACCTCTAATTTCTAACTAAAGACTTAGCTCTTCCTAAGTCTTCACTCCAAACCTGGATAAATGGTTCACCTCTTGTTCCCACAGTATTCTGTGAGTTCTATTGTTTTACTTACCATTATTACTAAAATTATCAGTCTCCCTTTAAAAATAAGATTTTATTTTTTCTTTCTTTCTGAGCACCTAGCACAGTGCCTTGTATAAAGTAGATAAATATTCAGTCATAATCCTGGCTTCAAATTTTATGTCAGTTTTTTTTTTATGTGACTATACTATAAATAGTATAATTGGTATAATTGTATTTAAATATAAAGTAAATAAGTATGAAACAAAATGAAAAACTTAGGACAGTATTACATATAAATTTAAATATGTAGGAATGGGTCAATTATAACTTTTTCTTTGGTTTTGTTTTAAATTTTATACCATTTCTATTATACTCCCCTGCATCCTGCAATAAAAGAAACTAAGTAATTTGTCTATGATTTAGAGCCTGGGAAGTTTTACAGAGAAGCTCATTCTGAACAGGAATGGAGGGTATCTTCAGCCCAAATTTCTACATAAGGATTTAGTAGTTCCTTCCTTGGAAAGGAGTAAGGGTTGAGGACAGAAAGTTGATGGGACCTGCTGGAGGAATTAAAGACCCCCTGCCGTTTCTTCAGTCTTTTGCGGAAGCATGTTCTCATACTACCCGACATTTTGAAGGGAACTTCCCAAATTGTTTCTAACTATATCCTATCCAAAGTTTCCCTCTGAATCATTCAAGAGCCATCTACATGTGGGTAGAATGCTAAATTATTGCAAAAATGTTTTTCTTAAGCACAAGTGTTACAACATTTCATGAGACCATTCATGGTTTGTGCCTCCAGCATCAATATCTATAGAAGTTCAACATCTGAAGCCTATTTAGTGAAAATCAAAGAAAATTCAATTCTTCTATGAGTCCATCTGCATTAGAATCAACTCTTAGGCTGGGTAAAACACAGATTTGGGGGTCTACCCCAAACCTAGTTGGTAAGATTCTCTGAGGTTGAGGCTAGAGAGATCTCCCTTCTTAACAAGCCCCTGGTAATCTCATCTATCAAAACTTAACTCATAGATTTTGTATCTTAAGAAAAGCTTTTATGGATCCTCACTCATTTATTTCCTTATGCTTTTGCTTACTTTGTCCCATGTTCTTCTAAACCTGAATCACTCTGTGCCATAGCCTCCATTCAGGCCCTCTCCATCCATACCTCCCTGCCACTGCCTAGACAATTTTTTTAAGTGTCTTCTCAGTCATCTCCTTTGTAAGAAAGCTGCCCCACCCCTACACACCTCAAAAAGTCTGTCTTCTCTGCAATCAGTGAGTCTATTCATATTTCCATTCTTGTTCTTACCACATTGTTAGTAAGTAATTATGTCAGTCTCCCACATTAGACTATGAACGCCTTGAACAAACTGACCAAGCTTTATTCATGTAGCCATCCCTAATTTCTATCCCAGACACTGGCACAGAGTAGTTGTTCAACTACCACATAAATAATGAATGAACAGATAAGTACACAGAGTGAAACACTTAGGCATACCTATAAACCGAAATGTGAATGCACGCATCTAAACACTGTCGATACTAGTATTTAAATTGGTTGAGTCCAATAGGGAAGCAAGAGTAGGTTGGTTGGCTTTTGTGTTTTGTTTTTCATTTTCATTCATGGTTCCTAGTTCATAACTATTTGTCTTTTTGTCTTTGGTTCCTGAAGCTCCCTAAGGTAGAACACAAAATTGGTCATACACTTAACAGACACAAGAATGGAAAGTCATCTGTTGAGGATGTGTGTGGCACAATCTTTGACCCGATTGACATTCAATGCATGTATACTTTGAAAAACCATATTGTATGCTGTAAAGATGTACAATGCCTAAGTGTAAATTAAAAGAGGGAAAAATTCAAATCTAATACCTATTAATAAATATTTAATATTTAATAAACAAACATAAAAAGAACTGGTCATAAAGTAATTAAGACTCTCAGGCCAGCCCATGGCCTACCAATTAAGTGAGCTGGATTCCATATGACTGACCACATGGTTCCAGTCCCAGAACATGTATCTTGAAAAACACTCCAGGAACGTGTGTGTGTATGTCCAAAATCCTGAAAGGAGAGAGAAATAGAGGATAAAGGATTGCAGCATGATTATGTTCCATGGGGGTACTTTCTCCACCTCCCTTGCCTTCTCTGGGGAGTGCACAAGCTCTCTGCCAAAAAGAAAGGAAAAAAAGAATGAGAAAAGAAAGAAAGAAGTTAAAGAAAGAACAAAAAGAAAAGATAGAGAAAGAGAAGGAAGAAAGAAAAAAAAAAAAGAAGAAGAGAAAAAAAGAAACAAACAAATAGACAGACTCATTCCAGAGAGGTCCTGTCCCATACCTGGGAGAAAAGAAAACTACACAGAGGCCAAAATCTGGACAGGTTTGCCTGGTTTCAGCACCCAGACTATTAGCATCTCTTGCCTATGCAATGAAGCCTCCATAAATACCTAAAAGGATGGACTTTAGAAAGCTTCAGAATAACTGAACACATGGAGGCTCCTGAAGGATGACACACCCAGAGAGGGCATGGAAGCTCTCTGCACTCCTTTCCACATGCCTTTCCCTATGCATCTCACCATCAGTATCCTACAAAATATCTTTAGGTAAATATTTCCTTGTGTCGTAATTGATCATTTCAATTGGTTTTCCTCAATTAAAATTTCAAATATAAGTGTAATGCTATCGCTCCTTAAAGAAAATAACAACTGGGCACTGTTACCTCCATTTTCATTTGTTACACATCTCTCCTCTCCAAATCCCTCTCTTTTTGAGCATGGATATGCATCGCATAAATTACTGTAACCACTGAGATGCATTTATGCTGGCAAGTCAAGGATTCAACTGAGACATGAAAAGGATCAAAAAGGATTCAGTACAAGACATGAAAAGGAGAAGATTCCTTTTTTCTAAAGACAAAGAAGAGCAAATTATTAAATCTGTGTTTTATTAAAACTATAAATGCCCTAGGACTTTTTCCATCTATAAATTATTGCAGATAAAAGGTAGAAATGATTTTAAATGTCATATAGGCTCACACTAAGACTCCACATTTTCTGACCAGCTTATACAAAAGAAGTTAAAGCATTATTTATATTTACACACACACACACACATAGAGAGAGAGGTATATATTTTATATATTATAATGAGCCTATATATATCAGCAGATGATGCCAACAGGGCCCAGTGCTGAGTGATTCAAGTCTGTAGAAGTGAGGGATTATCGCTGAAAGCAATGTAATGTATCCTTCCTTCCAGCCAGAAGAGGAAAAATTATTGGCAAACAAATGGACTTGGCAGACACTCAGTATATTTCTCTAATTTGTCTATTTTCCTCCTTGGTTAAAATGGAAAAGAAAGAAAAAAGTCAAGTTCAGAGCTCTTTTCCACCCTTGATTTAGGATCCACTATTTTTTTAAAGACAGCTTAGTTTATCCATGCAAAATTGTTCTGGTTTATCAGGTCAGGACACATAATTTTAAAAGTGTTGAAGACTTGTTTTATAAAAATTAAAAAAGATACCAGCATCTTTATCAGCACTAAGGAAGGAGACCATAAAAGAGAGCTAAAATACAATAGAAGAGGAAATAATAAATTAAGTCACAGTGGAGATTAAAAGAAAAAGTCAAAAAGAATCAGGGGATTTCTTTCTCAGAAACCGGAAGAAACATGAGATGGAACCAAGAGACTGGGTGCTGATGGGGCTAGGAAAATGAGAAATTTTATCCCTGAGAATTGTGAAGTTTCTCTCCACAAAGGACAAGACAACTTTATCTGCTAACTTTGGGGGACAGGGACAGCACAAAACAAAGTGGAAGAGATTTAATGGTCATGATAAAGGTTTGTAATAGCCACTGAGGATAACTGGGAGAGAGAACTGACCAGACTATTGGACAGTTCTGAGATTGGGGTACACAAATGCATAAAGTAAAAATCCACAGAATTCTATCACTTTTTCCAGGAGCCTAAAAGCAGAAGATAAGAAAGTGAATAAATAAATTGATCTATTTGAGGGTTTTCAAGACAAGTGGAGTAAAATAATAATAATAATAATAATAATAATAAATAAAGTAACTAAATTTTAAAAACCAGTGGGACAAAGGAGTCCAGGTTGAACAAGCATTGAAGCTACAGAAAAGAATGTCTGTGATCAATGAAGAGTATCAGACAAATTTAAACATGAAAAGGACAAGACCAAATTGAATTCTGACTACAACTACTCTGGCTGCAGAGTAAAAGATGCAACCTAAAAGGGTCAAGACTGGAGGCAGAGAGACCATTCAGTAGCTTTCTCACTAGTCCAAGAAAAAGGTGACAAGGATATGAAGTGGCAAAGCAAGGTGTGAGATTACTGTGGCTGTCATAACAAATTGCCACAAACTGGGTGGCTTACAACAACAGAAATATATTCTCTGACATTTTCACATCTCTGGAAACCAGAAGTTCTATTGGTTGAGCACTGACTAAGTAGGCTCTAGAGGAGAATCCTTCCTTGCCTCTTCCAGTTTCTGGTGGCTATCAGCAATCCTTGGCTTCCTTAGCCTGTGACTACATCACTCCAACCACTGCCTCTGTCTTTAAGTTAACAGTGCCTTCCTTCCTCTCCTCTGGTGATTCTTCTTCTGCATTTCTCTTTTAAGGATACTTGTCATTTTATTTAGGGTCTATCCGAATGATTCAGAATAATTCCATATTTTGGGGGACTACCATTCAATCCATTATGAGTAATAAACATGAACAGAGAAAAACAGATCAGAGAACTATTTAGGAGGCACAACCAGCAGAACTTTATGATTATCTGACTATGGGCAGTAAAGGAGAGGGAAGAGTCAAGAATACTTTTTAACTACAATACCTAGACAGTATCACCAATTGCAACAGAGAAATAGAAGAACCTACTCAATAAAGAAGGTAACTTCCTTTTTTGAATATGTTGATTGTGAGGTGCTCATGGGACATCTAGAAACAGATATTCGCAGAAAAAGAATCTTGGGAGTGAGAGCTAGGTTGAAGATAGAAATTTCAAGCTAATGAGTATAATAGTTAAAAACCTCAGGATAATACTGCTCAAGAAAATCATTAGGTGGGTGTCTTGCATGAAGGATTCTCCTCAGCAGCTTGCAAAGGTGCTTCTTCACTTGGGTGTCTTGGAAGCAGTGCTTGCCAGACCAGACCAGCTCAAAGACTTGCCAGTACTGGGGAACCTATCTGGCTCAAAATTCTTTGGAAAGTCACAGGGTGAGTAACCAATGGGCATGAGAGGTTGAGAACATTTGACTGCCCTGCAAACCTTGGTAGAGATCATTTCCTTTTCTTTAGGTTGGAACCAAAGTTCAACAATGAGTACAAGAAAACATCATGGTGGAACAGTAAATTCCAGACAAGCCCAGAAGCGAACTCGGGAAGCAGCCTCCACCCCCAAGATTTCCTTGGAAGCAGAACCCATAGAACTCATGGAAACTGCTGGAGATGAAATTGTAGACCTCACCTGTGAATCTTTTTTTTTTAATTTAAATTTATTTTTTTACATTCATTTACTATACATCATTATAGCATACAAAATGAGTCACTTGTGAATCTTTAGAGCCTGTGGTAGCTGACCTGCTCACAATGACTCTGTCATGAGTGTTGATGAAAAAGGGAAACCAAGGAGGAACATGAGGAGGCTGTGCCAGGACCACGTTGACAGCTGTGTGGTGAGCAGTGATGATGAGGAATTGTACAGGGACAGAGATGTATATGTGACAACCCATACTCCCAGAAATCTCAGGGATGAGGGAGCCACAGACTCAGGCTCTCTGGTACTAACAAGTTGTCTGATCTGCATGGATGGATACTCAGAGATTTTGTAAAATTGATGTCTCATTGTTTCTACAGAATGTGGCCACATCTTCTGTAGCCAGTGCCTCTGTGATTCCCTTAAGATTGCTAACACTTGCCCAACATGTAGGAAAAAGATCAGCCACAAACTGTACCACCGCATTTATATATGAAATAAAATGTCCAAAGCTGCTCAGGAGAGACCAATGGATGGACAGACAGCTTGACTGGGTTCTCTGCATGGTATCTGCCTCCAATTTCCTGAGCTCAAAAAGACTATTTCATGCCATCTTATGTTTAAACTACCCTTTTGTTTCCGACCCCCTAAGATCCTTTTGTTACCTACAGTTCAATGCTATGAAGGTTGACCAGTCCCTCCTAGACCAAGCTCTGTATCTCTGCCTCTCTGGGATATTTGGTTCCAGAGTAGGGGGGAAAAAAAAGTGACCCACATTGGAACTGAGAATTGTGGTTCCACCCTCTTTCCAGAACCTACACATTTGACAAGAAGATTTCCCTATTTGGAAAGTTTGTCCCAGCTCTTCCAAGTGCTCTACTTTTTGTCTCAGGTATTTACCAGTCAACCAGTTTGCCTGCTTCAAGTGACCCAACCAAGCCAGACATAGTCTGCCTGGCCTGACTATCCCGGGTGCAAGAAGTGGCCCTATGGGGTTTCATAAAGACCAACAAGTGGACTCTGTTTTCTTCCCTTGAAAGTCAGAGGTCACCTGTGATTCTGCCTGTATCTTTTCATTGATGTGCAGTGATTTCTGCAAATTGAGAACCTCTGCAGGGAATCCCATTTCCTGAGAATGAAAAAGTGCAATTAAAGCCCATTCTTTACCTACTTTATAGCAGCCCAGAAGATGTAGTACTGTTAGTGTCCCCTCAGAGGCCTGATGTCACCTGTGGAGCAGGGCCTGTCCTACCCATCTTTGTTTACCAACTATTCTCAGGACCTTACCCATGATCAGAGTTCTTCACCTGGCACAGGACTTGCAAGGTGAATATGGCAGACATGTATTGGAGTGTCTTCTCTCTTTTATGATAAAACCTATCCCATGTTTGCCACATGTCCTCCAGTCCTCAGTTCCTCAGTTCTCATTGTCTAATGTCTGCCCGAGTGTAGATACTACTAGTCAGTGGCAGTAACTGTGTCCTTAACAGCCATTCGTTTTATAATTTTGCCCAAGTCACTGTTGCTTCATGTTTCAAAGAACTTGGCCCACCTGACATGGCACTGATTTTGCTTTCTCAACCACCCCGCCATTTGATGTTTATGTCAGAAGCTGCCCTTTTGGCCAACTGGACTTTGATCTTTTGGGCTTTTGACTGTTTCACGGGTTCTGGTTGGCAAAGCATGGTGGCTTATTCTCCCTAAGGGACCCAGATGACAATCTGCTCCACTCCACAGGTGTTTAGGAGCCTTGGGTTCTTGGAGGCAGAAATGTGATCCAAGCTGCCCCTGATGCCCAGGCAGGGCATAGGAGTGGCTAATAGGGGACAGACCTTATAGTGCTGCCCTGCCTCCACCTCTGCACCCCCTCCCTCTTTGGAGGACTTCCAACCAAACCAACAGCCTTTTCGTGTAAAACACCTTCAGAGTAGAAAGGGGGTCACTTCTGGCTTTGCTAGCAATAACTGAACTTCAGTTTACCCTTCTGAAGGAGCAGGACTCAGTACAGAATTCACTTGAAATGGGACTGAAAGAGTATCCCTCCTCTATGTGAAAAGAAAATGGTTTTATTCTTCATTATGACTTTTTAATTGTTTTGCTCACTTTCAGGTAGTTTGAATAAAAAAGTAATAATTTTCTATTTGCAGTTTTAAGAGGGCAAGAGTGCCAGCTCTCATCACGGTGATGTGTAGCTTGCCTGCTCTCCAGCTGGACATCATTGCCGGTTCCCTCTGGGCTTCATGGAAATGCTCTTTTATTATGTCCTAATGATAACCTGGATATCAGGAGCTAAGGTAAACCATGCACCTAGGTAACTAATAAATATGGTGACACTCATTTTACCCTTAAAGATGACTCAGATTGTTGATCATAAAGTTGTATTTACTATATCCTAAATTAAACTGGAGAAAATTTAAATGTTTATACTATTCAAAAACAGCAAACTAGAAAAATATTGGTATAAAAAAATCCTTTCTCTTCTTTAATGTACATAGTTCAATTCTTTGCTTTGTTTAAACTATATACATGAACATCAATCTGTTTTGGACTCCACAGCTAGTGTTAAAGATGGAAATAAACCATTAATTGGAACCAGAAAAATAAAAGAAAGAAAAGAAAATAATTAGGTGACAAGAATTATAGGGTACATGGCAGTTAAGGGATGGGCAAAGAAAAAGAAGCCCATGAAAGAGACCAAGAATGAATGCTTAAATATGTATAAATAATTCCAAAAGGGTATGATAACCAGAAACTGAGAAAATAGTTTCTACAGGTGGGGAAAAGTGAACAATTTCAAGTAGAGTGGAGAAGGCAAGTAAGAAGAGTAAAGATGAAGCAGGTGGCAGAGGTAGAAAGGTTCCATCTGGGTCTCCAGATTAAATACAACACAAATGAAGGGAAAGCATATGTAAAGGCCATGAACATCCCAGACATGCTCAGAGACCAGCAAGGAGGCCAGTGGTTGGAACAGAATAAGCAAGGGAATAAGAAGAGTTGAGAGGCAACAGAAATCCTAGTAGCACATGGCTTTTCTAGCCCTTGGAAGCATTATAGTTTTTATTCAGAGTGAAAATGTAAAGCTATCAGACATTTTTCTGGAAAAAAAAATCACATGATCTGACTTCCATTTTAACAGGGTCACTTGTTCAACTATGTGAGAACATGAGACAAGGCTCAAAAGATAAGTTGGAGTCAGATCATGGGAGCAAATTTCTAAGTAAGGAGATCTGTTAGGAAGTTACTGCAACAATCAGCAAGAGATTATGGCAGCTTGGACCAAGGTGGTAGTTATGAAGTTGACAATATGAGATGTAATTATGAATATACTTGTAACGGAAGTAAACAAAATAGCTGAAAGATTGGACATAGAGTGAGAAAAAGATGAATCAGGGTTGATTACAGGGGTCTTAGCCTAAACTACTAGAAGCTTCAAGTTACCATCAGAGAGCAATACATCTATACATAAATGGTGGGCTTGCTATACAAATGAAACTTCAAGGCAAGAGCCTATAAAGGAGAATCCTTCTTTGCCTCTTCCAGCTTTTGGTGGCAATCAGCGTTCCTTGGTCTCTTTGGCTTCTGACCACATCACTCCAACCGCTGCCTCTGCCTTCATTCTAATTGAATTGCCTTCCCTTCATTCCTTCTATGTAATAATTTTGGTATAACCACTATATAAGATGTTTTGAGGGGCATGGCAAGTGCTAGATCAGAGCTCAAAGTGCAAAAGTAAGAAAAAGTGAGGCTCCAGCTATGTATTGAAGATAAATTGTAAAGACCTAAAAAAGAAATATATTTTCTGAAAAATATCACTTGATTATCTTAAAGTATGTTTCACTGCACACTACTAAGGAGAAAATGCACAGATGTTCCTTCCATAGTCCATCAGAAAATCTTGTGATCCACTCCTCAGCGGGAAAGATACTGGTAACCTTTCATTAAATTGATCCCATCAGTCTATGTCATTGTTAAAAAATTCATTTTTAGGGGGGAAAACAAATAAGAGTGTTCTTTATGAGAAAATGAGCCAACTACATAGTCTCAATATCCCCCCTATGTTGTAGAATCACAAGCTATTAATATTGTGAAATGACTACAGCTAATTGAATAGTTTTGCTTCTGAAACTCTTCGGGTGTTTGAGATATTTAAAGAGTCAGTGCTTGGCAACAGCTCAGTACTATGTAGAAATGACTGAGGGATGTACTCTACCTTTGGAGCCTCTCAGTCGCTCAGGAAATTCGAATTATGGGAATAAGCTATTGCACATGCAAACTGTATTCATTCTGAAATTTATTAGTGTTGCTCCAACGTTTTCTATTCAAAGGCAGCCAAATCCTCTCCCATGGGCATATGACTTCCACTCAGTCCAAGAGGAATTATGCCAGTCCAAAGAGAGTACAATGGATCCTTCAGAATTTGGGAGAAGAACTAACATTATACTGTTAAAAATAAACATGAGCATCCCAGAATCCTTTTTTCATAGAAAAATCTGTACCTGGGGATCAGATGCCTGAATCAGCCCACAAACATTTGTTTAATTCACACTTATCCTAAAATACTCTATGAACTGTACTCTGGATCCTACCAACATGACAGCCTGGTTTCTGTTGATTTCATGAGTATTTTGGGGCCCTGGTTATGTGTCAGACACTGGCTTGTCCTGGGGTTATAGAGCTGCAGGGGAGAGAACACAATTCTTGCCCTAAAGGAACTCACAAATAGGGGTACAGACAAGGAAAACATCTAGTCCAGCAGAGAAGAGTCAGTGTTAAAAGAGAAACATGGCAGGGCAATGAGAAAGCACAGGCAGGGTTTGGGGAAGTGGGAAACTTAGTACTGATGCCTGAAGGAAGAAAGGGTTTTCCAAGCAGATGAAATGGCTGTGCAAAAGCACAGCTTCAAAGCACACTCAAAGCTAAAACGTAGGTCATATAAATATATCTCCCTACAATCAGTACTCTCGTTCACACAGCCTATAGTGCACCAGGCTATGCATTCTCAAAAGGGCCTTGCAGGGGCTGAGGCAAGGCTTCTAGCAGAAAAAGCATTTAAGAAGCATTTAGTGTCATAAGGCATGGAGCAAGCAAGGGAGGGCTAAGAGAAGGTAAGGTACTTTAGGCGAGAAAGTGTCTTAAATCAGCCATTAAGGAGAACCTATCCTACACCTGATGCTATGCAAGTTCTGAGGCAATAAGGATCTATAAAATATGCTGCCCAGTGGAAAAGATGTTGAGGTCCATGAGAGAGACCAACAGCAGTAACGTGTTGTAAAATGGTTAGCATGATGAGTTCCACTTCAGACGGTTATTGTGAGGACTACAGAACATGATACTCATACACAGTTCTTGGCATACAGTAAGAGCTCAGTAAATGTTAATGTTATTAAATGGAATTATATACATATGTTCAGGTACAGTGAATGAGGTGAGAGAAAGACTGGTCAATAGTAAAGGGATGACAGGAAGACCTCAGAGGCTCTAACAAAAGCATTGCAGACATGGAGGTAGGAGAGCATTCAGACAGAGAGCCCTAAAATAAAGTCAAAATTAGCCTGGAGTGTGACTGCCTCAAGCTGAAACTCAAGACTACCCTCTGCTCCCAATTCCCCAACATCCATTCTCAAGGAAGAGATGCTGCTACGAACTAGCCACGTTCAATAATATTTATTACATGATAATACTAACAGTCACAATTGCTAGTATTACTAGTATTTATTGTGTCCCACAGTCAGGATGTCAGTATGGTAATGAATCTCGTTTTACAGGCAAGAAAGATTCAACTTTCAAGAGATATACATTTTTTTGTTGTTGTTATAGGGCATGCACACTCAACAAAGAGAGACAGAGAGAGAGAGAGAGAAAGTGAGAAAGCAAGCCACCAGGTCCGCGACTCAAACTGTAGTTGGCCGTGTGGAATTACAATGCTTTGACTACTACTCCATGCTCTTCACTATTTCTCTACCACCTACCATATATCATATAAAAGATGCATGAGAGTCAAGTGTGAATATTTTGATATTATCATTGTTAAGTTAGGGACTTCCTGTGGAGTCCTATATTTATTTTTGGATTTTTAAGGGTGTGGCAGGTAGAGGAAAGGAGAGAGGTGTCATTTCTTTCCATTGTTTAAAAAAAAAAGTATCAAATAACAACAAAGGAAGCTAATAGCTGAAACAAAAGAGAGAAAGGGGGACCAGCAGTTAGCATAATGGCTATGTCGCAGGACTCCCGTGTAGCTGACCACAGTTCAAGTCCCGGACCCAGTGACTTAAACTCACGCATATGTGTGTGTGCCCAAGATCCCAAGAGGAGAATTGAGAAGAAGGGATTGTGGCGTGGCCATCCCCCCCGGAAGGTGATTTCTCACTTTCTGTTACTCTGTCTCTGTCTTTCTGGCAAGCACACGTGGCCTATAGCAAAAACCTCTCCAAAAAAAAAAAAAAAAAAATAGAGAGAGAGAGAGAAAGGAGGAGAAAGGACCAAAAAGGGGGAAGAGAGGATTTTTATTTCAGGGACATACACTGCAGTTGTATAGTGCCGACCCAATCTTTTATACTTTCTATATTGCCTTTATTCTATACTGAGGATTGTTCTTCAAATGAGACTTGATACTAAAATTGTCAAAGAATGTCTCCTACTATTCTGCCAAAAAGCATGCTTAAAACCTCCTGGGCCTGAGAGAAATTGATGTAAATCAGAAATAACACGGCTACTGTCTGAGAGGAGAGCCAGCTGTCATCACCTCTGCAGCCCCCAGGTACCTACATGCAGAAGAGTTAGGCAGAAATGATAAAATGCAAGGAAAAGTCAGCAGGAACTTCTGGTTCACATAACTACTGCTTGGAAGTATAAATGGATGTCAATAATCTGAAACCAGTGAGGCTGTAAAGGACCTTTCCCACCTCCCCCTCTGAGGGAGAAAACAAGAGAAACTTCTTTGATACTCCGAACCCCTGACTCTCACCATAGACTCCAGCACTCCCCATGCACAGAAAAACAAAACTGGAATGGAGCTAACACACATCATACAGAAGTGTACAAGCATACAGCTTCAGAAAAAAATATGGGACCTTCCACCCTACCCCATCCTCAAGCCAACAAGAGAACTGCACCATCCTACAAGTCAACCATTAGGTGAAGCTCCATTAAAAATCAAGATTCCACAGACAGAAGAGAGCAGGCGATGCAAAAGAGAGCACCCCAACCCAACAAAGACTGAGAAATTTGGTCACTACCCCATCTGGCAGTTAGACTAGGCCCACACTCTTCCTCCCATCAAACTCAAGTCCAGAGAAATGACTACCTGCCCCGACTGATACCAACCATAACACAGCTCTTTTCGACTTCTGTAAACCATAAATGTGGGCAACAGAAAGAGAAGAGAGGGAAGTACCAGAAATTCCCGGGCCAGAGTGGAGAACACAGGGCATCCCTGACCACTTCCAGCATTTAGAGTGCATGATCCAGCAAACTAACATCTAGTGGAAATCTGTTTAAAACCAAGCAGCCTCCCTGAACCCCTAAAGCATTATAGGTTACGGTCTCTAATGAGAGCCTCACAGATAGCTTTGCCTCTTGCTCCTTGTAAACCACCTTCCCAGGGCCACATCCAAGCACAAAGAGTCACTCTGTCACTGGGTGTTCCACATAGGCCACACAGGACCTGCTTCTATTGTCTCACAGAGAATTGCCTTTGGCTCCTCTAGAATGACCTTGCCAGGGTTACCTGCTGCCAGAACTTAGAGGCAGGGTACATAAGCCCAATTTGAATCCGAAAGGTACAGTGGGCCCTGGCCACTAGTGGAACACCTTGCCAGGACCACTCTCTGGCCCAGAGGGCTGTTTTATCTCCCCTCCCCACAACTGCCTTCTGAGGGCCACACTGAAGCCTTGAGAAAGGCATCACTTTAAGGTGGTACATGCAGGTCGCTCAAAACTCACATATACAGTCTCATAGATGGGCTTGCCTCTGTGCCCTCCTGGGCCTCTGTGCCAGGGCTTTAAGTGGATCTGAAGAACCACTCTACCTCCAGCTCTCAAGCACAGGCTATTTAAGCCCAGATCTGACCTGGGAGATATGACTGGCCTCCAGCTTCCACCTTGCCAGGAGCACACTTGGGACCTAGAGCTGTTCTCCATCCCAATGCCAACTCCCTGCCACATCATAGAATCTGCTTCAAAAATTAGAAAGAAGTGAATACTCCACCAGATGCCCAAAAATTAACAAAAAGACACAAGAAATATTTTTTTTTAAAAGGAGGTATCTCTCTCCCAAAGGAATTGAATAACCCCTCACCAACAATGGATACACACAGGAAATCTCAGACATAGAAGATAAAATTGCTGGCCTAGAAAAATCTACCACAAAGACTGAGAAAATTATTCCCCCAAATCAGAATAATATATGAGAAATACTAGATACAATCAAATGTCCATACATCTGGATAATTGGTATCCCAGAAGGCAAAGAGATCAATAAGGGCCTTGATAATCTATTCCATGAAATCCTAGAAGAAAACTTTCCAAACCTAGAGAGGCACTCAAAGATCCAGTACCAAGAAATACAAAGGGCCCCAAATAGAATCAACCCGAGAAGATCTTCTCCAAGACACATTATAGCCAGATCGACCAAAACCACAAAGACAAGATTTTAAGATTGGCAACAGAAAAATGGCAAGTTACCTTCAAAGGATATCCTATCAGGCTAACAGTAGACCTCTCATCCGAAACAATGTGATAGAGAAAAGAATGGGAAAATATATTCAAAGTGTTAATGGAAAAGCAATTTCAACCAAGAATACTGTACCTGGCAAGAGTATCCTTCATAAGGGAAGAAAAGACAAGAACATTCTCAGATAAACAAAACCTGAAAGAATTTATCAGCACCAGACCAGATCTCTAAGAAGTTCTCAAGTGAGGGCTATACCAGGAAAATTATATACAGACACACAGAAATAATAGTTCAAAAACTAAGAAAATGGCCAATTTAATCATAAGAACAAATCTGGAGTTGAATATTATATCCCAGAATATAATTGGAAAGATTGAACCACAACAGAAGATAGATTAAGTATGTGAGACTGAACTGGTGAAATAGCATTTTATGACTTTTGACTAAAACATTGCTGATTTTCTTCTAGGCTTTGTTTTCCAGTTTTAAGGATTTTTGTCCTGTCTTGAACTGTAAATAGGTTCATGTACCTACTATTTGAACAGAATCCTATCCTGTTTCCTGGCTTTAAGTTTTAAGCAAAGTTCCTTAGCTTTTTTTTTTTCTTTTTTTTTTTTTGACTTAGTAAAGTTAAAACTGCTTTTCTTGAAATTACCAGTGGAACTTGCTAGTGAAAATAGTTATATTATTTAAGGAATTGTGTGATCAATAAAATGTGAGGGAAAAAGGAATGGAAGACAACTGTTGACACCAGAGATAGTGTGGGAAGAGGGTGGGAAAGGCCTCTCCTGGGTAGGAGTGGGAAAGGGGATTATTAGCAAGATAAAGGCGGGGCTGAAAGCTGAGAAAATACCTTAAAAATTTTTAAAAAAGAAAAATTACCAAAAAATGAGAATGCAGAGACAGAGACAGAGACAGAGAGAGACAGAGACAGAGAAAAGGTTAGAGGGGCTCCTACCACTCAAGTTTGTGGGCTAGAGGTTGAATTATCAGTAGAAAATCTTCATTTCTCTTTTTTCCCTGAAATCACTAGTTCTCGGGAGCCATGGAGGAATCTTCTTCTGAAGGCCTGCCCTCTGCCTCTTGTCTTTCATCAAATTTAACATCCATTTCACATTTTAGAATAACTTTAGAAAGTAAGAACAGGGGCCAACAGCTGCTGTGGTGGTTAAAGGTGCTGGGCTCCCATGTGGTTCAAGTCCCAGATCTGATGATTTGCTCTCTCTCTCTCTCTCTCTCTCTCTCTCTCTCTCTCTGGTGAGTGTATGTGTCCTGTAGCAAATTAAAAAATAATAACAGGGGACCAGTAGTTGGTGTAATGGCTATGTTGCTGGACTCCCGTGTAGTCGATTGCAGTTCTAGTCCCAAACCCAGTGGCTTAAACTCATGCCAAGCATGTGTGCATGTGTTCCCAAGATCCTGAGAGGAGAATGGAGAAGAAGGGATTGCAGCGTGGCCATCCCCCGGATGGGGAGGGGGGTAATTTCTTGTTTTCTGTCTCTGTCTTTCTGGTGAGCACACATACACTATAGCAAAAACCTCTCCAAAATAATAATAACAAATAAAATTAAATAAGTAAGTCTTTAAAAAGGAAAGAAAGCAAAAACAAACAAAAAAATCCTAAAGAACCATATACTATCTCACAGAATAAGGGCATTTCTATTTTAATATCAGTAATAAGAAAAAGATGCCTCAGGACCAGCAGATGGCGTAATGCTTATATCACTGGACTACCATGTAATCAACCACAATTCAAGTCTTGGATGCAGTGGCTTAAAACTCATGCCACATGCATGTGCTTATGTGCCCAAAATCCTGAGAGGAAAGTGCAGAAGAAGGGATAGTGGCATGGCTGTGTCCTCTGGGGTGATTTCTCACATTCTGTCTCTCTGTCTCTCCATCAAGCTCACATATCTATAGCAAAGATCTCTCTATAAAAAGAAAAGAATAGCTCTTTTCCAGCTGAAACCATGGAGGGCATTCAAGAGAAGAAAAAGAAGGTTCCTGCTGTGGCAGAAGCCACCAAGAAAAAGGTTCCTACTGTCCCAGAAACCCTTAAGAAAAAACTAAGGAATTTTGCAGAGTTGAAGATCAAGCGCCTGAGAAAGAAGTTTGCTCAAAAGATGCTTCAAAAAGCAAGGAGGAAGCTTATCTATGAAAAAGCTTAGCACTATCATAAGGAATATAGACAGATGTACAGAACTGAGATTCTCATGGCCAGGATGGCAAGAAAAGCTGGCAACTTCTATATACCTGCAGAATCCAAATTGGCATTTTTGTCATCAGGATCAGAGGTATCAATGGAGTGAGCCCAAAGGTTCAAAGAGTGTTGTAGCTTCTTCAAATTCGCCAGATCTTCAATGGCACCTTTGTTAAACTCAACAAGGCCTCAATTAACATGCTGAGAATTGTGGAACCATATATTGCATGGGGCTGCCCGAACCTGAAGTCAGTAAATGAACTGATCTACAAACGTGGTTATGGCAAAATCAATAAGAAGTAAATTGCTTTGACAGATAACTCTTTGATTGCTTGATCTCTTGGTAAATTTGGCATAATCTGCATGGAGGGTCTGATTCGTAAAATCTATACTGTTGGAAAATGCTTCAAAGAAGCAAATAACTTCCTATGGCCCTTCAAATTATCTTCTCCACAAGACAGAATGAAGAAAAAGACCACCCATTTTGTAGAAGGTGGGGATGCTGGCAACAAGGAAGACAAGATCAACAGACTTATTAGAAGGATGAACTAAGGTGTCTGCCATGATTATTTTTGTAATCTGGTCAGTAAATAAACAGTGGCTGTTTTCAGACTGCAATATATTGTTGTATTAGTAACTGTTTTGTTAACTTGTCTCTTCCTTGTCTTAACTATTGTGGCACTTCTTGGTGCTTGGTAAAATTAAGCCAAAACTTCTGCAAGACTAGGGTCCATTATTTTATTTTGTGAAAATCACTTAGGGACTATTGAAAGGCTTTTCCTACACCAGAAAGGCCTAATGTTTTCTCCTTTTGAATTTTGCTGAGTAAAAATGGGTTTATTAAAAGAAAACTTATTTCAAGGCATCCATGCATGATTTGTAGGTAAGGTAATAAAATAAAGGTCAGTTCACAAAAAGAAAGAAAGAAAGGAAAAGGAAGGAAGGAAGGAAAGGAAAAGAATACCTGTTGTTATCATTACTTTTGTTTTTGTTTTTAAAGAATTATTTAATTTTATTTTATTATTATTATTATTATTATTATTATTATTATTCAATTTGACCAAAAGGAGATAGAGTGAGAGAGGGAGTGTGAGAAAGCAAACCGCCAGGTTCAAGACTCAAACCACAGTTGGCCATGTGGGAGTCCAGCGCCTTAACCATCATGCCACCTGCCAGCCCCTTTCATTTATTTATTTATTTTAGGTTTTTGCCATAGGGCATGTGTGCTCACCAGAGACAGAGAGACAGAGACAGAGAGAGGGAAAATGAGAAGTCATTTCCTGGGGGGGACATCCATGCTACAATCCCTTCTCTTCCATTCTCTTCTTGGGATTTTGAATGCACACATGTGCTGGCATGATTTTCAAGTCATTGGGTCCAGAACTCAAACCATGATAAACCATGTGGAAAACAAGTGTCTTAACCACTACACCACCTGCTGGCCTCACCAGTACTTTTTAATTCTGTAAATACTAGCTAGCCATTGAAAAATAAATAAAAGAGATAAATGTTGGAAAGGTAGATATAAAATTATAAATACTGGCAATGATGTGATGTTGCAAATCAAATCCAGTTGTATACCTGAAGGAACTACTACATCATGATCAGCTATCCTCTTACTTACAAACTAGAAAAAAATATTGGTAAATATTTTAACTTATTATTATTATTGGAGTAGAAAGGTCTTTAAATGCAGACAGAATTTTTTTTTCATTAGAAAGTCCAAGCTTGATATCAATGTAAAATTTCTATATAGTAAGAAACTCAATAACTATAGAGAGGTGAGGGGGGAAGTTAAACCAAAAAGAAAAAATCCAGACAAAAAATTAATATTTCTAAAATACAAAAGGGTCCTATAATTTTTTAATTAAGAAAAGATAAACACGCCATCAGAAAAATAAAGGACATACAAAGGCAATTCAAAGAAGAAAAAGAAAATTGTAGAAGGTCAATGAACAAAATTTAACTCAACAGTAGTTTTAAAACAAAATCAGAAGTCCATCTTTGCCTATTGGCAGCAACATCAGGACATCCACCCAAGATTGCCTTGCTGCGTGGTGAGCTGTTTGTGGCTGAGAGGGGTTCTGCAAAGTATGGTTCATCCCATCCCCCACACACCTTGGAACTCTCAGGTGTGTTTACTGGGACCTGGAGAGTCCCTCTTTGCCCGGTCCCCATGCCATCAAAACAACTACTTCAGTGACAGGCCTGACTTGAGCTGCATAGAGACTGTTGCTCATCCCCTGCCACACTGCACACCCCCTTCTCTCTTCCTCATTTGAAATTCAACAGCTCAGCCCCAGATGCACCTGTTTTCTAGAAACTGGGAGGACTTTGAATTACCCAAGTCCAAAGAAAACAGTACAGGTTTCTGGGTGAGCATCAGGGAAGTAGAGCATCACTAAGATGACTGATCACCTTCTCCTGCTCACCTTGGAACACTCAGAATTAACTTGAAGAACATAGGAAAAAATGTATAAATCACCTGATAACTAGAAACCATCTCAGAGGCACAAAAAAATATGAGAAACCAAGAAAATATCTCTCCACCAAGGGAAAACACTAATTCCTCATCATCCACAGACAATACTATCAAACTCATGGAAATGTCAGAAAAATAATTCAGAATATTTATAGTGACAAAACTAAATCAGATGCAAGAGAAAAGAAACAACAAACTCCAGAAGATACAAGAGAAACAGACAATGAGCTCAAGCAGATGAGGAAGACTTTTCACAATTTGAAAGAAGAAATAGTCACCATATAAATGAATCAAATGGAATCTTTAGAGATGAAGACTGTAATACAGAAAATCCAAACTTCCCTCAAAAGTATTAAAAGCAGATTACATAGAGGATCAAATCTTGAGTGTAGAAGATGAAACTTTGGACCTAGAAAAAAATTATCAAAAAGACTGAGAAAAATGACCAAGAAGAATGAGGACAATAAACGAGAAATACTAGATACCATTAAGAACCCAAACATCCAGATAATTGGTATAACAGAAGGTGAAGAAAATAATAAGGGTATTGATAATATATTTGATTAAATTCTGGATGAAAACTTACCAAACCTTGAGAAGCATACAAATAACCCAACCCAAGAAACAAAAAGACCCAAATAGAATCAACCCAAGAAATCTCCAAGGCACATCATAGCCAGATTGGCCAAAAGCACAGAAAAAGACAAGATACTAAAATTAGCAAGAAAGAAATGTCAAATTACTTACAAAGGTTACCCCATGAGGCTAACATCTGACCTATTCTCAGAAACAGTGCAGACAAGGAAATAATGGGGAAATATATTCCAAGTGGTAAAGGCAAAACATTTCAACCAAGATTACTATAACTGGCAAGATTATCCTTCATATGGAAAGAAAAGATTAAAAACATTCTAAGATAAACGAAATCTGAAAGAATTTACTAACTGCAGGCCAGCTCTTCAAGAAGTTCTGAAGGGAGTGCTCTACCAGGAAAACTAAAGTCAGACAGACAGAAATAAGAGAACAAAAAAAAAAAAGAAAACAGCCAAGAAAATGGCCAACTTAATGATAGGATGAGTCCAGAAATATCAACAATAATGTTGAATGTTAATGGATTAAATTCTCCAATCAATTAACACAGACTGGCTGAATGGATAAAAAACAGAAATCTTCTGTGCCTGCAAGAAACACATGTCTTTGGTAAATACATACATAGACTAAAAGTGAAGGGCTGCAAAGAGGTATCCCATGGAAATAGAAATCAATAAAGGGCTGGAGTCGTGAAACTGATTTCAGAAAAAATAAGCCTTAAGACAAAAACTGTAAGAAGAGACAAAGGGCATTATATAGTAGTAAAAGGGCTAATTCATAAAGAAGATATAACACTTATAAATATTGATGCACCCAACTCAAAAGCACCCAAATACATGAAGGAAAGACTGCTAGATCTAAAGAGAGATAGGTTGCAACACTATAATCACTGGGAATCTCAACACCCCATTATCTCCTTTAGTCAAATCTTCTAGACAAAGATAAGCAAAGAGATTCAGGATCTAAATTATACCATAAATCAAATAGAATTGACAAACATCTATAGAAATGTCCATCCTAAAACCACAAAATATATTTTTTTCTCACCCCCACATGGAAACTTTTCAAAGATTGCCCATATGATAGGGCACAAATCAAGCTTTTACAGATTCAAGGTCTTAAAAACTATATCCAGCATCTTCTCTGACCATGATATCAATTTCAGGAAAAACCCTCAAAAATACACAAATACATGGGAACTAAACAACCTACCTCTAAATAACTTCTCAACTATGGAAGTAATTAAGATTGAAATCAAAAAAATTCATAGGAAAAAATGATAATGAGTACACAAGTTTCCATAATCTATGGGGACATCACAAAAGCAGTCATAAGAGGGAAATGAATAGCAATTAGTGCACATAAAAAAAGATGGAAAGGTGGCAAATAAACAACTTAACATCATGCCAAAGGGAACGGGAAAAACAACAACAACAAAATATCCAAAAAATGCCAGTAGAAAAGAAATAACAAATATTTGAGCAGAAATAAATGAAATAGAAAATAAATGAACTATACAGAAACTAAATGAAAGCAAAAGCTGGTTCTTTGAAAAGATAACAAGACTGATTAGACTGATTAAGAAGAAAGGAACCAGATTAATCAAATTTGCAATGAAACGGGCAATATTTTAACAGAAACTATAGAAATACAAAACATTATAAGAGGATACTATAAATGACTTTATGCCAACAAACAAGAAAACCTGGATGAGATGGACAAATTCCTGGGCATATAAAATCTACCGATTGAATCAAGAGGACATAGAAGCCTGAGTAGACCCATACAAGCAATAATATTAAATTAGTAATAAATAACTTCCCAACAAGGAAAAGTCCAGGTCCTGATGACTACACTTCAGAATTCTACAAAACTTCTAAAGAATAGTTAACCCCCATTCTACTCAAACGATTTCTAAAGATCCAAAATTAAGGAATCCTCCCAAACTCATTTTATGAAGCCTCCACCATCTTCATCCCCAAAACAGATAAACACGTGGAAGAAAAAAGGAAAACTACAGGGAACCAGCAGTTAGTGTAATGGCTATGTCGCTGGACTCCCACGTAGTCGACCGCGGTTCGCGTCTCGGACCCGGTGGCTTACAACTCACGCCAGGCGCGTGTGCGTGCGTGCCCAAGATCCCGAGAGGAGAATGGAGGAGAAGGGATTGCGGCGTGACCATCCCCCCTGGGGGGTGATTTCTCGCTTTCTATCTCTCTGTCTCTCTCTGTCTGTCTGGGGAGCGCACGCGCCCTATAGCGAAAACCTCTCCAAAAAAAAAAAAAAAAAAAAAGGAAAACTACAAACCAATATCTCTGATGAATATAGATGCAGAAATTCTCAACAAGATACTTGCAAATTGTATCCAACAACATATAAAAAAAGATTATTCATCATGACCAGGTAGGCTTTATTCCAGGAATGCAAGCAAAGTTCAACATATACAAAACCATAAACATAATATACCATATTAACAGAAAGAATGATAAAAACCATATGATCATTTCAATCGATACAGAAAAAGGATTCAATAAAATACAACGTCCCTTCATGATTAAGACTCTCAGCAAAATCAGCATAGAAGGGTTATTTCTCAACACAATAAAAAACATGTATGAAAAACCTACAGTTAACGTTATACTGAATGAGGAAAAGCTGAAAGTTTTTCCACTAAAAATTGGTACTAGAAAGGCTGCCCACTTTCTCCACTGCATTTCAATATAGTGCTGGAAGTCTTACCCAATGTAATCAGAAAAGAGAATAATATAAAAGGCATTTGAATAGGCAAAGAAAAGTTGAAAATATCTTTATTTGCAGATGACATGATGGTATACATAGAAGACCCAAAGCAACCATGAAGAAACTTCTTGAAGTAATAAATGATACCGTAAATTGGCAGGATATAAAATCAACATCCAAAAATCGATAGCATTTTTATATATGAACAAGCTTAATGAGGTAGAACTGAAGAAAATAATCCCTTTTACCATAGCCACAAAATGTAAAAGATACCTAGGGATAAATCTAACCAAGGAAGTCAAAGACCTCTACAAGGAAAACTATGAAAATCTTAAAAAAGACATTGAGAAAGACACAAAAAAAGTGAAAGGATATCCTCTGATCCTGGATTGGAAAAATTAATATACTCAAAATGGCAATTCTACCCAAATTAATCTATATATTTAATGCAATTCCAATCAAATTACCACACATTCTTCACAGATCTAGAAAAGACAATCATAGAATAGGTCTGGAATTATAAAAGACCCCATATTGCTAAAGCCATCTTAAGCAGGAAGAGTGGAGTGGTCAGCACCTTACTCCCTTACCCCAAAATACATTATAAAGTTATGATAATCAAAACAGTATGGGACCAGCAGTTAGCTTAATGCTATGTCACTGGACTTCCATGTAGCCGACGGCGGTTTGAGTCCCCGACCCAGTGGCTTAAACTCACGCCAGGCGCATGTGCGTGCGTGCCCAAGATCCCACGAGGAGAATGGAAGAGAAGGGATTGTGACATGGCCATCCCCCTGGGGGGTGATTTCTCGCTTTCTTTCTATCTCTCTCTGTCTTTCTGGTGAGTGCACGCGCCCTATAGCAAAAACCTCTCAAAAAAAAATTATTATTATTATTAACCCAATTAAAAGATGGGAAAATGAGCTGAACAAACAACTCTCTAAGACATATGAACAGCCAAAAAGCACATGAAAAAATGCTCGACATCCTTCATCATAAAGGAGATGCAGATTAAAATCATAATGAGATACCACCTAACCCATGTCAGAATGGTGAAGATTAAAAATACAAAAATGTAAGTGTTGGTGAGGTTGTGGTGAAAGGGAAACTCTCCTACACTGTTGATGGTGTAGATACACTGATGGGGATGTAAATTGGTCCAGCCACCGTATAAAACAATATGGAAGTTCCTTGAAAACCTACAAATAGGACTACCATATGATCCAGCAATTCCAGTCCTCAATATCTACCCAAAGGACAGGAGAATACTCCGCTGGAAAAGTCCTTGTACATCTATGTTTACTGTGGCATTATTCACAATTGGTAAGACATGGAACCAACCCAAATGTCCACGAACAGAAGTATGGATTAAAAATGTATGGCACAGGGAACCAGCAATTAGCGTAATGGCTATGTCGCTGGACTCCCACGTTGTCGACCACGGTTCGCGTCCCAGACCCGGTGGCTTAAAACTCACGCCGGGTGCGGGTGCGTGCATGCCCAAGATCCCGAGAGGAGAATGAAGGAGAAGGGATTGCGGCGTGACCCGCAATCACCCTTGGGGGTGATTTCTCGCTTTCTGTCTCTATGTCTCTCTGTGTCTGTCTGGCGAGCGCACGCGCCCTATAGTGAAAACCTCTCCAAAAAAAAATGTATGGCACATATACTCCATGGAATACTATTCAGCCATTAAAAAAAAAAAAAAACCAGGATCCTGGCATTTGATAGCAAGTGGACAAATATGGAAGATTTATTGCTGAGTGAAACAAGTCAGCCTATAAAAGAGATACATTGTATGTCTCCACTTAACATATACCAACTGTCCGCCCTCTATGATAGAGATTGAAAGACTGGAGGACATAAAAACATGGAGAATAGTTATGGACACTGGAGGCAGTGTGGAAGGAGGGTGGGAAAGAGGAAGCATGTAGGGAAGGAAATTAGGAAGAAAATGGAGAAGTAAGACATTTGTGGGACACAGAAATGGTTTATTACTTGTTGATGATAACGTGTATAGTATTCTCAGCTGGACTGGTCTGAGGTGTATTTCATGTTGGGTAAATTATCTCTACCAGCTAAACAATGTATAGTAATTGAATGTACAAAATAATAATAATAAAATAAATTTAAAATTAAAAAAAGAACAAAGTATACATAAACCAATCAAAGAGCAATGTAGACTTTCTGCCTCCAAGACAGAGGTCTGGTTTTCACATACATTGATTGTTTGAGGATTAAAATAAAAGGTTATCTTAAAAATAAATGTCAAATAACAGCACTTTTGCTTCCTAAACTAAGGTCAGGAAAGGTAAAAAATAAAAATTTTTTTAAAGAAAAGGCACCTCCATACATTCATGGCAGGAGTATATGCTAATGTAATATTCGATAATATAATTAAACAAATTATATACCAAATTTTTAAATATATACACTTTTTTACCTAATATTCCATTTCTAGAAATTTATCGTATAGGTAAATAATTGCATATGCAGAAAAATGTATACACAAAGATGTTTGCAATAACAAAGATAAACATATAATAAAAATTACACAAGTCATGTTGCACAGATACAATAAAATAATATAAAATCATCAAAACTTATGTACCAAAACAATACTTAATAGTTGACAGGTTTATATTAATGTATGCTAAAGAAAATGGGAAAAATATTATCCCCTGAAAGACTGATGGTAGGGAGCCAGCCAGTGGCATGGTGGTTAAAGCAACTGGATAGCACATGGCCAACTGCATGGTTCAAGTCCCAGACCTTGAGGCTTGAGAAAGACACCAGTCATGTGTGTGCATGCCCAAAATCTGGAGAGGAAAATGGAGTTGGGATTGCAGTGTGGCCATCCTCCCTAGGGGTGCTTTCTCAGTTTCTATCTCTCTGTTTCTCTCTAGTGAGCTCATGTGCCTTTATAAATTTGTTTTAAAATTTGACAGTGTTGAGATTATGGGGTATTTTCTTTTGTGTGTGTGTCTATGTTTCCAAAAATTTTTCTATACTAAGAATGTGCTGCAGGGAACCAGCAGTTAGCGTAATGGCTATGTCGCTGGACTCCCACGTAGTCGACCGCGGTTCACGTCCCGGACCCGGTGGCTTAAAACTCACGCCGGGCGCGTGTGCGTACGTGCCCAAGATCCCGAGAGGAGAATGGAGGAGAAGGGATTGCGGCGTGACCATCCCCCCTGGGGGGTGATTTCTTGCTTTCTGTCTCTAATGTCTCTCTCTGTCTGTCTGGCGAGCGCACGCGCCCTATAGTGAAAATCTCTCAAAAAAAAAAAAAAAAAGAATGTGCTGTTTGGGGTTAAATATATTTTCGTTGTTAAACTTCCTCTCATTTCAAAAAGTAAGTTCCTACCATGTGTTAGGCATTTTGAATAGACTGTCTCTGATCTTCTCTATAGCTAAGATAACTATTACCTCTGCTTTTTAAATGAGAAAACTGACATACAAAGCAGTAGTAGTAACCTTCCCAAAGTCACTCAGACACTAAGGAGCAAAGTCAGATTTCAGCCCGGAACTGTCCGATGTCAAGCACTCTTCACTTCTTCAGGGGTCTTTAAGATTACTGAGTTCCTGACCAGCCATCAAAATCCATCTATAATGGTGAGAGCACCAGCTCCTAAGCACCTTTGGTGTCTAAAATCTAAAAGTTGTTGAAGTAAGACAAGAATCTAATAAAATTTTCTAAACATATGTATTTAAAATTTTTGAGTTGACAGATATGTTAATTAGCTTGACTGTGGTAATCACTTTGCAATGTAGCTATATGTCAAAATATCACATGGTATGTCTGGAAGACACATAATTTTTAAACTGTCAAGTATTTTCAAGAAAGTTAGAAAAACATGTAAATAAAGAAAATAAAATAAAAATAATATATCTGTCCAGTCACTCCCATGTTGCTTCTTAAACTTCTTAGAGCAATTGGCACATAGACATATCATCCAGTCGACTTTATATCAGAAACTGAAACCTTATATTAAATGGCCACGGAAAACTTTACATGGCAAAGAGAAACACAAGAACAAATATTCCTGGATGAATTTTTCAGAAATTTGAATTGCTCCAAATCTTTCCAAAAATCTTTCTCAAAAAAATCCCTAGTAAACTCACTGCAAGAAACTGTTCATTTTCATCTTAGATGAACTTTTCTCTTAATCTACCTTGATGCAAAGAGAAGAATGGAGAAATTCAAAGATATCACTATCTATAGCCCATACTGTGAGCCTGTATGATATTGAATCAGATGCCTTAGGACTAGCTACTAGAGTATCCAGTTTACTTGATTTTCTTTTTTTTTAATTATTTTATTTTAATTTTATTCATTATTTATTCATTTGAATTTTGACCAGAGAGGGACAGAGAGAGAGAGAGAGAGAAAGCAAGCCGCCAGGTCCAGGACTTGAACCACAGTCGGCCATGTGGGAATCCAGCGCCTTTACCACCATGCCACCTGCTGGCCCTTTTACTTGATTTTCTTAATGGTTAGAAAGCCTTACACAGTAAGGAGTATAATTGCATCTCATTTATTGTTGATTAATACAGTATAAAATTTGTGGTCATCTAATATTGGAAAGAAGTCAGCCCTCTTCTCTCTATTGTACAAAAGAGTGGTATTTTATTAGGAATCTCAATTTTCATCCTTATTTTTTTTTAGAGGTTTTTCTCTATAGGGCGCGTGCGTTCGCCAGAAAGACAGAGAAAGACAGAGAGATAGAAAGCGAGAAATCACCCCCAGGGGAATTGGCCACGCCACAATCCCTTCTCCTCCATTCTCCTCTTGGGATCTTGGGCACACACACACACGCCCGGCATGAGTTTAAGCCACCGGGTCCGAGACTCGAACTGCGGTCAACTAACATGGGAGATCAGCGACATACCGATTACACTAACTGCTGGTTCCAATTTTCATCCTTATTTTATCATGATAGCAATATCACCTATACTAGTTCTACATCTACCCTCTTTTTTTATTCCTCAGTTTATAGAAAGAGTTAACTAGTTTCCCTCAGGAGAAGAGATTCTAACACAAACAAAAATGATCTCACCCCTGTAAAAACCCTCAAGAAGAAAAAAGTTAAGGAACTTTCCAAAAACGTGTAAGAGATACCAGCAGCTGTTTTGTAATATAAATAATACAAGACAATATTCTTGTGGAAAACTTGGGTGAAAGTCCAGGAAACATCTAGAATGACTGACTTTCTGAAGTAAACATCTGTGTTGATGGGAAATTAAGACATAAATACACATCTGTATTCAGAACTCAAACACAATTCCCAAGTGAAACATTAGAATTCCATTGGTTTTTATGGAAAAATTAAATCTCCTAAGCTTTCTAAAATTTTATATAACGACAGCCAAATTTGACCATGTAAGACTGACTCTCATCTGTGTTTTGGGGAACAATTTTAAAAAAAAAAAAACTTATTTTTTTTCAGGGTTTTCAAATAACTTGAGCATCTTCAACAGCCACAACATCAAGCCTATGACCCTTCTGGGAAACTGATGCCAACCAGATCCATGATGATGGTTTTTTTCCCAGTCTAGTCACTGATTTTTCCATTCTAAAATGCTTAGTCATGGATGTTGTGTTTATATGTTCTGTAACAGAAACATTCCTGTACACCACAGGCAACAAGGGCTGTCACTCACATGCCACTACCTTGAAGAAATACATATTCCACCCTCCCATTCCCATTCTCCCATCCAAGAATGGGTCACAGTGGAAAGATTATTTCACTGGTTATGTTAAATACACCAGAGTAGTCCCACTTGCTAAAGGAACCACACCCTTGTGATCAGAAAAAAAAAAAAAGATAATTCTAAGGAATTACAAAAATAAGAAGATGAGGGACCAGCAGTTGGCATAATGGCTAAGTCGCTGAACTCTCATGTAGTCGACTGCGGTTCGAGTCCCGGACCCGGTGGTTTAAATTCATGCTGGGTGCATGTGTGTGCGTGCCCAAGATCCTGAGAGGAGAATGGAAGAGAAGGGATTGCAGCATGGCCATCCCCCCTGGGGGGTGATTTCTCACTTTCTGTCTCTCTGTCTCTCTCTGGCTTTCCAGCAAGCACACGCGCCCTATAGCAAAAACCTCTCCAAAAAAAGTAGAAAGATGAAAGAACAAGAATGGGGGCCAGCAGGTAGTGTGGTTAAGGGCACTGGACTCCCACATGGCCAACTGCAATTCGATTCCTGGACCTGGTGGCTTACTTTTTCCATTCTCTCTCTCTCTGTCCTTCTCTGGTCAAATTAAAATAAGTAAATAAATAAAATTAAATAAAAAAATTCTTAAAAAAGAACAAGAACAAATGAAGCAGAGCATGAAAAGTAAAGTAGCACTACATACCCCATCTCCAAGCCTCACAGACAGTCTACAAACAAGATAGGCACTATAAGACCCATCTTTCAAGTGAAGAGCCTGAGGTTTATAAAGGGTTTATAAGGGGCTAAATAACTTGTCCATGGCACATAACTAATTGACAGAATCATATTTCAAACTCACTAATTGACAAGTACCTGGAAATCAGCATTCTTATACTGCAGGTAAGTATAGCACTCTTGACAATCAACTGAGTTGATAATCTGGGAGGAGAAAAAATACACTACTATGATAGAATCATTTTATTCTTGAAATCTGACAAAACTGGTACAGCCGATGGTTCATCTTGCTCATAAAACAATCTTTAGAAAACATTTAAAAAATTTCTAGTTTTAAGCAACATAACTTCCTGATGAGAGCTCTGTAACAAATGCTTATATATCGAGACAACTTGGTTTATAGACTTATTACCTACAAACTGGTAAAATGCTGGGGGACTATATTACTTTTCTACTGACGAGTAACAAATGATCACAAATTTAGCAGCTTAAAAAATTAACACTTAATAGTGCACCATTTGTAGGTCAGAAGTACAGCATGGCATGGCTACATTCTCCATTCCTAATTTTTACAAGGTTAAAATCAAGGTATCAGCCAGGCTAAGTAAGTTCTTGTCCAAAGGCTCTGGAAGAAAGATCATTTTCAAGTTTTTGTGTTTATTGTTTTATTTGTTTTGGTAGAATTCAGTACCTTGCCATTGTAAGGTTGAGGTCCCTGTTTTCTTGGTAGCTGCAGCAAGTCAGAAGAGACCCACTACTCTAAAAGGGGTCATGTGATTAGGTTGGGCCCACCTGGATAACCTCTCTTTCTCAAGTTCACTGTGCCATATAACATAACCTCCTCATGAGAAGAAAATCCATCAAAATTCCAAACAGGGGATAAATTAATTAAATAAATATAAATTGAAAATTGTATATGTGATATGTTTAACAAAAGAAGCCAAACACAAAAGAAGACATACTGTTTGATTCTACTTATATTAAGTTCAAAATAGAATAAATTAATCAATGTTATCTGACAACAAGAGAGTGATTACTCTTAGGGTCAAGGAGGGTTAAAAGCAATAGCATACATAAAAAGGAGGTATTCATTCAACAAGAACACGTGTAGCACCTGCTAAACTCTAAATAAAGGGATTCCATGGCAATTAAGACAAGTAATCTATACTTGTGGAGCTTAAAAATCTATCAAGGGAAACAGAGACTATTAAGTATCTACCATAAGTTTGATAAGCATTACACTTGGGGAGATAGGGAGTTCTTTGATTACACACAGTAAAGGAACCTAGTCTAAGGAAGTCGTAAAGTGATATTTAAACTGAGACCTTAAAAATAAATAGAGATTAGCCAGGCAAAGTAGGGGTAATAGTTGGCTTAGTTCTGCTGATTGACCGTGAGCTGATTGCTACCTAACTGTAAGACATGACTGCATCAAGGTCCATTATTCCTGTCTCCATCATCATGAGAATGGCCACTGGAGCTATGAAGATACTAGTCCTTCTCTAGCCTGCACTGGTTAAACAACTCCTTTCATGATGTGATCAGTTCTGGACACTCTTCTTCAAAAGGTGCTATTTTTTTTTGGGGGGGGGGAGGTTTTTGCTATAGGGCGTGAGCACTCACCATTAAGACAGAGAGAGACAGAGAGACAAAAAGCGAGCAATTACCCCCCCCCCCAGGGGTGATAGCCACGCCACAATCCCTTCTCCTTCATTCTCCTCTTGGGATCTTGAGTATGTATGCACATGCACCCAGCATGAGCTTAGCCCACCAGGTCTGGGACTCGAACCATGGTCAACTACATGGGAGTCCAGTGACATTGCCATTACTCCATCTGCTGGTCCCAAAAGGTGCTATATTTTTAATATTGGTTTGTCCCCTCAAAAATACATCATTTTTGCCTTAGGGGGTGTGTGTGCTCACCAGAGAGAGACAAACAGAGACAGTGAGAGGGAAAGTAAGAAATCACCCCCCGGGGGGATGGTCATGCCACAATCCCTTCTCCTCCATTTTCTTCCCGGGATCTAAGGCACATAAGCACACACACCCAGTGAGTTTCCAGCTACCGGGTTCGGGACTTGAACTGTGGTCAGTCATGTGGGAGTCCAGAAACGTAACCACTATGCCATCTTTTGGCCCCACACTCATGTTTTTAAAGTTGATCCTCAGAGTAATTGTGTTGACATGTGGTGAGACCTATAAAAAGTGAGGCCCAGTGGGTGGTGTTTGGATCATGGAGGCAACATGCTCGTAAATGGATTAATGTTATCTTACAAGATAAAGTGAGTTCTAGCTCTTGTGAGAAAAGTAGTTCCATGACAGCAGGCTCTCATAAAAGGAAGATACCTGCCTCTAGAACTCTCTCTTTGCATGTGCTTACCTTCCTATCTGCTTCTGTCTGCATGCTGTGACCTAGGATCAGAGGTTGGCCAGATGCCAAACTGACTTTGGACTCTTCAGTCACCAGAATCATAAGCCAAATAAACCTCTTCTTTATAAACCATCCAGTCTCAGTATTTCTGTTAGCAGCACAAAAGTGAACTAAGACAAGAGGAATATTGATTAGCTAGAGAGTATACTGAGGGTAACCACCAGAATAATTCTGGAACCGGAATTCATATAAAAGGAGTCCAGCAGAACGGCTTTGTGTTCAGGCTCTGGTTTGGAATCTTGAATCTATCACTTGTTAACTGAATGCTCTTGGTCACTTAGCCTCTCTAAGCCTCAGTTTCTTTATCTCTACAACAGGGACAAAAGGAAGCTTCTTCCTTAAGAAAAGAGGACTATATACGTGTCTTTAGATGGAAGACTCATTAAACTCATCCTGTATATGTATAGTGTTGACAGATTTTTGAACGCATATGAGGAAGACCTCTCTGCTGCCATCTTCTCACACTAGCCATACCTAATTGTCACGGCCAAACACATCAAGCTCTCTTAAGTGCTTGATACATATCATGTGGTACCAAATAAATTATCCCTACATTCCTCTCCTCAGTGTCTTGAGCTTCTTAAGGAGAGAGACCATACACAGCCATTGGCACATAGTATGCAGCAAAAATGTTCACTGAATAAATTGAACAAATAAGTATTGATGCCTTAAGAGGCAATGATTTCCTGCCACCAGAAATATTTGAACAAAGACTAGGTCATCATTTAGCATAAAGGTGCAGAGAGAATTGAAGCACCAATACTGGAGTAGATGAACACTAAATAGGGCCCTCTAAATCTAAGTTCCTTGGGGCTAGGTGAAGAAGACTGGCAATTGAAAAGGCCCAGAGAAGGGAGAATGGAATGTTTGGGGAATACCGAGTGGCTCTGTTTGCCTGGATGAGAAAGGACAGGATGGCGATAGTCAGGATTCCAGAAAAAAGCTGATGATATACCGAAAGAGTAAAGGAAAATCATTAAATAGCACTGTTATTTGAGAGGAGAAGGCAAGGTAAAAAATCCACCAAGGGACCACAATGCTGACAGGGTCTGGCAATAGCAGGCAACTAGCTGATGCTACCTGTGGGTCTGAATGGGACAAAAGAAGGAAATAGAGTTCCTAGAACACTGAAAGAGAGGTGGCTCTATGTGAGTCAGGGAACAGGAAGAAGTGCAACACTTAGTCACTGCTAAAACCAGGGCTGTTCAATAGCAAGAGTGGGGAGGAAAAAATATCCAAACAAACTCCTAGGTGAGCAGGACTTGGCCGCTCTTGCAAGTGTGTGGCACTGGTGGCATGGAAATCATTCGAAGAGACCTTGGGAGCCTGCATAATACTTAAGGCACCAGGTTATGTAATCTAGGCTTTGCCTGAGGATGATTAATTTTGGGCTGTTGTCAAAACGAACCCTGAATGGGGAGAGAGAACGAGAGGCAGAGAAACAAATTAGAAAATTACTGAAATGGCTGAAGCCAGAGGCAGGTGCCCACATGGAAAGCACACTCATTATTCATATTAGCCAGTTACAAGGTTCCTAATGTCCTGGCAGATTACCCCTTACATTCCAGATAGTGGCCCACAAAGTCACAAAGGAGGGGAAGAAAGTTTTCTCTGAAACATGTTTCCCTTTGAGCTTCCCACGGGTACTCACTATACCTGATTTCCTCCATGACTGAGGTCATGCTGAGTGATGCCAAAGGAAAGCAGCAGCAGCAGTTGAAGGGCATATCTAGGACAGAGGACAGGAATGCAGATGCTTACTGTAAACGTTGAGAAACTGCATAGCGACCCACAAGAAGAAAACTCCTTGGTAGCATTAAACCACTACCCAAAGATTTTGGTGTCTTCAAGCTTTTCTGGCTTCCCACCCTTGCCTCACACAAAAATCAAACCTATCCTTCCTGCCATGCCCCTTTCAATAACTCTTTCTTGTTCCTTATCTCAAAGGGACTCATTGTCAGCTATTATTAGTCATTGTCAAAAACAATCTGACAATCTAAGGGCAACTAGATCAACACAGAAATGATCAGAAGGTGATTTGTACTCCTTCCACTCTTTCTGCACCACAGATTCAGGCTTCCTTCTTCAGGACCTACCATTGTACCATTGCACCTTTTCTCCAACACAGCACGCATCCCATGGTGGGGCATGGGGGTGGGAAGGAGCCAGAGTGACACTTTCTCTCACCAGGTGGCAAGAAATAGCTCCAGAGAAAACCTCCAGGGCTCTCCACCTCTGTCTCTGTTGGGCCTCTGGATTCAGCTTCAGGGCTTTAAAGCACCCCACCCAGCCAGGGCTCCCCCACAGACCCCAGTGTCAGTCACATACGCAAGTGTCTACCTCGTATTCTCTGTCCCTTCTAACTTTTTTCCTCCCTTTTCTTTAATTTAAAAAAAAAAAAAATAGCTTTCTGACCTGTTGGTGCCTTTCTCTTGTTAATCTATCTCTTCTTCTCTCGGCTAAGACAGAAAGCTTACAGGGTTCTCTACCTCTGCCTCTGTTGATCTGTTGAGCCTTCGCATGTCACTCAAGCGCACTGTGGTTTTTCCATTTTTAACCCAGTTACACTTTCCGTGACTTGACTTTTAATTTTTTTCCCTCTTTCTTGTAGTACTTTTCTTTTTTCTCTACTTTTTCTTCTTCTATTTCCTATTCTTTTTCTTTTACATTATCCCTCTGTTTTACTGCTTAGCCCTTAACCACTGCACTAGGCACATAGTAGCTAAATTCTGAACATTGTGAGTTTTAGAGAATTCTTTCCACCTCACTGAAGTGGTTATAAAAATAGTGAAATTCCCCTTCATAAATCCGATTGCAAAACTCCTCCAATTTTTCATGCACTGGAGAACACAGCAGAAGGGAGAAAATAGCACCGAATTATTTCACAGTAAGGGAAACACACAAGATCACAGTCACATAATCCTTCTCCAAGTTAGGCAGAGTGACTGACTATATTACCAAATGGCTAAAAATCAGAGAAGAGCCTCAAGGACGAGAGAATCGAATAATACATCTCCAGCAAGGTAACACTATAACCTGTCTCCAAGTAGGAAAATATTAGAGAATAGTACCAAAATGTCAGAAAAGAGAATTTAGGAGGCCTCTGGCCAGCCAACAATCTGGAGGCAGGGGCATTCTTGCTCCCTCACCTCACCTGCAGACCCCCAGCCCAAGCGCCCACCCCCTAGCCTCTCCTGTCCCCAGCAGCAGGCCACAGACCCAGCAGCAGGCCTCTGGCCAGCCAGCGATCCGGAGGCAGGGGCATTGCTTGTTCCCTCACCTCACCTGCAGACCCCCAGCCCAAGCGCCCACCCCCTAGACACCTCAGTAGAGTACCCCACTTGATACCACATTGGTAAAAACAATAGAAGAGAGACTTCGGCAAACATTAATTTGCAGCAAAAGGGAAAGTCACTTACTCCTCCTAGTCGGAGAAACGTTCCCGCAAGAGGTATTCAAAGTGAATACATCTTCCAATGGCTAGAAGTAGAAGAGCCTCAGGTATGAATAAACAAGGAAATACGTCTCCATCAAAGGTACAGAATAACTCCCCTCCATCTTTCGTGCTAATGGACGATGTTACCAAAATGTCAAAGAATTTCAAACATTTATGGTGAACAAATTTTTTGAGTTGGAATAGAAAAGAGAAAACGAACTACAGGAGATGAGGAAGTCATTCCAAGATATGAAAGAAGAAATGGACACTCTGAGTAAGAACCAAATGGATCTATTAGAGATAAAGTCTGGAATAGAAGAAATCAAAAACTCCCTTGAAAGTATTAAAAGTCGATTAGACCATGCTGAAAATCGAATCTCTAATGTAGAAGATAGAACTTCTGACCTAGAAAGAACCACCAAAAAGATAGAGAAAATACCAAAAAAAAAAAAAAAAAAAAAAAAAAAAAAACATGAGGATAATATACGAGAAATACTAGAGTCCATAAGACACCCAACTATCAGAATAATTGGCATCCCAGAAGATTAAGAATCTAATAACGGCATGGAAAATCTATTCCATGAAATCCTGGAAGAAAATTTCCCGAGTCTAGAGAGGTACTTAAACATCAAAACCCAAGAAATACAAAGGACCCCAGTTAGAATCAACCCCAGAAGATCTTCCCCAAGGCACATCTTAGCCAGCCTATCCAAGACCACAGATAAGGACATGATTCTAAAACTGGCAAGAGAGAAACGAGAAGTGACATACAAAGGTCATCCCATCAGGCTAACTCCAGACCTCTCAACGGAAACAATGCAAGCAAGGAAAGAATGGGAAGATGTATTGAAAGTGCTAAGAAAAAAACAATTTCAACCAAGATTATTGTATCCTGCAAGATTATCCTTCGTATGGGAAAAAAAGATTAAAATCTTCTCAAACAAGACCTGAAAGAATTTGCCAGCACCAGACCAGCTCTTCAAGAAACCCTAAAGAAAGTACTGTTCCAGGAAAACTAAAGAGCTAACTGACAGAAACAAAGGAATAAAAGACTGCTGTGACAATGGCCAACTTAAATGTCGGGTCAGGCCCAGTTACATCGATAATAACATTGAATGTGAATGGATTAAATTCCCCAATCAAGAGACACAGACTGGCCGCATGGATGACAAAACAGAGACCCTCTATCTGTTGCCTACAGAAAAACCCACCTCATCGATAAAGACATACGTAGACTGAAAGTGAAGGGTTGGAAAAAGGTTTTCCATGCAATAGGGAACCAAAAAAGAGCTGGAGTTGTGATACTAATTTCTGATAAATTAGCCTTTAAAACAAAAACTGTTCAAAGAGACAAAGAAGGGTATTATTGTAGTAAAAGGATCAATAGATCAAGAAGATATAACTCTTATAAATATATCTATGCACCTAACACAGGAGCACCCAAATATGTGAAGGAAAGACTGTTAGATCTAGAAGGGGAGATAGACTGCAATACACTAATTGTTGGAGACCTCAACACTGCACTATCCCCTTGGGACAGATCATCTAGACAAAAAATAGATAAAGAGATAAAGGATCTGAATGATACCATAAATGAAATGGACTTAACAAACATCTATAGAACTTTCCATCCAAAAACCACGAGATACACTTTTTTCTCACCCCCACATGGAACCTTTTCGAAGACTGACCACATCATAGGTCACAAAGCAAGCCTCTACAGATTCAAAGGCATAGAAACTATTCCCAGCATCTTCTCTGACCATGATGGAATTAAACTTGAGTTTAATTTCAAGAGAAATCCTCAAAAATACTCATATACATGGAAACTAAATAACCTACTACTGAATGACTCCACAACTACTGTTGAAATAAAGCCTGAAATCAAAAGATTCATGGAAGCTAATGACAATAAGGACACGAGTTTCCATAATCTTTGGGACACCGCAAAAGCAGTCATAAGAGGGAAGTTTATAGCAATTAGTGCTCATAAGAGGAAGACGGAAAGAAGGCAAATGGATCACTTAACATCATGCTTCGGAGAATTGGAGAAGCAACAGCAAAATAATCCAAAAAACTCCAGGAGAAAGGAAATAATAAAGATCCGAGCAGAAATAAATGAAATAGAAAATAAGCGAACTATATAGAAAATAAATGAAAGTAAAAGCTGGTTCTTCGAAAAGATAAACAGAATCGATACACCACTAGCAACACTTATTAAGAAGAAGAGAGGAAGGAACCAGGTGAATCAAATATGCAATGAAGCAGGAAATATAACAACAGACAAAGCAGAAATACAGAACATAATTAGAGGATATTATGAACAACTATATGCCAAGAAACAAGACAATCTGGATGAGATGGACAAATTCCTGGACACGTATAATCTACCAAGATTGAGCCAGGAGGATATAGAAAGTCTAAATAGGCCGTAACAAGCCAGGAGATTGAATCAGTAATAAATAGCCTTCCAACAAAGAAAAGCCCTGGCCCTGATGGCTTCACCTCTGAGTTCTTTTTTTTTTTTTTTTTTTTTTTTTTTTTTTGAGAGGTTTTCGCTATAGGGCGCTTGGGCTCACCAGACAGAGAGAGACAGAGAGACAGAAAGTGAGAAATCACCCCCCGGGGGGATGGTCATGTCACAATCCCTTCTCCTCCATTCTCCTCTCGGGATCTTGGGCACGCACGCACACGTGCCCGGCGTGAGTTTTAAGCCACCAGGTCCGGGACACGAACCGTGGTCGACTATGTGGGAGTCCACCAACATAGCCATTATGCTAACTGCTGGTTCCCACCTCTGAGTTCTATAAAACTTTCAAAGAAGAGTTAACCTCCATTCTGCTCAAGTTATTTCTAAAGATCCAAAAGGGTGAATCTCTCCCTAATTCATTCTATGAAGCCTCTATCACCCTTATCCTCAAAACAGATAAGGACAGGACAAGGAAGGAAAACTATAGACCAATATCTCTGATGAATATAGACGCAAAGATTCTCAACAAGATACTAGCAAACCGTATCCAACAACTTATAAAAAAGATTATACATCATGATCAGGTAGGCTTTATTCCAGGAATGCAAGGTTGGTTCAACATACGCAAAACCATAAATGTAATACACCATATTAACAGGACAAAAGACAAAAACCATATGGTCATATCAATTGATGCAGAAAAAGCATTTGATAAGATACAGCATCCCTTTATGATCAAGACGCTCAGCAAAATCGGCATACAAGGTTCATTTCTCAACACAATAAAAGCTATCTATGAAAAACCCATCGCGAACATCATCCTATATGGAGAAAAGCTGAAAACTTTCCCACTAAAAATGGGTACAAGACAAGGATGCCCACTTTCTCCACTCCTTTTCAATATAGTACTGGAAGTCCTCGCCAACGCAATCAGAAAAGAGGAAAAAATGAAAGGCATCCAAATAGGAAAAGAAGAGGTGAAACTCTCTCTACTCGCAGATGACATGATTGTGTACATAGAAGACCCAATGATTTCCATGAAAAAAATTCTGGAAGTAATGCACAAATACAGTAAAGTTGCAGGATACAAAATTAATATACAGAAGTCTATAGCGTTTCTATATACAAACAACAGGCAGACGGAGATAGAACTGAAAAAAGTTATTCCATTTACCATAGCCACTAAAAGTATAAGACACTGGGACCAGCAGTTAGCGTAATGGCTATGTCGCTGGACTCCCATGTAGTCGGCCGCGGTTCGAGTCCCGGACCCGGCGGCTTAAACTCACGCCGGGCGCGTGTGCGTGCGTGCCCAAGATCCCGAGAGGAGAATGGAGGAGAAGGGATTGCGGCGTGGCCATCCCCCCTGGGGGGTGATTTCCTGCTTTCTATCTCTCTGTCTCTCTCTGTCTGTCTGGCGAGCGCACGCGCCCTATAGCAAAAACCTCTCAAAAAAAAAAAAAAAGTATAAGACACTTACGGATAAATCTAACCAAAGAAGTTAAAGACCTCCACAAGGGAATGGTTCAAAAAGGAATGCCCCAGAAATATTACCATGGCAAAACTGGAAGAGTCTACAATGTTACCCAGCATGCTGTTGGCATTGTTGTGAACAAACAAGTTAAGGGCAAGATTCTTGCCAAGAGAATTAATGTGTGTATTAAGCATATTAAGCATTCTAAGAGCAGAGGTAGCTTCCTAAAACATGTGAAGGAAAATGGCCAGTAAAAAAAAGAAGCCAAAGAGAAAGTTACCTGGGTTCAACTAAAGTGCCAGCCTGCTCCACCCAGAAAAGCACACTTTGTGAGAACCAGTGGAAAGGAGCCTGAGATACTGGAACCTATTCCCTATGAATTCATGGCATGATGGGTGTTAAAAATAAACTAATCTGTGGTCTACAAAAGAAAAAAAAAGAAGAAGAAGAAGAAGAAGCTGTTTAGCATTGCTGAAGCTAAAAGGTTTATTTACACTATCGTACTGCTGAGCACATACAAAGCCTTTGAAAAATTTGTCTCTTAAACTCTTTTCCAGACTTTTCAAAGTCAAGAGGTAGCAGGGAAGGAAAATCAACTGAAAAAGAAACAGGCTGAGTTGTTACCACACACTGAGAAGCTCTTCCCAAACTTCTGACAGTTACCATGTATCATCAGCAACATGAATAAACAAATCCTGATAAATAAAAGTTTCTGTTTCAGACTGAAGGATAAAATGATACAAAGCAGTGACACCAGGTATATGTACCTCCACACAATCACACACACACATACTCATATGCACTCACACAATCACACAAACGTACTCATACGCACTCTCAGTCACTGTGTAACCCATTCTAAAGCAATTCTCCTTCCAATGATCTTAATTTGTGTTCAGATTGGAGTTCTTACAACAAATAATCATTCATGAGACTCTTCCTCACTTTCCCCATACCTACCAGTACATCCATCCCCAACGACAGCCAGAACACCAGCCAGTCAACCCAAGGCTGCGGTGGAGAGAAGCCCCTCAGTGGAAAACAGAAATCAAAAAATAAACAAACAAAAAAAGCCAGTTGAAGGCACAAACGGCAAGAAACCACTTGGAAACCCCCATGTGCCCCTGAAACAATACCTAACACTGTGTGGACCCAACAATTCGTTCTGTTGATGAATCTAGGACACAATTATTTATCTGGCTACAATTTTGTTTTTATTGTCTGACATCTTCCAAAAACACTTAATTACAGAAAAAAAAAAAAACAACTTTGTTTAATCCTCCTGATTTTTGTATCCAATTCTATTTTCTACACTAAGAACTACACAAATAAATTACTAGCCCAATTATCCTGATGCAATCGACATCTCTTTTATATAACTAAACTGTTTCTTGTCTTTCAGACACTGCAGCTGCCTTCCCAGTGCAGCCCTGTACTACAGGGGAGGAGCAGCACAGACAACTGGCAGACGGGAGTCTCCCCTGCTTGGGTAGGAGACCTGGCCAGCAGCAGGCAGGGTAGCAAAGCTGGTGCCGACAGACATCTGTGTGTCACTGTGATCACAGACAGGACCCATGCGCTACTGCAATCGTCAGTCACGTAGCTGCTCTTTCTTTCATCTTCTGCGGTGTGGTTCTTGACCTGCTGGCTTAGCTTTCGGAAAGCACCCCACTTTGACAAGCCTCATGGATCAGTGCCTACATTTGTATCCTCTTTCTTTAGCAAAAAAGAAAGAAATGAGTATTGGGAAGCTCTGAGAATAAGGAAAAGTGAGTAAATACCTTTACTTTTCCCCCTCGGTGGAATATAAATGCTCCAAGGGCAACAACATACTATAGGTGGCTCGTTAAGAACCATTCAGGTAATGTTAAAATAAGCCAGTCAGAGGAGCATTGAGCTCTTCAAATCACACTCTACCTGAACGGAGGAGGAGCATACTAAGGGTCTGAACCTCATTTGTTCTGAAACACTGTTTTGGTTCTTTGTCTTTCCAAAGAAACATTTTCTTGCTTGTTATACCCAAGCTCCATTTTGCCAGGCTGTACTAAGCAGTTCAACTTATAAACATAAATGATATCTGGCTTTTGTCATTAAAATGAGTTGTTCAAGTGTACAGTACTCAAAGATGTCCTCAAACCACTATAAGCAGGATTCTTTCATTATTCATTCAAGTAAACATAAATTGAATAACTTGCATGGGTCTGACACAGGCAATGAATGTCCTCTGAGTCATTTTCCAAGTAGAAATTTGTAATGAACCCTTCCTCTTACCTTACCTTTAATAATGACATGAGCTCTATAGGCAGCTTGACAGGGTCTCACCTACATGATCTGCACAGCGGAAGCAAATACAGTAAACTGGCATTAGGCACATAAGAGAAAGTATATCTTGGGTCATCAGAAAAGTCATGACATATTTTTTTATGCAAAAATGCGTCATGACTTTTCCAATGATGCAATAGCACAATAGTTAAGCATACTGCCTCTGGAGCAGCTGCCTGGGCTCAGTTCCCATAGCTGCTGCTTGCTAAACCAACTAGAACAAACAAGTCATCTTGAAGTCATAAATACAAAGGATTCAGATAAGGACGTAGCATATTTTAAGTACTATACTAAGTGTTATTATTAACACCCTGGTTTAACAGCACTCTGTACCACCACCAAGGCCTAGACTTCCTCCCACTGAAGTGTCTGAAGTCACTGCCCACACTACCCTCGATGCTGTCTTGCCTTGATGTCGTCACAATAACATTAATGTCCTTCACCACCGCCCTCTCCAGTTTCTCAGTGTTGCCCCACCTAACTCCTGGGTTGAGTGTGTTTTTCTCACAAACGTAATAGAGGATTCTTTTTCTACCATTGTTGCATCTTTCTATGAGACTCTGAAGTGTGACCTTGATGTCTCTATTTTTTAATAGATCTCCCATAAAAGGTAGCTTCATCCTTTTTTATTTTTCTCTTTTTTTCTTTTTTAATTTTCTTTAGGATTATCTTACAAATAACATGGGAAAGCTACCCTCTGGGCTCAGTCAGAAAACGTTTGTGTGGCAGCTCAAATGACCTGCTCAAAAGGTCCCTTTCCACTGATTAAATTACTGTTCCACAGAAATAAAGGCATCTTGATCTCTCTATATACATCATTAGTTTTTTTTCAATTGCCAGAGGGTGCATGCACTCACCAGAGAGAGAGAGACAGAGGAGGAAAGAGAGAAAGTAACTTCCTATGGGCATAGTCATGCTGCAATGCCTTCTCCTGCCCTTCTCCTGCACCCTCCATCGTAATGGGATTTGGGGCATGCACCCATACTTGACTGGTATGTTTCTCAAGCATCCAGGGCTAAGATTCAAACTGTGCAGTTGGCTATGTGGGATCCAGCTCCTTTAATTACTAAGCTATGAGGTTACCTCAGCATCATTATACCTCAGTATGGCTTTACTCCCCACATCAATACACTCACACATGCACTTGCACAATCTTGCACAACACCTAACTGAAGAATTTTAGTCTCTCATCTTGAGGACTAATCAACAATTCCAACTTCTTTTTTTTCATATTCTCAGGGTATCTATCAAGTTCTCACGTAAATGAAGTTCTGAAGCCTGTTAAAGGAATTCTGAGGCTCTCAAGGTTGTTATATAGATCAGTCCTTTTCTGGAACTATATATAAGACTCTTCATTCAATACTTTTCCTCACATTTCCATGTAGTATTAAATTTGAGGGCATCAACATCACCTGAGTAGGCTTATTAAAAACTCAGATCAGCTGGTCAGAATCACTAAGAGTAAGGATCAAAATTTTGAATTTTTATAAGTTCTCCTTTCTATGTATTCTAAATATGAGAGTGTCATTTTGCATTATTTTGAAATCTACAGTGTTTTGAAATAAACATCGGGGCCAGCAGGTGGCATAATGGTTGAGGCACTGGGCTTGTGCATGGCTGACCATGGTTCAAATACCAGTCCTGGTGGCTTGCTTTCTCACTTTCTCCCCCCCCCCTCTCTCTCTCTCTCTCTCTCTGGTGAGCACATGTGCCCTATAGCAAATTTTAGAAATAATAAATAATAATTTTTAAAAAGAAAAGAAACAAGCAGTAACTACATAACAAATATGATGTGTCTACCTGAGCAATTAAATTACTGGAACCTATTATAATGATTATTAACATAAAACTTTGTATACCATCCTTAAAATATGCTCGTGTTCACTAAAATGAAGAATGTGGGCAAGGCAGGCCAACTCTGGTCTCAGAAAATAATGAGAGCAAATCAGTTTGCCTCTTGTAAGGTCAAAGAACTGGTACAAATATACAACTGAAGCCTATGATGGCAAGTTCAACAGCTTACAGATGTAGCCTAGTGGTTGGTGCATGAGCATTAGTCAGCAAGACCAAGTCTGGATTCCCAGATTCCCAGTATGGAAACTAATTACTTATGAGACCAACTTTCTTAATCAGTGTGTGCCTTTTGTTTACTCACCTGTAAGATATAGTTACTAATACTGACCTTATAAATTTATTGTAAGGATTAAGTGAGAAAATAAAGGGTATTTAGTATAGTACATAATAAACATGTATTTAAAAATTAATATTTCCAGATAAAAATCATTCCCAATGAATCAGTCCAAATAGCTCTATTTAAATAAACTCTTCTAGGTTGTTAGCAAGCTGCTGGTTTCATGCCACTTTGCTTTCTTTCCAGATACATGGATACCTCAACTGTGTTCTGGTTACACAAAAGTAAACAACCCCAAAGAAGGACCACAGCTTCTGGGTAGCTGCCTTCCAAGAGGAAGCCAGTCACAGATGAGGTTGGCAGAGCCCACGTCTGCCCTGCTGGGTCCTATTTACATATTTAAGAGCTGGAGATCAGTGCTGATTTACAGGTCGGAGCTACTGAAAACCCAAGACATAATGAAGGAAGAGAGGATGCATTTTACCAGGAAAAACCAATTTCTGTAAAGGTAGTATTAGAACCAGTTCTGAGAACAAGCAGTGCTCATCATCCTTTTCTTCCAGGGGAAGGGTGTTTTAAAAGCAGAGAGGCAGCACTTACAGAGGAAGTGGAGGGAACAATGCAGACAAAGGAACAAAACTGAAGGGAGGATTATCATGACTCAGCCAGACGTGGTCCAAGCTGGATGCTAACCTGATCACAGGGCTTCTCTGTTTAAAACCCTGCCGTGGCCTCCCACTCTGCACCAAAGCCCAAACTCTTTCATGTGGCCCAAAACAATTCAGAAAATATGGTTCCCTGACAGGCTTGATCTCACCATTCCCCTCTTCCCTTTGCCCATTCTGAACATCTTAGGTATTTACAGTTGCCTCACTCTCTCTGTAGCCGTTGGATCACTGCATGCAACACACTACCTTTGCTCACCCAGTCTTCATCTGACTAGCACCTAGTCCATCTTCAGAGCTCAGCTTAAGCATTATTTTTTTTGGGGGGGAGAGGTTTTCGCTATAGGGTGCGTGCGCTCACCAGACAGACAGAGAGAGACAGAAAGACAAAAAGTGAGAAATCACCGCCCAGGGGGGATGTCATCCCGCAATCCCTTCTCCTCTGTTCTCCTCCTGGGATCTTGGGCACGCACGCACGCACATGGGCCCGGCGTGAGTTTTAAGTCACCGGGTCCAGGACACAAATCGCGGTCAACTATGTGGGAGTCCAGCGACATAGCCATTACGCTAACTGCTGGTTCCCAGCTTAAGCATTATTTACTTGAAGAGGACTCCCTCACCCTGGTCTCAATTAGGTCCCCTTGCTCATATATGTATAAGTATGTGTGTCTCTGTGTACATAGGTACATGTATATATAGATACACATTTATATACATATGTGTGTGTGTGTGTGTGTGTGTGTGTGGAGAGAGAGAGTGTATGTGATCCAGGGAGAGACAGATAAGAGGGAAAAGTGAAAGTGTTTGTGCGCGCGCGCTCTCTCTCTCTCTCTCTCTCTCTCTCTCTCCTTTTGACATTTTTAGGCATACATGCACACATTCCTAGTGTGTTTTTCAAGCCACTGGTCAGAGATTTGAACCACATAGCTGGATATGTAGGATCCAGCCAGGTTAACTACCAGGCCACAGAGTGGCCCTGTAGCTTTTATTCTTAGAGTTCAATTACTAAAGCTAGACAGAATTATAGAGACAGCAATTAAGACATGGAAAAGTGAAGTAATCTGTTCTGGGACACACATTTAGTTAGTGCCATTGAAAAGAACACTCTCCAGGTGTTTCTACTTCCTATCTAACATTCCTTCTAGTATGTTGTTACTGCACAATTAGGACAAAGTCCATCTGATTGGTCATTTCTGTTACTCTATTAAAAAACATGGTTTATTGACAGAACAAGTATGTTTGTAAAGAAGAGTATCAGTAGAAAAAAGTCACAAAAGGAATAATAATGCAGTTTTAATATCTTTTTAATTTTGTTCTAATTTCCAAACCCATTTACTAACCCTAAAATCACGAACTTTTCTCACAAACAAGAAAAAGAAAGTGACACCGGAACTTTGATAATAAAAATCCATACAGTAGCAGCACCTGGATTTGTTTCAAGGCCCAACACCATTTGGAGAAAAGACAAGTCATTGTACCTGTCCTAGACAACTGGTGTACTTGAGCCCTGCTATGGAAATGTACATTCACAAGGCTTTTATCTCAGGAGGACTCTTTCAGTACAGTGACTAAGACCATGCTAGTCAATTTTTTTTTTCATTTTAGCAGTTTTTACTAAAAGCTGTATATAAGATTATTTTACTCCTGCATCTTTGTTTTCTTAATTGTTTCTTCCTTATACTTGCCCTTTTCCTTTCCTACTTGGCAAGATTTGGTTTTCCATTCAAGTATCTTTTTGCAGTCTTTGTCCAGTTTTAGTCTAGTGAGAACCACCTTGCTGGGGTGAATACCCACATGGACAGTTGTGACTTTTCCCACTGCACCCACACAATGTAGATGACGTATTTCTTCCTGTAAACTTGGACTGCCTTGCCAATTTGCTGACCTTTATAGTGTGCTCGCACAACCTGAACTCCATCATCCTTTCGGATGAGCATGGATCAAACATTGTACTTCTGCCTCAGTTCTTTGGAAAGAGGAAGATATAATCTTCCTGTGGATGTGGGAAGTTGCATTGAAATGCCTTTCGTGGCTCTTAGCTCAGTCATAAATCACAAAAAGACTGAACTTCATTTTGGTCGCTGCCACTCTGGCGGTAGCCACAAAAGAGAAAAGCTAGTCAGTTTCCTAATCCCAGAACACGATGTCCTTGAGATTCATCCATGTTGCCACCTATGGCAGGAATTATTTTCTTAGTTATGGCTGAATAACATTCCACTGTATGTACAAGTATTTACCACATTTTCTTTATCCTTCCATTCATTGGACAGTTAGCTCTATGCTATTATGAATAGTGCTACAGTGAATATGAGAGTGCTATTATCTCTTCAAGCTCCTCATTTCAATTGTTTTGGCTAAATACTTAGAAGTGGATCATATAGTAGTTATATTTAAGGACAAATAATACATGATTACATTTATATGAGGAATCTAAAATTCAGAATTAGAGAGTAAAAGGGTGGTTGTCAGGGAGTAGAGGGAGGAAGAAATGGGGAGTTGCTATTCAACAGATATGTTTCAGTTACCCAAGATAAGAAAATTCTAGAGATCTTCTGCACTACATTATAACTACAAATAACAATAATGTATTGTGCACTTAAAATTTTACTAAAGGAGTAGATCTCATGTTAAGTGTTAAAACAATTTTAATTTAAAAAAAATTACTACATGATCAGAGCTCTGGAACTTATGAGCGCTCAGCCAGGCCACAGAATGGACTTTCACTTTCAGGGTAGACCAGTCAGCAAGAACCTGTTGTGAGTGTGGGAGGGATGGATACTAGCAAACCAAAAGTACCCTCCCTAAAACCTAGCAGACTTATCCATTAGAAGTCACAACTCCTCAGGGTATGGAGAGGTGGATTCAAAGGCAAACAGCTCAGTTAGAGGGTGTTTGTTTTAAGCTACTATTTATCTGTTAATATCTCAGCAAGAATTAATTTTACTGACATTTTGCTCATTCTGCTCCTCAGCTCAGACTCCCCTTTGCCTTTCTCTCCACTCCAGGCCTTTCTCTGCTCTCTGGCCCAAACTCTTGTTTTGAAATGAAAGTTGAATTGTGTGATCCTACCTCTTAAAATAAACACTTAGTCATGGTAAGCATTAATGTTCATAGAATGAACCTTGCCTTGTTAACATGATCCACAAGGTCCAGACATCATCACCCATGATTCATCCTGTTCTCTTGAGATTGGACATCAGACCACCGGGCCACCTCCCAAGTCCCTTTCACTTTCATACCACCTACTCTCACTCTGCCTATCTACTCCACTGAAAGCCTTTCCGACATAGAAAGCAAAGCTTGACCAATTTTTTTGGCCCAGTATATGCTATCTCTTCTCTCAATTTCCTTAGATAATGTCCTTTTTAATATCCATACACCCCCATACAGATATAACATTGCATTTTGTCATTTCTTTACCTTTTGGTCTCCTTCAGGGTAAGAATGTATTTTACTCTCCATTGGGTTGCCAGAGAAAATGTCCAGTTAATGTTTGTTGAGTTGAATTAATCTGAATCTTTTAATGTCTATCCACCTTTAAGGTAGATTCAAAGCTCACCATCTTCCAGAAGACATTCTAAACTATCCTATCTCTAGGTTCAGCCTGTCTTGAGTCAACCTGATTCCTCACTCTCTGTAACTCCAAAACTGCAAGCGCAATCTTAGGCCCAATTCCCAGAACCAAATGTGAACTAATTCAAGAGACTCTGAGGTAACTGTAGTTCACATTTTATAGATCAGTATCAAATCACCCTTACCAGTAGTCCAATCTTGCATTTATTTAATAAACATTTGAAAGCCTACCTTTCATCAGGCCCCTCATTAAGAAATAAGGATTAAAAAGTTATGAGCCCAACCCTCAGGGTGCCCACAGTCTAGAGAGGGGGAAGAAGAAAACAAGCAGCTCAGTTGCAAATCCTCTTCATATCATTCCCAATCACCAGTCTCTCTGCTCCACTTCTTTTTTAAATTTTAATTTCCTTATTTTGAGACAGAGAGAAAGAAGCACCCTTATGCCATAATCTACACAAAGTCCCAGCTGGCCCAAATCAAAGGCATGCCTGGTGTGCTTACAGAGGTCTTGGGATATGAACCAGGGTGTTCCCCAGGTGGTTCTAGTTGTGTTACCATTCTTCCTCTACCTGGCTCCTGCTCCATTTATTGCCCTTGGTCTTATTCTCCCTCCACCATCCCCCTTCCTCCTCCTCTTCCTTCTTTTTCTACTACTTTTATTATTTCCTTCATGAGAGAGAGAAAGAGAACCAACCTCAGTAGGGTCCTCACACCACGATCCTCCCACAGTGCTGCAGCCAGAGAGGATCACTCATATGTTACAGTCAGGTAGACTGGTACATGAACCCAGAGCCTTCCCATATGTCCTCCAGCATCTCATAATAGTGCCCCTACCACTGTCCCACCATGGCCTGAACTTGGGATTTTCCTGCCTCGATTCTTATTCCACAAACCCTAACTCACTCTCCAGACTGATATCTTACAATTCTGCTGCCAAGACAAAAGCCATGTTCCCAAACTTCTCTTCAGTATAAGCAACCTTCTTACAAAACAGTCTGCATGGAGTGAAGAAAAGCCAATTTCTTTGCAGCATCCATTGTTTCAAGATTCTCTGACCTATCTTTGAAGCTTGGCTTCTAGTATTAATTATCCAGTTTTCTTCTTTAAAGTACATAAAATCCCCCCGGGAATCCTATCCTTGGGCTCTATCTACAGGCATTCTTCTTATCTGTATTTATTACAAGCCTCCCAGGTGATTCTGAAGTAAGTGATTTAGGGACGTTAGGATATACTATCCTAAGATCCACATCACTACACTGTCTATATCTCACCATTCCACCACCAGCAGCACCATCACCAACACAACAATAGCACTGGAGCCTAAAAACCTTCACTGATGGGGCTAATTCTCCAGATTTCCTGTCCAAGGAAGTGCAATTAGATAGCTGAGGACTTTCTGTGCATGACTGCTTCAACTTTTGAATATTAACAGCCCTAAAGTGCCTACCTATTGGAACATCTTGATGTTTTATCTGAACTTTCTGACAGTTACTTGGTTGGGTTCTGATCTACTTCTATAACCCATGAGACATCATGTTTTGTCCACCAATATCTAAAACTCTGCCATTCTCTCAATGCCCCTATCTACTATCCCTACCTAGCCAGGTTTGGCTCCAGGTTCTAGCCCTCTCCTGCTAGTCTATCCAAGTGTAAATTATTTCCGATGTCTGAAGTACTTAAAAAAAACAGCTCATGTTCATATTTTCTGTCTGAAATCCTATAGCATTAATTGTCCACATCACTCATTGATACCTATTATTGCCTATGCCTGTTACTTATATCCTATTTCTCCATCTAGATTACAAAATAATATTATTAAATATTTTTGGATTAAATAATCATAAGGGCCATTTCCTTGGAAGACACATAACAAGAAATTTATAATGGTAAAAAGTCCAGAGGAACTGGTGTTGCCAGAAAATTCAGGCTCTGAAGAGATACTAGAGCTTGCATTGAGTTCCCAGGAAGAAAAGCTTTCCCATTTATTGACAATAGGGCTAATTATGTACCAGTTACTAGACTAGCTATATTATATGTCTTTCTTCTAATCCTCACAACTACCCTATGAAGAAAATGAGGCTCAAGAAAGTAATTGTATCAGGAGAACTTCAAAAACTTCATGGAAAAGATAATATTAAAGCACAAGTTTATTCTGGTGGGAAAAAAAAAAAGAAGAAAAAAACTGCATATTTTTTTTCATAATGTACATTTTCTATGAACTTTTCAAAGACTCTGTGTATTCCCCAAGTTGACATCAGCCTACTAGAAAATGAAAATGCTGAAGCCAGTGGGTAGCATAGTGGTTAAGGCACTGGACTCCCATGTGGTCGAGTGGGAGTCCCAGACCTGGCGGCTTGAAATTCACACTGAGCACGTGTACATGCATGCCCAAAATCCCAAGAAGAGAATGGAAGAGAAGGAATTGCAGCGTGGCCATCCCCCCACCCCAGGGGAGGGGAAAATTTCTCACTTTTTATCTCTCTGTCTCTCTCTGTCTCTCCAGCAAGCACACATGCCCTATAGAAAAATCTCTCTCAAAAAAAAAAAATGAAAATGCAATAACAATTCAAGTTGACTTCAAAGTTCCTATAGTCTTTCTAACATACTATTCATACAAATCAGGGAAACATTTATCACCACCACCCCCTCAATTTTGCCAGAGCTTCCTATGAAAGGCTTTCATACCAGTAGGAAATTTTCTACACATTCCAAAATTTACAAGACAGGAGAGAGTTTTTTCTGGAATACCATGCAATTGGGTATACAGAGCAAGAAAAAACATTTTTTTCCCCAACACCAATGTTGACTCCTCTGTTCAATTCATGGTATTAAACATAAAGCAAACTGAACTCTGGACATTTTAATGTTGTTTTGTCTTTGGAGAATCTGACTTCCACTTAACAGGAAATCAGACAACTGAGCAGCCTGCTGCATGGTGGCTCATCCTAATAAGGCTTTATGGCTAAGCGTCTGTAGTTTCTGTCAGCTTGAAAGATCCCCTGGCCCCTTTCCTAATTGCAGGGGCTACTCCCAACATGAACACTGGATTACCAGCCCGAGTTTAAAAACAAAAATTGGGGGCCTGTTAGTCAGAAAACTAGCCTGGCTTCCAGGCAGCATTGATAGATGCCAAGAATTAATTAATTGATACTGATGGAGTTGTAAGCTTGGGATGAGGGCACCACAAGGACTGGAAGCAGATGTAGCAGAGCCACAGACCTCATGCTGCCTGGCATTCCAGCTGCTGTATAAAATGGTGATGAGTACATTGGACTTGGCTTCATAAGCCCAGGTCTGAGTCTATGGGAACTTGGGTCAAGCCTAATTCTTCACCTGTAAATAACAATAATTCCTACACTATTCACTGCACAGATTATGTGGTTCAAATGAGATATTTATGTATGAAAACTTCATAAATACTATAACTAGGTAAATGCCTTTTTTATTTCTCCCCTAGAAATCTGTGCTTTGTCAACAAGCAGTTATCATTTTTACAGTTTTATTTCTTTGGCTGTCTTTCTCTTCTAAGCTATAAGTACCATAAGGACAGAGACTATCAGTATTGTTCGCAGTCTCTACCATACTGCTAGGCCCTTGATTGGTGCCTCAATAAATACTTGTAAGATGAATGAATGGGTGAATGAATCAGGTCCTATACAGTGTTCAGTTCTTTTGCAAAAATCTCTGGCAATGGTAAATGAATTCCAGCTCATCACCATTGTCTTAAAAAAAAAAAAAAAAAAAAAAAAAAAAAAAAAAATAACCTATTTATTAGTAATTGTTTTTAAATGCCACATACCGAGACAGCAAAAACCAAAGCATTTTTCACTTCACTTGTATTTCACAAAAGTGCTTTAGAACTTAGATTTCTATCACCTGCGTGGAGTGTAAAGACAAAAGCAAGCCCTGCAGAATTGAAGGGCCAGTGGAATGCATTCCCAGGGTCGGGATAGCTCACCTACCCTGTGCAGAGCACCTAGACATGTCCTGGAGTATTCAAGGTCCACAAGTCAATGAGGCCATAAGGGCACCGAGGTTCCTTCTTCATTCATTTCTGAAACTCAAGTCTTTCAAATCTTGACACTATTTCATAGGCCAAAGGATGCTAATTCACATTTATTTGCTGTTAATTTTTTCCCCTGGAAACCTTTACCTGCGCCTTGATTTCTAAGGTGAACTTCTACGTCCAGCATAACCTGTCACATACAGCTGCGGTAACGAAGCTATTTAGCTTCAGCACTGCCTGGCAAATGCCTCATATGCTTCCTAATCCTTTGGAGGTGGAAGGATGTTACTTTACCAGTCATATGGCATTTAGAGGTAAATAGCTTTTTTGGGACTATATGCCCATAAACTTAGAGTTAATACCAGGTGAGGCCCTGATTTTATTTTGGTTCAGTATGTGCACATATTCACAACTAGCCAGAAAGATGAAAAACTGTTAATAAAATAACCTACCTACTCTGTCATGTGAGATGCTAGAAGACAATCTTAACTACATAATTACATGGTTTTAAAAATAAGATTCATGGGACCAGCAGTTCGCATAATGGCTGTGTCGCTGGACTACCATGTAGTTGACCACAGTTCGAGTCCCAGATCCAGTGGCTTACACATACGCCAGGCATGTGTGCGTGTGTGCCCAAGATCCCAAGAGGTGAATGGTGAGAAGGGATTGCAGCATGGCCATCTCCCCTGGGGGGTAATTTCTCGTTTTCTGTCTCTCTGTCTCTCTCTATCTTTCTGGCAAGTGCATGCGCTCTATAGCAAAAACCTCTCCAAAAAAAGAAAAAAAAATGAGAATCATAAACCACTTTTTCAGGGTATTTCTTATAAGTTCATATACAATCATTTTGCTTTATTTATCTGGAAAAATACTTTAGTATTTTCTGATTCTTTTGAAAGTTGTTTCTTTTTTTTTTTTTTTCTGTTAAGGAATGAGGTATGATATCCAGCTATTACCAACTTCTAGAGTTGAAAATAACCTTTCAGATGTATTTAGTTAGATCAGATGCTCTCAATCTCATTGTTTCCATGACATGTTTTATTAGAATTCAAAATCCTAAAGACATCTCTATTTACAAGAGTAAATAAAAGACAGCTAATGGTGTGAGTGAAAGCTATTCTGCTCCCCCCCCCCGTTACATTTAGAAATCATGAAAAACATAGATATACAGATATATATCTGTACTAAGACACTTTCAAAATAAAATTTTATGAATATTTCAAAAATAAAATTTTATGGAAGTGTCTTTATGTTTTAACAGGAGTTTCAAGACAACAGGATGCTTAAATATGACAAATTATTACTCAAGGGGAAAAAAAAGCCTTTCGCTAATTTGACAGCAATAATTCAAAGAAATTGGACTTAGCAGATTGATGAATACATAATTAATATGAAACTTAAAGGGATAAAACACTTAGGACAAAATATAAGTCCCCTCCATCTTTTGGCAGTGAAATTACTATAAGGACATTCTGGAAAGGTTTAAGGTCACATTCAGAATTAAAGAGAAAACATTCTAAGCTTGAAAGCAAAATGGGAATTTTCATTAGCTGTTTGATTATCTACACAGAAACAGTCTGGATAATGACTACCCCCATAGGTGTTGAGTCTCCAAACTAACACAAGCAAAGTTGTTATGACAAGCCTGTAACTAATGAGATGTTTTCCTTCTGCTCTGCTCTTTTGTCCTACCATGCATGTGAAGTCTTCAAAAGGTTCATGGAAAATGTGTATGATGAAAAAACTAAGCGTGGATTTCAAATTTATTTTATACCCAAGTAAACTTGTTTTAATTTCATTTTTTCCACAAACGTTTTTAATTCCCCTCATATATGTTTAAGTTTAATAAAGACAACTACTCTTACAACTAAGTAACTGCTCCTGAGAGCAGGAAATGAAGTAACAAAGGTAAGCCTGAGAAGTCCTGGGTCCCAGAGAGTCTTTACACCAAGTGGTCATGGCCACTTACATTTCAATACAGCGGGTATCAAGGCAGTTTTAGGAAAAAGAATATCTTGGCTACTAGGTTCCCTTGCAATAGGCCATAAATGGACAGCTATTTATCAGGCAACTAGCCTAAAGCACTTGGATAATAACACAAAACAAAACCCTTTTTCTATTTAAATGTTTTATTCTGTCTTTGTTGCTGCTTAGAAAAACTGCTTTGCCTGTAGTTAACTGTGGTCTGGATTTGTGACACCAACTTTTATTTGGCCAATTAGGAATAAGGCCAAACTGCATTCTCCTTAGAAGGTCTATTCAGTTGATAAATAGCATTTAACTGACAATATTTTTTCATATGACCTTTAACAAGAACTCATAAGTTGCATTGATTATTCCTCAAGAGAAAAGGAACCAATGGTGATTTAGATGGGCACCTCTAAAAAGATCTGTCAGTTTTCTGTCCCATTCTAGCCAGATTTTTTTTGAAAATCATAAAGACTGAAATTCTCCACCAATCTGAGACAGTATGTGAGTTTTACAACATTAACTGGGAAAAAAAAAAGGAATCCCAACATGGCCCCCAACAGACCTCCACAGATTAAATCATTAACCAAATGAGCACTGTGAGTCATTGCAGCAGGCAGATGCTTCTTGATGAGACCATGAAGACCAAAGGAAAGGACACTGCCAAACCCATTACAGAAAAGAATGGGCACCAAGCCCCACTAATGCTCCCCATTTCCATGGCATTTCAGTGCCTGGAAAACCTGATAAGTATTTGTAAATTTGTCATGCTGCTTATGGTCTTGAAGCAACGTCTAAACTCTTCCCAGTGGAGTGAAAAGTGCTTCTTTTCTCCCTGCAGGTACTGCTACCACACTATGGGTCATGAACTCTGGGGCACTGACATGTTTACAGAGAAGGCAAGGCAAATCCTCGCACAGACCAAACATGAGTACCAGTGTCATCGTCGTCTTCTGCATCAATGGGGGGAGGGTTCCACCATACAAGTTTCAGAATCCATCCCTCCTCAACTGAGGTATGGTGTCCCAGGTTTTAATTCCATATAGCTGTTGCTGAAAGAGGACCTTCTGGATAGAAGATGTGATGGCTACATTGTTGAAAGCTGCACAGTAGCCACACAAGTAATGCTCCATTTCATCAACATCTGTAATGTGAAGCTATAGCTCTTGTTTAGAAGATGTTGGGATTGGTGGCCTCTTTTCATGAGCTTCTGAGCCCATCACGTTGCTTAAGATCTTTCTTCTTCATGAAGGATTTTTTAACCTGTCACTGCCCACCTATGACCAGCTGTGTCATACTACTCTGAGGTCCAAACCATTTTCTTCCTATAAAGAAACTGATTCTGAAAATTTGTTTCACTATAATACCATCTAGGCCTTGTTGATGACTTGCCCAATTTCTTCATCGTAATTGATCGGTTAGGGTCTCTTCTGGAATCATTTCTGGTCACCAGAGTTCCCATCACCCTGGGCACCCACCTCCATGCGCAGCAGCTTCCCGCCCACAGGATGGCAACCAAGCAAGCCCCATCACCATTGTCTTACTGTATCTCAGTTACTGGCAGCTTTGCTTCACTTTATCACTAAAAACCATTCACCAGACATAGATGTGATCCTCAACAAGTACACAGTCCAAAGGAACTAAGAAATGTACAAATGAAAAAAATCAAAAAACAGCAAACACAGTAAATACCTTATCTCACAGTTCATCCTTTTTTTTTTGGAGAGGTTTTTTTTTTTTTTTGCTATAGGGCACGTGCGCTCACCAGAAAGACAGAGAGAGACAGAGAGACAGAGAGACAGAAAGCGAGAAATCACCCCCCAGGGGGGATTCCCACACCGCAATCCCTTCTCCTCCATTCTCCTCTGGGGATCTTGGGCACACACGCACATGCACCCAGTGTGAGTTTAAACCACCAGGTCCGGGACTCGAACCTCAGTTGACTACATGGGAGTCCAGCAACATAGCCATTACGCCAACTGCTGGTGCCCAGTTCATCCTTTTCATTTCACTTTTTTCAAAGAATTAACCTTTGAATTAATTCCCAAAATTCTAAAACTGCAAGTTTCTATATTTGCAGGTCATGGACTTCTTAGTACAAATAGATGGTCTATTTTAAATAGAAATTCAGTTGTGTAGAAATCCTGACTTTTCCTTATGGAAGATTAATTATTTCCTCAAAGCTCTAAGAACTAAAAGTGGACAGTACCTGAAAGACAGTGTGGAAGAGAAGGCAGAGGTGGACCTATGCTATTACAGGTCCCAGTGAAACATTCTGTGTAAATAAAACAAAAACTAAAAACTCCACACACAATATTTAAGCTTCAGCTTGCATAAACTCTACATGTAATGAGAAGAAATCTGCTAAGAAAACATACAGCAGAGGTTCAATGCCCCAATATTTGTAATACCTTAAAATTAAAAATCTTTTCTCTGCTTTCATGTGGAACACATATGCAGACTATGATAATAGTCTTGATCAAGCCACCAGGAGTTTTCTTTGAGAGTAATTTTCTCTGTGGTGATGAGCTGAGGACAAGGGCATCATATGACACAGAGAAGTTTGAGGACACTTCTAGGAAGTTGGAGATTTAAAGTAATGGTCTTTAATGCAATGGACAAGGGTGAACAAGAGAAGGTAAAATGATGAAAACAGCAAGTTGGAAGATCTAACAGAAAAGTCATCTCTTCTTAGCAATTGATCAACTTCTGAACCTTGCAATACTTAATCTGAAAAGATAGATTGTAGAGTTCCTAATCATTTCTAATACCTCCCTTAAACACAAGAAAATACATGATGAATAAAATTCCCACTATATTCATATCCAACAAATAATTAAAAGAAAGAAATTCAGTATTACTTATGTGCTAAAGGTTAATTTTAAGCAGTTGCCTGTAATAAGTGCTATGGTAGACACTGTGAGGCATATAACAGAGACTGAAATTGTCCCCCCAATGTTTGTCTGTTCTCCCCTTGTCCACAAATAAGCCATAACTACTGAAAATAAAGACTATATTTTCCATCCTCCCTGAAGCTAGATATGTACATGTGACTAAGTTCAAAAAATTGGATGTAAATAGAACTGTCACATTAGTAGTTTCCTGTCTCTGATATTAAACTTCAAAGTTAGTTAAAATGTTTGCTTGAGGGAAAAATAATTATCATTTATTAAAAAGCCCTTCTAACTCATTTAAGCCTGAAACCGTTTTCATGATGTAATTATATTCCACATTTGCCAATTAAGAGATTTTAAGAAATCTATTCAAGGCTTCATGCCTTGTAGTAAAAGACATAAGTTAACAAGTTGTGTCTGATTCTAAACATATGATCTTCTCATCACATAATACTATCTCAAAGAAATTGAGACACTGTTCAAATTTGGATATGTTGTTATCAATTTGGAAATCTAGGAGCCAGCAGGTGGTATAGTGGTTACATTGCTGGACTAGTAGCTTGAAACTCACACCAGGCACAAGTGTATGCATGCCCAAGATCCCAGAGAAGAATGAAGGAGAAGGGATTGTGTTGTGGCCATTCTCCCGTAGGGTGATTTCTCATTTTATCTCTCACTCTCCACGCCCCACCCCACCCCCACCTCCACCACCCTCCAAAGCGCACGCCCCCTAAGATAAAAAACATCTTTAAAAAAATTTGGAACTCAAAATTAATAAGAATAAAAATATGGCACATGTGAAATCAATCTAATTACCACCTTAAATTAACATAGATCAGTGAAAATTTGACTCTGTAAGACTCACATGGCTGCATCCAGATCATTAAAATGTATAGGAAACTATGAGAAAAAGATGAAGAAAGAGAAGAGGGCCTGCAGAAATTTGAGAGAAACCTAAATAGAAAGAAAGAAAAGAAAATCATCTATCTCATTTTTAAATCTGAACACACCACTGAGAAAGAAAAGGCTCTGTTCATCATCATGCCTGCTCATTTTCGGTTGAAGTAAATTAAGGTACATCCCGGGAATAAATGGATGTGCTCTGAGGTGATTACCGAATCAGCAGTGGTACAAAGAGCACTGCTCATGGAAATTTTTCCTTGGATTGCAACTGCCCATGGTCATCTGGTTGAAAGGATTCATCATGATTTTCAAGAAAGCATTTAAAGTTTGTATTTCATCTCAAGGAAACGAAAGGATGTGTTTGTTCTCTCTTTGAATCAGAAATGCCCTTGACTTTGTGAAGATTACACAGAGGAAGAACACTCACCTGTAATCTCTTAAAAATTATTCCTCATTATACCCCTCTTCTGTCCAATTTCCCAGCAATTGTTTGATCAACAGCTTGACACCTTTTCCTTACCTACCTCTATCTGTAGTAATATATTCTGAAGTTATAACATAGAGCTCCTTATTCTTGTACAACATGCCACCATACATCAAAATACTCCAAATATGGGGACCAGCAGTTAGTGTAATGGCTATGTCACTGGACTCCCACGTGATCCACCGCGGTTCGCATCCCAGACCCGGTGGCTTAAAACTCACGCCGGGCGCGTGTGCGTGCGTGCCCAAGATCCCAAGAGGAGAACGGAGGAGAAGGGATTGCGGCGTGGCCATCCCCCCCTGGGGGGTGATTTCTCGCTTTCTGTCTCTCTGTCTCTCTCTGTCTGTCTGGCAAGCGCATGTGCCTTATAGCAAAAAATAAATAAATAAATAAATAAATAAATAAATAAATAAATAAAAACTCTCCAAAAAAAAAGTGAAAAAAAAAAACACTCCAATTATTATTTATTCCATAAACTTTACTTGAGAGCTCACTACACGCCAGGCAGTGTGTTAGGGCTGGGGATCCAAAATGAGTAAGAGAGGTCCTTGCCTTCGAAGTGGCTAGGTCTAGTGGAGAGAGAGACAGGTAACAGGTAAGTAGACAGATACTACTTTGATGAGTTCTTACTATTAACACCTATTTGAGCACCTACTAAATTCCAGGTAATCATGGTAGATCCTAGGGATACAAAAATCTGTATACAGAATCTGTTCTCTGGGGCCAGGTGGTGGTGCAGTACCACAGCTGAATTTGTGTGGAAAAGGTCCTGGGACTTCCTTGAGCATGCAGGGTACAAATATGTGTGCCCATGATCCTGGCTGGCCAAGACAAGGGGTGAATCACAGTGACCTTGCGAGGGTGCCTGTCTCTTTGTCTCTTTCTTTCTCGATCTGTTTTTCATGGAAGAAATAAATTCATAAACTTACCCCAAAAAAGTGAAGTTTTAAAAAACTACTAGCCAGAAAAGTACAGTAATATTACCCATATAAAGCAAAGAAAATTTCAGGAGAGGCCAGGCCATGGCATAGCAGTAACACAACACTCTACAAGACTAACCCACATGGGAAACTTCCCAGTTGATGTCCAGAGATCTCCCTGAACATCTGGGTGTGTTGATGATCTGGGGCGGGCTGAAGCTAGCAGTGGATTAGAGTAAAGGCCCTGTCAGGAGCATCTACCTATCTCTCACTCCATCTGTCTGTTCTCTCACTTGTGGAAGGAAGAGAGGGAGGGAGGAAGAGATGAAGTAAGAGTAGGAGAGAGAGAGAGGGAAAATCAGAAGAAAAAAAGGAGTTTAGAAATCAGGAAGAAATGAGCATTCTGAAATGAGCTGTTTAGATATGAGATGACTTTGCCTAGGATAAGCCTAGACTTTCGGAAATGAGATGAAGGAATGTAAAGAAGGCAGTAACATAGATAGAAAATAGGAAAGGGGGCCAGCAGGTGGCATGATGGTTAAGGCATTGGATTCAACCTGATTAACTGGGCGCTTAAGAGTTCCAACACAGAGGCTTGAAAAACACACTGGGTATGTGTGGGTGCGTGACCAAAATCCTGAGAGGATAATGGAGGAGAGAGGACTGCAGCATGAACATCCCCCCAGGGGTTGATTTCTCACTTTCCCTCTCTATCTTTCTCTGGCAAGCACATACTTCCTTATATGCAAAATCTAAAACAAAAAATAAAATAGTGAAAGAATGTAATATCCTGGAAGTGCTGCCTAGTGAATTAGCAGCCTGAGGATGTCCCCCACATCTGGCTTTGAGGAACCAGGCCATCCAAGGGTACTGTGCTCTCCTGTGCAGTTTTTCCATGAGTTGAATTGATGCCACAAATTAGCAGATTGTTGACATGACAATCAAGCCTAGTGTTTAGAACTGGGGAGGGAGAGACATGGTGGTTACAAAATTAGCCTAACGTAACTATTCCGGTGAAAAATAAGAACTGCTTTTTGGGTATATCCTTTCACCTATTTGATTCCAACTTATTACCATTCTATATGTTCTACGTTTTCAAGTTGACATTGACTACCTTTTTTTTTTTCACTTGTTGGTTAATTTATTTGGTGACAAAGTAAATGATCAACTGGAAAAGACTGCCACAGATACTAATCCCTTAGGGAATTTTATTTGTTCATTATCCTTTGAAAGAATCTAGCAGAATTTCTCTGTGGAGGTGGAGCAGGGAGGTCTAAGTCCATTTTTACCCGTTACCAACATCATTAAACACTTGTGCATGAAGATTTTGGGTGAGTTTTAGTTTGAGGAATTTTTCTTGTAGTACTATTTTGTAAAAGTTTGACCAGCAATCTACCAGCTCATTTTTGAGAACTTTGATTTGCTAAAGGCTAATATTAGGCATATTATGATACATCTGTGAATCTCCTGGTCAGATAAACTCTTAGGACTAAGCCATACCGGGACGGTTTCTGATTTCTAGAAAATTCTGGACTTTTTATATGTTCAAGTTTTTTGCTTTTGTTATTTATTTTTTGTTTGTTTGTTTTCTTGAATGATCTGAGAACATGACCAGGAGATTGGAGCTTTGGCACAGGTTTCAAGAAGCTTTTCTTCTCAAATCTGCTCTCTAGAGTATTGCTAAAATGTTGCATTACTGCCAAGTGATTGCTACAAAGGTAGACATCATTGTTTTTATTTGGTGACAGAGAAGGTACATTGGAAAGAGTTAGCTAAAATTTCTGGTTTCTCCTATGTGTCCTCATTCCAATTGTTAGTAATCCTCAGTTTCTCAATCAGTTCACAATCATACACACACACAAACACACACACCTGCCCACTCCAGTTTGGCCACCATAATAATGAACTTTATGATATGGATCTCCGCCATCTCATTGGTTGCCTCTGTATTTCTCTTCCATTGACTTCCACTAAGCTGCTTTAGACGAGTTTGCTTTTCCCCTTGCTTTTACTGAAGACTGTAAGTATTCACTGATAAAATCTGCTAGCACTTAAAAAAAATAATAATAAATTCCCGTGAAGTCTCAATGTCTGGTGAAGCAGGAGGTCTCAGAAACAAGATACTCTTAAATATGTATTTCCAATTATCTATCCCAAGGCAATAGACTTCTTACTGTACCCAATCTACCCTAACACATTTTTTTTTCTGTAACCCCACGTCCTATGCCAAGTTTATTAATTTCAGTGGTTTGACATCAACTGGTAAAAATACTCACCACCACCTAGTAGAAATCTTTGCAATCTGGGGAAGACTAAAACGGTGTACAGTAGCATCTCCTAGTACTCCAGGGAGAGAAAAAAGCCAAGCTTCTGTTCTACTTACTATTGTGAGGCAACCAACAACCCCCAAAACTCAGGGGCATAAAACATATGCTCATGGGTACTGTGAGTGAGGAATTCAGATAGGACAGATCAAGCTAAGTTTGCCTTCTTTCCTTTCCATAGTAGTAGGCCTCAGCGGGGTAGGCATCTGGGAACTGGAGTCCTGGAGAGTCTCATTTGGTGCTGTGAGTGAAACATCACGACTTCTCCATGTTGTTTGGGCTTCCTCACAGCAAGGCAGTCTCAGGGTAATCAGACACTTAACACAGTGGCTCAGGACCCCAAAGGCAAATGCCCCAGCAGAGAGGGCAAAACTGTATTGCCTTTGTGACCTTGCTTTAGAAGTTGTGCACCATTAGTTTGGCAGCATTCTGTGAGTTACAAGCAAGTCACATGCCCCAGCAGACTAAACAAGAGGTGAATTGGATTCCACCTCTTGATGAGGAAATGAATGGTGAGGTTTCAGAAGACCATATGAGATGGGTGATACTGTTTTGGCTATCATTAGAAAGCACAATCTGTACAAATGCTTTGCCCATCATGAAATACTTCTCAGACAAATCCAGTTGAGAATACTATACATGTATTTGTACAAGCAAAATGAGAAATAGCAATTGACTGTTTTAAAAAATAATTAGAATAATAATAATAATGATTGGGGAAAACATAGAAAAGATATTGAATGTTGAAGCGGGGAGATTAATGTCTCTGTACTGACTGACATGCATGGCATTCCCTTTTGAAAAAGCAATATAATACACTATAAAGTTATATGTAATTCAATGTAATATAAAGAAGAATATGATGATAATAAAAAATTTAAAAAAAAAGAAAACACAATCTGCAGCTTCTAAATGGTACTAAAGTCAACAATTGCAAAACCATCAGGTACTCCTGCAAGTTCTTTCTTGACATGTATTTCATTCTTTTTCCATTCTGACTCTGCTTTTCAGTCTAGAGAGAGTTACCCAAGGCTCAGTCAATGCAGTGGAACCAGATCCAGTGCCAGGGCCTGTCAGACCAAGGTCTGGAGGAGATCGAGGGTCCTTGTTGTGGTTGGTTGAGGGTCTCGGATAAATCCCCCTGAGCCTGAAACACTCCTTCAATTTCAGTGGCCATCATTTGGAAGGCTTCCTTTTGTTCTCAGGACTGCTAACAGTCTCGTTCTCTTTTCACTGTTTGCCTGTCCTCATCACAATCAATAAAGACCTTGAAGGTCTATGAGTTCAGATTGTGGGGTCTGGCAGGGACCTTTTTAATTTTTGTAGCTTATGCCAAATATCAGGGACTGACGGGAAATGAAATGCATTGCCAACTACCAATTGTTTAACTTGAGTAATATCTTTAATTAGTACAAGCACTAGTAGTTAACTGTCTCTGAAACACTGCCAAGCTTTGTTCTCCTCATAGCAATGGGAAACTTAATTAACATTTGTTAATTTCTATAACTGTTTGAATTTGCCCTTCTCTGGGATTTCCACCTGCTCTAAGAAGAAGGAAAATATTCATAGATAAAGAATATAGTATGAGTGAGCAGATGGCATAGTGGTTAAGGCACCAGACTCCCACATGGCTGACTGCAGTTCAAGTCCTGGACCTGGCAACTTGAAACTCATGCCCTCCAGGTGCGTGTGTGTGTGTGCGCGCGCCCAAAATCCTTGGAAGAAATGGAGAAGAAGGGATTGAAGCATTGGATATCCCCCCAGGGGGTGATTTCTCACTTTCTATCTGCCTCTTTCTGTGTCTCTGGAAAGCTCATGCACCCTATAGCAAAAGCCTCTAAAAAAAAAGAAAAAAAAAAAGAAAAAGAAAAAAGAAAGAAAGAAAGAAAGAAAGAAAGAAAGAAAGAAAGACAGACAGACAGACTAGAGGGGGCATAAAATTAACATGGAACTAATCCGGTTCTCAGAATGATTCAGAAAACCTAGACCGTTGGCAACTACTGTGGTGAGTTAAGTATTAATCCATAAATAATAGAGAAGGGGGGATATGACATGGTCTTGTAATCCCTTTGTTTATCTAGTTGCTCCCACCCTCACCTTAAACTATCTCTGGCTTTCACTGCCCCCAGAAAAGCATGACTTATAGTTGAAATGCAAATAGAAACAAAATAAGATAATTTTTAGCTTTTAAACTTCCAGAGCTTCAGTTTTAGCATAAGCAATCACTTTGCAAAACTATTTATCTAGCTATTCTCCCATCCTTCCTCATTCTGCAATGGGGAAAGCCATAAAACCTTTATGAATTACAGGAGGTGACAAGAGTTTAGAGGGAAAGCGAAAGATGAGTTCTGTTCTTTGTCCATCCATTCTGCCCAGGAACTTGTGGGGAAAAGAGGTAGTACTCCCTTCAAGCCTGAGGATATAAGACAGACCTCGGTGAGAAGGCCCTAAATCCTACAGTGTCCTTGGCCAAAGAGGAGAAAGGCGGACTGTGTGATAGCGCTGAAAAGACTCCTAGGTTTCATCTCAGTCCCTGAGTGGCAGTGGAGCATCTGAAACACCCAGGTCCCAGACCTCAAGGGACACAGATGTTAGCAGAGAAAGAGGACTATATATCTAGGGTTCTACAGTGGGGTCAACAGAGTTCTGAGACAGTTCCAAAACTCCTAGCCCCTGGTATCTGCTCTTGAGAACTTGTGATTAGAAAAAGATTTAATAACTGTGATTAGGCTATCTTATATGATAAAGATGAAGGTACTTTGAAGATGTAATTAAGGTGCCTAATCAGTTGACTTTGAATTAATGAAGAGGGAGATTATTTTCAGTGAGTTTGACCTAATCAGGTAAGCACTAAGACTGGAAGGGAGAGACTCTTCAAACAGCCACATTAGATGAGGGCTTCTTGGGCAACATGGCAAAACACTAGAAGCTGAGAGTAGTCCCTGGCTGGCAGAAATCAAGAACAGGAGAATCTCAGTCATATGAACACAAGGAATTGAGTTCCACCAAAAGCCTGAGTGAGTTTAAAGGCAGGATCTTCCCCCAAAGCTCCCACAGGAGAACATAAGCCTGGCTGAGCCTTTGATTTCAATCTGTAACACACTGAGCATCGTACTCAGCTAAACATTGCTCAGATTCCTAACTCACAGAAATTGAGAAATAACATGTGTCATTTAAGTCACTCGGGTGACTGGGTTTGCAGTCATTTGTATGCAACAAGAGAAAACTAATACATACATCCCGAAACAAAAATACAGAGATGAGGCCATGAAGCTAAGGACTAGACAAGAAGTGGGTGACAATTCAGTGGATGCCAGTGGATGGGGACACTCAAGGCTCAGCAAGACAAGTACTTTCCCAGGGACAAAGACCCAGAGTCTACTTCTAATAGAGACAGAAATTTCCTGCCTATTTCAGATGGCATTTATACTTCTCTCCAAGCCAGGCATAACAGTAACCCCAGGAGCAAGAAAGTTGGGGCAGGGGTGTTAAAAATCCTAAAGTTGACTAAGCTTATATCTAAAATATGTGAAGAAAAATGTCAGAAGTGCCTAGGTTTATTTCTAAATGGTTGGATTGAGATTTTTGCCTCAAACAAAAGAGGGGTACAAGCTAGAGATGTGGAGTTATGGGAAGGGGAGAGGTTTTGTTTTACATAATAAAGTTTGTGGCATGTGTAATCTATTTCCATCCTGCCATCTTCTAGTGGAGCTTACATCAATGGTCAGGGACCCATTACAGAAACACAAAGCCAAGGGTAAATGTAATCTCTTCTCTCCAAAATGGTTACCCTGTGGAAATGAATTTTAAATTAACAACAAGGGCAGCCTTAAAAAGTAATATGAGGGGCCAGCAGGTTGAGTAGTAGATAAGGCACTGGACTTCTATGTAGTCAACAGCTATTCGGGTCCTAGACCAGGTGGCTTAAAACACGCCAGGCACATGTGTATGTGTGCCCAAGATCCCAGGAGGATGGAGGAGAAGGAACTGCAGTATTGCCATCTCCCCCTCAAGGGGATAATTTCTCACTTTCTGTCTCTGTATCTCTCTGTCTCTGTCTCTCCAGCAAGTGCATACACCCTATAGCAAAAATATCTCAGAAAGAAAAAATAAATAAAAGTTATCTGAGACTTGGGACCGTAAATGGCATAATGGCTCTGTTGCTGGACTCCCATGTAGTCGACTGTGGTTCAAGTCCCAGACCCAGTGGCTTGAACTCATGCCGGGTACATGTGTGTGCATGCCCAAGATCCCAAGAGGAGAATGGAGAAGAGATTGCAGCATGGCCATCCACCATAGAGTTAGATTTCTCGCTTCCTGTCTCTCTGTCTGTCTCTGTCTTTCTGGCAAGTGCACGTGCCCTTTAGTAACAACCTCTCCAAAAAAAATTTTTTTTAAAGTAATCTGAGACTTCTACAGTAAAATGGCAGCATAAAGCCAGAATATAAATCATTGCCCATGCAAACCTAACAAAATAAACACCAAACTAACGTTAAAAACCAGCAGCTCTCAAAGGAAAAGACAAAACTTCAAGATAATGCTTGAAACAGTGACTAGACAAAAAGGAATAAAAAGCTTCTAGGAGTCGAGATATATTTAGACTCCTGCACTGTCCTCTCACCCTCACCCACCCCCAACCCTTTCTCCCCCAGCAGTACATGGTACAAGCAATACAAGATGACAAGATCCTGGATAAAATTCACTAACTTACTCAATAAAGCCAAAGGTAACTGGAGAAGGGAAGAGACAGCCAGGGAAATACCCAAAAGATCCCCTTGATAAGAGAATCTATTCTAAACTCACTGTTTTATTTTTTCTAGCCAAAGAAAGTAGGCATCTGATGATACTACCCAAAATATGTAAACAACATCAAAAAGGCTATAATAAGGATAACCAAACAGAGAGATGGGTTATAAACATGTTCCACACAGGAGGAAACAAAAATTGCCACAAATATGTACAAAAAAAAAAAAAAAAGCTCAACTTCATTAGCAAATCAGCAAAATGCATTAACAGCAGAGTAAGGATGTGAAAGAATAGGGGTTGTCATAAATTGCCAGTGGGAGTACAAATTATAAACCCTAGAAAGCAATTCAGCATTATGCTGGGTATTGGAGACAACTGACAGTACAATAGTTATGTGGGTCTGACCAGTCTAGTGAACAGCCCGAGGCTGCTAGTTCTGAGTCAGACCGGAGCTAGAAAAGACTCCGCAGGAGATCCAAGATTGGATACAGTCCACCCTGCATTCACTCCTCACGACCAGCTAAGTCCAGGGGAACTCCAAGTGTGTCTGTGATATGCAAGCTCTGGCAAACCCAAATAAAAAAATCACAGGAAAGACCCTTGCGGTCCTCCTCTGCTATGACTTTTAAGTTCACCTTTCAAGAAACAGCTCTCAGCTTGTTACTGGGTTAGTTAAGATGAACAAGACCCCAGTTACCTTTCACGACCAGTTACTATTTCATCACTGTTTCCAGTATCTACTGCTGCAAACAAATCATCTAAAAATTTGGTGGCTCCAAATAAGCCAGATTAATAGAGACCACCTCTACGCAAGATTCAGAAAGGAGAGATGCACCCAAATGGTGATTTTTAAATCCCCAGATGTATTTAAATTATATTATCAGATTTTAGTAATTCAACTAGTGCCTCACTTTGCAAATAATTTTCATATTTTTACTGATTTAAATAGCTGTGTCTTAAAAATGTAAGATTGGGAAGACCAGCAGATGGCATAATGGCTATGTCACTGGACTCCCATGTGGTCAACCGTGGTTCAAGTCCCGGACCCAGTGGCTTAAATTTATGCCGGTGCATGTGCGTGCATGCCCAAAATCCCGAGAGGAGAATGGAGGAGAAGGGATTGTGGCATGGCCATCCCCCCTGGGGGGTGATTTCTCGCTTTCTGTCTCTCTGTCTCTCTCTGTCTTTCTGGTGAGCGCACGCGCCCTATGGCAAAACCTCTCAAAAAAAAAAAAAATATATATATATATATAGGATTGGGGAACTGTAGAAACTATAGAAATAAACTGTAGTAAGAAGTATTTTCTATATAAATTCTCAGTTTCCCAGAACTACAGTATTTGAGAAAATTTTGAAATGCAGTTATTATGAAATTATAACATAAACACAAGTTAGTGTTACTGCTTATTCTCCAGGGAGCTCTTACGAGGAAATAAACCTGACAAAACTTGGCTACAAAGAAAGATGGTAAATACCTCTAGTTTCCAGTAAATACCATTATTCTCTCAGCGGCATCTTCCCCCAGACAATCACAGAGACGGGTCTCCTGAGAATGCGTTTTTAAAGAAAAGATAAATAGAATGACGATAACCAGAACTAAATGAATGACTGATCTCCCCACTCCCACAGAGGGGCCATGTATCCTTTTTTGTACCAACATCTGAAGGGCACGATCATGCTAAGTACATCTGTACTGCTAGATACTGCCAGGGCAGGTGAGCAAAACAAATCAATTTACTCTGTATCGGAGTGTTCCCGGACCCCAGCACCAAAAAAAAAAAAAAAAAAAAAAAAAAAAAAAAAAGAAAGAAATTCTTTGGTGAGATTTCCAGTTAAGGTTCAGAATACTTAGCCAAGTGTCAAAGATTTCAAAATATACCAGGCCACTAAAATTTCTAAAGAAAGTAGTTCACTGCCTTTTCTCCCATTCCATAAAATCAGAAAAATTGTTACTACTTTGTACATAAATCTTATTCAGCTCTTAGCTACACCGAACAGTTAACATATGAACTTTTCAAATCACCGGCATTCTTTAAATAAGCTCTGCTTAAAGTCCATGAAAGGGAGATTTGGGGCTCAGTCCCTGTTGAATCAATAGCATCTCTCTGTCCTTCAGGTTGTATCTGACCCTCCAGAGAGCACCCCACAGGCACCATCAGAACCAGTCTCATTATTTTGCTTGCTCTGCTCCTTTCCCCTCTGAAGGACAAGAATAGGGGCCAGCAGGTGACATACAGGTTAAGGGCGTGGGACTCCCACATGGCTGACCATGGTTCGAGTCTCAGACCTGGCAGCTTGCTTTCTGACTCTCTCTCTCTCCTCTGTCTGGCTTTCTGACACTCCCTCTCTCTCTCTCTCTTTCACTCTGTCCCTCTCTGGTCAAAGTAAAATTTAAAAAATAAAGTTAAAATAATTCTTTTTTTTTTTAAAAAAAAGGATCAGAATAAAAGAGAGATTCAATATCAATTTTTTTTTTTTTTTTGCTATAGGGCGCGTGCGCTCACCAGACAGAGAGAGACAGAGAGATAGAAAGCGAGAAATCACCCCCCAGGGGGGATGGCCACGCCGCAATCCCTTCTCCTCCATTCTCCTCTCAGGATCTTGGGCACATACGCACACGCGCCCGGCATGAGACTAAGCCACTGGGTCTGGGACTCGAACCGTGGTCAACTTCGTGGGAGTCCAGCGACATAGCCATTACGCTAACTGCTGGTCCCCTGGAACCAATTCTTCACCACCAGCACCCAATTTATCTTTCTATTTGTTATTAATTGTTAAACTTTGACCTCATTCTTGCCTCAGGTTTGGCTTTCTTGAATCATTTGTCTCCCATCCCTCACTCAGACATACAAAATCACTGTCCCTTCTTCACTCTCAGATCCCTGTCCCCTTTCCCTGATTAGCGGCACTATGAGGGCACTTACTACATTGTATTGTAATTGTAGGACTCCAGCTCTACATCATAAACTCCTCGGGACACTGTGTGCCTCACTTTGGGGACCCTATTCCCAGCATAGTGCTTTACGTATGGCGGTTTCTCAATAAAAATTTCCTGAATGAGTAACCTGGCTTCTTGACTAGAGCCCTGGATTATGCTTTTGAATTTAGCTTTGAACCATACTTTCTTGCCCAAAGTGGAAGACTTTTGCTTAAACAATGCTTCCCTGAGCAGCCCACCCAAGCTGCAGAGCCTTCCAATCAAGTTAGTGAAACATTGCACTGCTCCCTTGCAACTATGCCAGCCTTTTTCCACCCAGTAGCCCTTTTCCCTACCCAAGTATGAAATAAAAGTGTCCCTGGACATAACTGGACAAGGTAAAGGAAGAGAGAAGAACCAGTGCAAATCTATTTCCACTATTTAAAATACAATTCCAGGGTATGCTGTCTGATCTGCCAAAGACCACATTCACAGCTGAGCTTCTGTCAGGTGGTAGGCACTGGGCTGTTCTTCCTGATTCTCATCCCATTTAATCCTACCAAGCCCGTGAGGAAGAGATTACAGATGAGCAAACTAAGATGCCATTTACAGATGAGTAAACTAAGATTCCAAGTTTATGTGACTAGCCAAAGATGGCAAGGTAAGTAAATAGTAGGGTTGGGATTCACACCCAGGTTTGTCCAACTCTAATGCAATGTCAGTGCGATTGCTACCATACCACTAAGCCACATTGCAAATGTCCTAAAATTGAGCTCCACCAAGTATATCTATTGAGTACTCCTGAAAGAATTAAAATTATTATCAGTTTTTATTTTTTTTTAAACTGCCAGAGGGGACAAACACTTGCCAGAGAGTAAACAAAAGAGAAAGAGAGAGAGAGCCCCCCACCCCAAAAGGTATGATCATACTATGACCCTTTTTCCTTCATTTCTCTGTCCCATCAGGATATTAGACATGCATGCACACATGCCCAGTGTGTTTTTCAAGCCACTGGGGGGCTTGACATTGCAGTGGGCCATGTAGGTTCCAGTTTTCCATGCACAGGGCAGAACTCACTGCACCACAGGGCCAGCAATGAAAAATGTATCTTTTGGGGCCAGCAGGCAGTGCAGTGGTTATGGCACTGAACTCTCACATGGCCAACTGCAGCTGGAGTCCTGGACCTGGCAGCTTGAAAATCACACTGGGCATGCATGCCCAAAATCCCAGGAGGAGAAAGGAAGAGAAGGCACTGCAGCACGGCCATCCCTCCTGAGAAGTGATTTCTCACTTTCCCTATCACTGTCTCTCTTTCTCGCCAGCAAGCACACACACACCCTATGGCAAAAAACATATTTTAGAAAAGAAAAAAAAAATAAAGTTTCTTTTTTTTTTTTTAATAAAGTTTCTTTAAAACAGAAGATAAGACTGAGAAAAAAAATCCTTTGGTCAAGGAATTTGATGACAGTTAAGATAGACATAGCAATGCAAAATGTTGTAACTCTAATTCTCTAGTTGAATTATGGTGCAACATTTTAATGAGTCACAGCCAGATTCGAAATAGTTAGGAAAAGCTGACAAGCCTTCATAAATAAGAATCTCTGACACTCTGCTTTTTCAAGCACAAATTATCTCATTAGTTGTTGTGAATACTAATTATTGGGTAGTTGGTAAAGTCATGCTTTTTTTTCTATGTTTTTCTATGCAAAAGTGCTTGACTTTTCAGACAACCCAATAATCAGGCCAGAGGTAACTAGCATACAAATAACTGTACAACACAAAATGTTCTCTTACAATCAGATGACTGAGCAAGATTAATCAGAGAAAGCATTTTCACTTCCAGATAATCTTGGAATACTTACCTGGAGAAAGTATTAACTATTTATTTGATCAAATGATAAATAACACTACAGACAAAATTCACATGAGGGGGGGGAAATAAGAAAGAGCTGAAGTTTTAATATGTAAATCTGAACTCCTTAACCTAGCTTCAAGTTACCTAGGACTTGTCTTCTCTCTGTCTCCCCTCCCTAACTATCTGCCTTAATTTATTGTCAATCATTAAAAGAAAATACAAGTTCACTTACTCTGACATTTCAGCCACACCGCCCTTCCTCAGTTCCTCAAACACTCCAGCTTTCCCTTATCAGCCCTCACTCCATCTACTTCAGTCTCCCCAACACATCCCTTGCTGAGTTGCCTCCTCGTTCTTCAGGTCCCAGCCCAGAGGGTAACTTCTTAGGCCTTCCCTAACCAGATGCCAAGTCAGTCCCCTACTGTGTTTTCTATTACTGCACTCCTCTCTTTTCCTTCAGAGCACTGGCTCTTTACAGAGACACATATTCCTCTGTGAGTTTATTTGCTTAACTCTCTCTCATACTGGTTTCATGAGTCTGAAAACCTTTCTATTCTGTTCACCACTATTGACTGAAGATTTAGCACAGTGTCTACCTTTAGTAGGACCCCAAAAATATTTGCTAAAGAGAGCATTCCAGGGAGCTATCTAAATCTGAGGTGCTCTGCTCCTTTCTGGGATCAATGTGAGGGCTGAGCAGCCCTGAGTCGCAGCCCCACTTTTCCAATGAACCTCCCCAGACCATAGCTAGAAAAGTAGGAGAAAAAAACTTTTTTCCCCTGTATTCTTAACATTTTTTTTCTTTTTCTTCCTCTCTCTCTTTCTCACCTTTTTAATCCTTTCTTTTTTAATCCTTTCTTCTGCTAATTCTTTTTTTTTTTTAAGTGTTTTTTTGCTATAGTCATTATGCCAACTGCTGGCCCTCTGCTAATTCTTTATTCTCCCCTCTTTTGTCTTTTGTTTCTCTTTTTTTTCTTTTTTCTCTTTGCAGTCTCTTCTTCTACCTTATCATATCATTTTGCTGCTTAGCTTCGACTTCAGACAGGTTTATGTGCATAGTAGCCAAGCCTTTGAATTTGGCTAGGCTTAGAGCTGCACAAAGGGAGAAACTCCTCTTTTTAAGTCTGAACTCAAATCTCTCTCTGTGGATTCCACATTCCAAAATGCAGTAGAGGTGAGAAATTGGCACAGATGTACTTCACACTAAAGGGAAGTGCACGAGCTTTCAGTTGCAGAAACCTTCTCCAACAAATTAGCCAAACGTGAATATACCACCAAATGACTACAAATCAGAGAAGAGAGACTGCAGAGTGAGCAGCAGGAAGGACAGAGCTGCAGAGAGAGCACAGATCATCTCACACACTTCTGAACTCTTAACTGAAATCCCGCAGCTCAGCCCAGGTGCACCTGTTCTCTAGAAACTGGGAAGCCTTTGTAATATCCAGTTCCAACAACAGAAGAGCAGGTTGCTTGGTAAGTGTTAGGGAAACAGAACTGCAGAGAGATTTGTGGATCACCTCCTCTCACATGCCTCTGAATGCTGAGATTTAACTCCAAGAAATTAGGAAGAAACATATAATCCATCAGATAACCAGAAACCACTGCAGAAGCACAAGAAATATTTGAAACCAAGAAAATATCTCTCCCTCATGGGAAAAGAACAATCCCTCACCATCCACAAACAGTTCAAGAGAACTCACAGATATGTAAGATTTCAGAATATTCATAGTGACTAAACTAACGGAGATGCAAGAGAAGAGAGACGATGAACACCAGAAGATGCAAGAGAAAAGGGTCAATGAGTTCCAGGTGGTGAGAAAGTTCTCCCATGATCTGAAGAAGAAATACACACTATTTTTTTTTTTTAAATTTTTGCCAAAGATTATGTGAACCTTGCCAGAGAGAGAAGTAAAGTGAGAAATTACCACCTCACCCCACAGGTGATGATCATACTGCAATCCCTTCTTCTCCATCTCTCCCTCCTTTAGGGATTTTGGATATTCATGCATGTACATGCACACCTGGCATGTTTTCCTTTATCTTTCTTTTTTAGAGGTTTTTGCCATTGGGTGCAATGCACTCACTGGAGAGAGAGACAGAGACAGTGAGAGGAAAAGTGAGAAATCACTCCCAAGAAGGGATGGCTACACCACAATTCCTTCTCCATTCTCCTCCTGGGATCTTGGGCATGCATGCACACGCACCCAGAGTGATTTTCTTCTTTTTTTAAAAAGAATTATTTTATTTAATTTTATTTATTATTATTATTATTATTATTTTCCAGTTTGATTAGAGAGAGAGAGAGAGAGAGAGGGAAAGTGAGAAAGTAAGCCACCAAGCCCAGGACTTGAACTGCGGTCAGCCACATGGGAATCCAGTGCAGTGCCTTTAACCACCACACCACCTGCAGACCCTGACCCAGCGTGATCTTCAAGCCACTGCGTCAGGGACTCACAGTCATGTGGGAGTGAAGCAACATAACCATTATGCCATCTGCTGGTCCTCTTTTTTTTTTTTTAAAGAATTATTTTTATTTTATCACTTTTAATTTGACCAGAGAGAAACAGAGAAAGGGAAAGCAAGAAAGCAAGCTGCCAGGTCCCAGGCTGAACTGCTGTCAGCCACATAGGCATTCGGCACCTTAAACCCCATGTCGCCTGCCAGTCTCCACTCACCACCCACCCAGCATGTTTTTCAAGTCACCAAGTCCAAGACTCTAATCATGTGGTCAGCATGTGGGATCCAGCCACCTTAACCATCATGCCATAGGCTGGCCCTATTAGTGTAATTTTATGTTATATTTAACTTCTTGCAAAGTAACACTTTTCTTATTTCTCTTTTTCATAATTCATTAACTTTTTAATTTTGTTTCCTAAGTGAATTTTTAAATCAGTTGTTTAGATTTCTTAAAACATTGTTAAGACTTTTTAAAACTTAAATTATAAAAAAAAACCATAACTTAATTTAGGATAATTTATATGTTCATAGTTTTTAGTACTCTAGTCAAGAAGTTTTTGTGTTGTGGTGGTGGTTGTTGTTGTTTTTGAAGTTTTAGTTTTCTGTGTGCATGCCCAAAATCCCAGGAGGATAATTGAATAGAAAGGATTACAGTGTGGGGACCAGTGGATGGCGTAATGGCTATGTTGCTAGACTCCCATGTATAGTCAAGCACAGTTGGAGTCCTAGACCCAGTGGCTTAAACTCGTGGTGGGCGTGTGTGCGTGCGTGCCCAAGATCCTAAGAGGTGAATGGAGGAGAAGGGATTGCGGTGTGGCCATCCACCCTGGGGAGTGATTTCTCACTTTCTGTCTCTCTCTGTCTTTCTGGTGAGCGCACGCGCCCTATAGCAAAAACCTCTCCAAAAACAAAAAAAGGAAGGAGTACAGTGTGGCCATCCCCCCAGGGCTGATTTCTCACTTTCCCTCTCTCTGTCTCTCTGTCTCTCTTCGGTGAACACGTGTGTCCCACTCTATGACATAGAAAATGAAAAGTTGTAAAAAAAAGTTATAAAAAAGTAAAGGGAGGGAACCAGCAGTTAGCGTAATGGCTATGTCGCTGGACTCCCACGTAGTCTACCGCGGTTCGAGTCCTGGACCCGGTGGCTTACAACTCACGCCGGGCGCGTGTGCGTGCGTGCCCAAGATCCCGAGAGGAGAATGGAGGAGAAGGGATTGCGGCGTGACCATCCCCCCTGGGGGGTGATTTCTCACTTTCTGTCTCTATGTCTCTCTCTGTCTGTCTGGCGAGCGCACGCGCCCTATAGCGAAAAACCTCTAAAAAAAAAAAAAAAAAAAAAAAGTAAAGGGACAGGAGAAAACATATCATTTTAACTCTAATCCAAAAATAAAAACTATGTTAACATAGGAAAAAGTAGAATTTGGAGCAAAGGATATTACCACGGACAAAGAGGTTTATTCCATAGTAATAAATGGGTCAGTTCTTCAAAGGCTGTAATGATCATCAGCATTTACATATCTAATAACAGATCATGATCTATGAAACGAAACTGATAGAATTATATGGAGAAATAAACAGATACTCAAATTATACTCAGATTTAAATATCTCTCTAACAATAATGGATAAAATAAACATACAGGAAAATTAGTAATAATACGGAAGACTTGAAGAATACTACTGTTGTGGGCTAAATTGTGTTTTCTAAAAAATATATTTAAATCCTATTACCTGGTACCTGTGCATGTGACCTTATTTGGAAATGGGGTCTTGGCAGATGTAAACAAGTTAAAATGAGATCATACTGAATTAGGGAGGACTAATACAATTATTGGTATCCTCAGAAGAAAAGGAAAATTTGGCCACAGACAAGGTGAATGCCATGTGACAGCAGAGGCAAAAATACAGTTTGCCACAGATTACCGGTAATTTCTAAAATCTAGAAAGAGGCAAAGAAAGATCCTCCTCTAGAGCCTTCAGAAAGAGAATGGCACTACCAACATGTTGCTTTTGAATTTCTAGCCCCCCAAAGCCATGAGAGAATAATTTTCTGTTGTTTCAGGCCAGCCAGTCTGTGGCAATTTGTTACAGCAGCCTTAGGAAACTAATACAATTATCAGCCAATTTGTCCTAAATGACATTTATAAAGCATTCCACCCAATAACAGCAGAAAACACTTTGTTTTCTAGTGTAAGGTATCAAGATATGGTCTTATATTCTGGACCATTAAATCAGCCTCAATAAATTTAAAAGGATTCAAGTGATACAAAGTACGTTTTCTGACCACAAAGGAATTAAAGTATAAATTAAAAACAGAAAGATAGCTGAAAAATCTCAACTATTTGAAGACTAAATAACACATTCCAAATAGCCCACAGATCAAATATGACCAAGAGAAAGTATTTGGAAATTACATAGCTGACTAAGTCTTATATCTGGAATATATAAAGAACTCTCAAAACTCAACAATAACAAAATAAATAGTCTACAGGCAAAATATTTTAACTTTACCCAAGAAGATATATAAATAGCAAATAAGCTCATAAAAAGATGCTCAGCATTGTTAGTTATCAGAGAAATACAAATTAAAATGAAATGAAACACCACTACGTTAGAATAGCTTAAAATTAGGACTGAGTACACAAGAGATGATAAAAACATAAAGATATGAGACTTATATACTGCTGGATGTAAACGAGACAACCACTTTGGAAAACAGCTTGATGTTGTCTAAAAAGTTAAGTGTGCATCTGCCATATGATCGTGTCAGTCCACGCCTAGTTATTTACCAAGAGAAATGAAAGCCTGTGTCTATTACAAAGAGCAGTACACAAATGTCCATAGTACCTTAATTATAAATGGCCAAAATCTGAAATCACCCAATGTTCATCAACAGATGAATAAGCAAAAATAACCATGCAATGGAATAGTACTCAGCAATAAATAGAACTATTGATATACACAATAACATGGATAAATCTCAAAACAATTATCCTGAGTTATAGCAGTTGGTCCAAAAGAAGTACATACTGTATGATTCCATTTATATAAAAGTCTAAGAAATGAAAACCAATCTTCATCAACAAACAGAGAGCAGATGGGTGATTCCGAAGGAAAATGGCAGGGTGTAGGAAGAGCGGAGTAGAAGTAAGGGATTACCAAGGGACATGAGAAAACTGTTTTCTTCTGATTAAAAGTAAAATAAGTCAAGAAATAAAATTTACTTCCTACTTAATTTCCATAACAATTTAGGAAAGGCTCAAATGACTCTTCAATCAGAACTGTAGAGCCAGCATGTAACACTAACCTGGAAAAGCCAACTTCAGTGAGTTAAGAGCTGAACCATCATTCACACCCAATAAAGCCGTAAAAGGTAGGGCTTCCCAAGGCTTTAGTGTCCACCGCTCTACCTCAGTGTATCTGGAAGGAAGGACATGAAGTCAGAGATTATTTTCAAGGTCTTTTTTTCTTTTTTTTTTATTTTATTTACAGTCATTCACTGTACATCAATATAGTATACAAAACAGATTTTCCATCCAGTATACATCGTATATTGGCTCAATCAAGGATATTACCATACATGTTATCATCAACAAATAATTTTCTATTTCTTGTTTCTTTTGTATTTTGCTTTTTTTTTCCCTCCTTGATTCCCTGCCTCTCACCCTTTGACAGCTACCCTCCTTCTCCCCCACTGTCTCTGGCATGTAGTTGTTTCTATGCCCATTTTATTGATTCACTAAGATCTTAATTAATTTAAAGATTTTCAATAGCAAGCACATTTGATATATACATATTTATGAACTCATGTCTGACTTTAGGCATAAACCTCAGTGAGTAAAGTGAACATACTATAAAGTAGCACCTCGCTGGGCCTATATAGCTTGTTGCAGTCATTAAACAGGTATTAATAGATTTTTTTAATGCATTTTAATTTAAAAACTTTAGTTTTAATAGATCAAAATCAAAATGTTAAGAGAAATTTGCTTAAAACTTAAAGCCAGGAAAAATGTTAGGATTCAGTTCAAATAGTGGGTAGATGAACCTATCAACACCTCAAGAGAAGACAAAGGTTCTTAAATACTGAAATCAAAACATTGAAGAAAAACAGTAATGTTTTAGTCTAAAGTAAAAAAATTCTATTTCACTAGTTTGGACTCATATCTCTCTTCTATTGAATTTACAATGTTACTGTGGTCTGATATTTCCATTTAAACTCTAGAAGTTAACATTCAACTCCAGACTTGTCCCTACCAATAGGCTGGCCATTCTCTTGGATGTTTCTTGCACTCTTATTTCTGTGTGTTCAACTTTAGTTTTCCTGGTATAGCACTCCCTTCAGAACTTCTTGGAGAACTGGTCTGATGTTGATAAATTCTTTCAGGTTTTGTTTATCTGAGAATGTTTTTTGTCTTTTTTTCCCATATGAAAGGTAATCTTGTTGAGTATAGTATTCTTGGTTGAAATTGTTTTCCGCTTAACATTTTGAACATATTTTCCCATTCTTTCCTTGCTTGCATTGTTTCTGATGAGAGGTCCAATGTTAGCCTTATGAAATATCCTTTGAAAGTAATTTGACATTTCTCTCTTGCCAAGTTTAGTATCTTGTCTGTAGTTTTGATCGATCGGCTATGATGTGCCTCGGGGAAGATCTTCTTGGGTTGAATCTATGTGAGGTCCTTTGTATTTCCTTGGTCTGGATATTTGAGTATCTCTCTAGGTTTGCAAAGTTTACTTCCAGGATTTCATGGAATAGATTATTAATGCACATATTAGTTTCTTCACCTTCTGGGATAACAATTATCTGGATATTTGGGCATCTAATGGTATCTAATATTACTCGGATGTTATTCTCATTTTGGGGGGTTATTTTCTCAGACTTTCTCAGGAATTCTTCAGAGTCAGAGGTTCTATCTTCTACATCTGAGATTCTATCTTCTACATGATCTAATCTGCTTTTAATAATTTCAGAGGAGGTTTTGATTTCCTGTATTATAGCCTTCATCTCTAACAATTCCATTTGATTCTTTTTTATGATGTGTATCTCCTCTTTCAGATTGTGCAAGAACTTTCTTACCTCCTGGAACTTGATATCTCTTTTCTCCTGCAGCTTCTGGAGTTCATTGTCTCTATTCTCTTGCATCTCTGTTAGCTTTGTCACTATTCATATTTTAAATTCTTTATCTAACCTTTCCATAAGTTCCCTTGTATTCTTTGTGGAGGAAAAGGCATTATTCTTTTCCATTAGAGGAGAGATATTTTCTTGATTTCTCACATTTCTTGTGCCTCTGAAGGGGTTTCTCATCATCTAGTGGACTACAGGTTTTTTCTGATTTTTTTCTAGTTGAATCTCAGCAATCAGAGAAATGCAGAAGGAGGTGACCTGCTGTCTGTAAACAGTACTTTTTTTTTCTTTTGCACAACTGATTCAATGAAAATTGAGGATTTATGTGACCCTAAAAATATTCAGGTATTTGGCTACAGAGCACCTAGACCTGTCTAGAAAATCAGTGTATAGAGGCTGAGCAGAGAAGTGAAAAAGGTAAAAAGAAAAGTAAAAGAAATAGAAAAAAGAAAAGAAAAAAGACAAAAACAGTAAGAAAAAAATTTTTTTGTCAAAAAATGAAAACTGCGTGGTATGAATGGGGCCTATCGGGACTCAAATATAGATGGCTGCTGATTGGTTTATTCTATGGGGGCAGGAGAAAAGGTAGGAATTAGAAAAACAAAGAGCAGCAGAGAGCTAAATTTAAAATTTTGGGGGGGAGGGAGACTTAAAAATAGTGATCAGCAGTTGGCGTAATAGCTATGTTGCTAGATTCCCATGTAGTCAACTGAGGTTCGAGTCCCAGACCCAGTGGCTTAAACTCACACCAGGCGCATCAAGATCCCAAGAGGAGAATGGAGGAGAAGGGATTGTGATGTTGGTAAATTCTTTCAGGTTTTGTTTATCTGAGAATGTTTTTTGTCTTTTTTTCCCATATTAAAGGTAATCTTGCTGAGTATAGTATTCTTGGTTGAAATTGTTTTCCACTTAACATTTTGAACATATTTTGGTCATCCCCCCTGGGGGGTGATTTCTTGCCTTCTGTCTTTCTGTCTGTCTTTCTGGCAACTGCACATGCCCAATAGCAAAAACCTCTGAAAAAAAAATCTTAAAAATCAAGAGAGATGGAGAGAGATAGAATAAGTAGGGTGCTCTAACCTGACTCCTGGCTAGACTGGGGAGCAGGATGATGAAGTCTGGACAGAGGGTCTTTAGTGGTTGAAATTCCTGAATGGGGCCGCTGAGAAGTCAAATATAGATTCAAATATGGATGGCTGCTGATTGGCTTATCCTGACTCCTGGCTAGACTGGGGTGCAGGAGGGTGAAGTTTTGATTGTTTTTAAGTTATAAGATTTACTGTTGTTTGACCTGTTGAGTTTTGTCCTTACTTGAGACTGTTACTCTTCCCTTCTTTCTGATTTTCCCTTTTTGAATTGGAATGTCTAACATAGGCCTGTCCCACCATTGTATTTTGGAAGCACATATTTTGTTTAATTTCTCAAGCTCATAGCTGAAAAGAAATTGCCCAAGGATGACTCATACTTGGAGTCTCACACATCTGATTTAGATGTGACTCTAAACTTTAGACTTGAAAACTGATGCTGAAATGGGTTGAGAGCTTTGAGGGTTATTGGGATGGAATGAATGTATGTTAGATATGAGAAGAACATAGATTTGGGGGGCCCAGGGCATAATGATATGGTCTGAATGTCCTTAAAATTTCAGGTGTTGAAAACTTCATTCTCAATGCATCAGAGCTGGTAGATTGAGCCCAACAGGAGGTATTAAATCATGAAAGTTTTACCCTCATGAGTGTATTAACACCACCCTAAAAAGGGCTGACAGGAGTGAAGTCACCAGCTTCTGCTCTTCTGTCATATGAGGACACAGCATTTGTCCCCTGCTTTCTCTTCCACCTTTTGTCGTGTGAAAATGCAGTGAGAAGGCCTTCATCAGATGCCAGAACCTTGACTGAGGACTTCTCAGCCAGCAGAACTGTAAGAAATACATTTTTGTTTTTTATAAATTACCAGTTTGTGGTGTTCTGTTACAGTCACTCAAATGGACTAAGGCAATAGACTCCCATGGCTTTGCTGGAAGCAGTCTATGCTTCACCTCTCACACACTGAAATCACATGCTTGCAGCTTTTCTAGGCTAATACTGCATGCTGGTAGCTCTACAGCTCTGGGATCTTATGAACAGCTCACTCCTAGCACTCCACTAAGCATTGCCTGATTGGGATCTCTCTGCAGCTATCCCACCCCTGCAACAGGTTTTTTCCTGGAGCCTGAGATTGTCCAAGGTATCCCCTAAAATCTGGGTAGAGGAAGCCATGCCTCCCTAGTCTTTGCACTCTTATTCTGCAGAAGACACCACTTGTGCTCTTCAGAGCAGAAGCCTGAGCCATCCCTGAGCCTTTTTGACCCACAACTGGGGCAACCAAAGAGTACTGCACTGAAAGAGGAAGCAGAGGCCAAAGCAGCACTGAGCAGCAAGCCCCGTGATCACAAAGATACCCTACTACCCTTCATTCAAAACTGTTCTCCCCTCAAGGCTTTAGCTGTCTGGGCCTGTGATGAATGTGACAGTCTCAAAGATCTCTAAAATACTGTGCAGTCATTCTTCCATTGTCTTCTTTCTATTCATACCAAAGTCCTGATTGAACAGTCACTTTGCTAAAACACTCTCATTTTCTCTCTTAAACACACTTTTTTATTCTTTACATGGCCAGGCTGAGAATTTTCCAAATCTTTATATTCTGCCTCCCTTTTGTTTATAATTTCTATCTTGAAATTCATTTCTCTCTGTTCATTTGAAGACAAGGTCTAGTTTCCACAATCCTCCTACCTCAGCCTCCCAGCTGGGACTACAGGTACATTCCCCAAGCTTGGCTCTTTTTCAGACAAGATCTCACTATTTTGCCCAGGCAAGCCTTGAGCTCACGATTCTCCTGCCTCAGCCTCCTGAGTCACTGGGGATATAGGCACACACCACCACACTTAAAGTTAGATCAGGAATTGAACCCAGGTTTCAACGGGTCTTGCCCTAGCCTGCAGAGCATAGCACCTTAGCAGCAAGCATCAGCACAACTGGGCCTTTCCTCTCATTTTACTGTAAGCAAGATCATCTAAGAAAACACCACAGGCTGTGTAATTTATAAAGAAGAGAAATGTATTTCTCACAGTTCTGGAGTCTAAGAACTCCAAGATCAAGTTACTGGTATCTGGTAAGAGCCTTTTTACTGCATTTTCACATGATAGAAAGTGGAAGGGCGGAGGGTGGGGGGATTAAATGCTGTGCCCTCACAAGGTAAAAGGGTAGAAGTGAATGAACCCACTCCTAGAAGCCCTTTTAACAGCGTTATTCATCCATCCCTTATGGCAGAACTCTCAACGCTTCCTTTTACTGTGGCACTGGGAATTCGATTTCCAACACATGAATATCGGGGGACACACTCATACCATAGTAGCCAGTATGGCTGAAGTGGAATGCACAGAAAGGAAAGCGTTAGTCAGTAAGATCAGAGAAATAACAAAGATTCAGATGCTGTAAGACCTTGTAGACACTGTAAGGCTTTTACTCTGAGTCAAATGAGGACCCTCCCACAGGTTTTGGAATACAGAAATGATATATATAACTTCAGTTTTGGAAAGGCCAGTCTAACTGCTATGTTGAGAACGGACTGTAAGGTGGTTGATACAGACACAGAAAGACCAGTCTGGAGGCTATCGCAGCAACCAAAAGGGAAGATGATAGTGTTCTACACAAGAATGGTAGCAGTGGAGGTGGTGAGTAGGGATCAAATTCTTGAGACATTTTAGAGGTACAACCAACAGGATTTGCTCACAGGTTGAAAGCAAAGTATGAAAGACAGGAATTAAGTCTGCTTCCAAAGTTTTTAGACTGACCAACCAGAAGACTGAAGGTGCCATTAACTGAGAAGTAGGCTGAGGATGGAAAAGATTTATAAAGGAAAACTGTTAGTTTGTCATATTCATACATACAGACTTGCAAGTCAGGAGCAATCTAGCCTAGGGATAAAAATTTGGGTGTCAATGACATGTAGATGGCATCTAAACCATTTGATGTGATCTCTAATAGTGACTGTAGGGGGAGAAGAGAACCAAGGACTAAGAGAGCAACATAAAGAGCTCAGGGAGAAGAAAAGAAACAGCAGGGAGCCTGAGAAGTAAATGAAGAGGAAGACCAAGACTGTGCTATCATGACAGCCAAGTACAGAACATGTATGAAGGAGAATGGGATCCACTGTGTCAAAAGCTGCTGACTGAGGAAGTAAGACGAAAACTAAGCACTGACTATTAGATTTTGCAATGTGTAAGTTGTTGCTGGCTTCAACTAGAGCAGTTTCAGTGGACTTAGGGAAAGGGAAAGGTGAAAGCCTGATTGAGATGTGTGTAAAAGGAGTTCCAGCGTCTGCATACGACCTAGAAAGCTGGAAATAATATTGCTCTGTCAGTAACTCTGGGATTATCTGACAAAAAGGATAACTGCCCTTTACAGATTCTAAATTCTCACATCTCTGACCTCCATGGTTTTTAATCTACATGACTCCACCCCTATATTCTAACAGGAAATATTTTTCTGGCATTTGAACTATGGTCAACCATATGAGATCCATTTCCCTTAACCACTAGGCTACAGGGCTAGCTCTACACAGATAAATTTTCACTGAAACAATACAATGCCCTGATATAATACTAAGGAAAAATGAAATCAAATAATTTATAATAAAATAATGTTTGCCAATAGGCTCAGGCATAAGCCAGATGACACAGTAAATAAGTCAATGCATCTACACATAGAATCAGTGGACTCTGACATCAGCAAATGCAGACTGATTTAAGTGTATTGTGGAAATGATTCAAATACCGAAAGTAGCATAGCCATTAGATAATGTGATTTTTCAAAATATGGAATTCCTGGTAAAATTCTAAACAAATCAAGAAAACTCTATCAATTCACATGGTCATATTATGAAAAATCCAACCTATATCTTTAAATTTGCTATAAAGTATGTGCACTCACTGAAGAGAGAGAAAGAGACAGAAAGAGAAAACTGAGAAAGCACTCCCCAGGAGGCAAGAGGGGTACTGCCACATCCCTATCCCTGCTCCATTCTTCTTTGAGATTTTAGGTACTCTTACATATATGCCCAGCATGTTTTTAAAGCCTCCAGGTCCAGGACTCAACCACGCAGCCAGTCATGTGAAATTCAGCCATCTTAACCACCACACAACCATCTGGCCCCCGCCTATTTTCAAACCATGCAAAAAAAATATTGTGTTTATAGGTAAAATGTAATCGACTCTAGGTTCATAACTATAAACTTGGTTTCACCTGCTTGAGTGATTAGTGAGGTATTCAAGTTATGCAGAACATCCAACAACTCTCTTTTGTGTAGGACTATCCTGCAAACTACAGCTTTCTGGCATCCTTAGCCTTTGCCCTCTAAATGCCTCTAGCACCACCAAAAATATCTCTGCATTGTTCAAAATGGTCTCTCATGGGCAGCATGGTTCCTACTCATGATAAGGCATACTTCATCTATGTGCTTAAGAAACAAGCATATTTTAAAAGAAATCTCAATGTGAAATTCAACTTTTCAGACTGAGCTTGGATTTAAGTGTTACCTGCAACAGAAGAGTGGAAACAAGTCTTAGTTTGGGAGTAAGATAAATCTCAATTTCACTACTAAATTCACTAAATTTCATCTGGGTGACCTTGAACAATCCCTTAACCTCTCTAATCACCAGTTCTTCTACCATAGAAGGGAGAAAATGATGCCTTTATAGCAGGATCACAAATTTAACTCTCACCCAACCCAGTAATGTCTTGATTGCCTATAAACTAATCTGGCTTTTCTCCCAAGCCCCTATTCACTGGTTAATGGAAAAAATATTAACTATTTGTCCCATGCAATTTAAATTTAATTCAATATCATCATTTAAAACAATCCTTTTGGGCAATGTCAAGAATATCTACGGGGAAGAAATATTTGGGCTATTAGCTGGACCAGTTCCACAGGCATGTGACCTATGCTGTGCACAGGACCCTACACTCGAAAAGGTCACACACCTGGTTCAATGCTCTTCTGACAGTGTCTTAAAATTCTTAATTTTTGAACAAGGAGCTTGCTTGTATAGTGATCAAATAAAGAGAATTTACTCAATATGAAATACATCTCAGACCAGTCCAGCTGAGACTACAATACACATAATCATCAACAGGTAATAAACCCTTTCCTTGTCCCACAAATGTCTTACCTCTCTATTTTTTCTCCCTGAATTTATTTGTTTAATTCCATTTGTTATTATCATTTATATTTTAATTTGATCAGGAAAAAAAAAAAAAAAAACTCATACACACAGAGAGAGAGAAACGGAAAGTGAGAAAGCAAGCCATCATCCAGAACTTGAACCACAGTCGGCCATGTGGGAATCCAGCACCTTTAACCACCACAAAACCTGCCAACTCTGGATTATGACATCTTAACTATCTTGTTCATTTTTTCCCAGTACCCCCAGACCAAAAGAAAAAAAAATACCCTAGAGTTCCTTTTCCTTAGGCCCATACAACTTAGTGAGCAAGTACCTTCTTTTTTTTTTCTTTTTTTTTTTTTTTTTTTTTTTTTTTTTTTTGAGGCATAAACAGTCTTTATTGGGCTCAAACCAGGAGTCCATGGGTCTTGAGGACCTCTGTGTATTTGTCAATTTTCTTCTCCACATTCTTTTCAGCCTGTTTCCGTAATCTCATGAGCTGTTTCTTCTTCCGGTAGTGCATCTTGGCTTTCTCCTTCCTCTTCTCCTTCAGGGTGGCCGTCTCTTCCTGGTACTTCCAGCCGACCTCGTGAGCCAGGCGCCCCTGGTAGGCAAACTTCCTTGTAGGCTTCAGTCGTACAACCTTGAGAGCAGCAGGCATCACCATCCGCTTTTTCTTATCATAGGTTGGCAGGATCCCGTCGAACACCTTGAGGAGGTCCAGAGCAGCCTGGCCGCGCTTGGTCTTGTGGGGCAGTATGCCTCGTACAGTCTGCCAGAAGATGCAGCTGGGAGCCCGGAAGTGGTGGGGCCACGTTAGTCACCACTTGAAATATAATGCATATATTTTAAGATAATATTTTATTTCACTGTTAACCACAATAATGGAATATATGTTGGGCACCGCACAACTTCTGATACCTTGGAATCAGACTGAACACCACCACTCAGATCTCCTGTTCCACAATGATTTTCATGCAGTACTTGTTTTTTATTACAACCATTAAAACTCAGCTTTGCAAAGATACAACAGCATCATAAGGAATGTATCTGTATGATGTTGGCACCATGGACTACATCAAGCTAGGAGTCTGTGTGATGTCCAACAGTCACAGAGTATAACTATGTTGCCCTCAAATTTTTAAACATGTCACAGAACTTATGTGAATGGGGCATCCCAGTGCATCTCGGTTATAGTTATAGAAGTGCAGGGTTAGAATGACAGTTTAGCACAAGCTCTGTAGATGACTGAAGTAATGACTCTTGCAAATCATGCCTTCCTATATCTATGCCCTTGTATAGTCCCCTCCACATTGACCAAGTCAATGCAATTTGCTTTGGCTCAAGGAAGATTAGCAAATGTGACACAGGCATAGGCTTGAAGAGTATTGTGTTGCGGTTTCCTTCTCTTACTATCAGGCTAGCCCCCTAGGATGAGACTTCTTGGAGAAAGTCTCCAGTCACCCAGCCATCCCAGTTGAGAGCCTAAACATGTTAGTGAAGCCAATTTAGATCACCCAGGTCCCACCAAGCCAACTCAGACCAAAATGCCCACTGATCTTCATAATCATAAAACATAACAAAACTTTTCTTTATTTTAAACCACTAAGTTTTGGGCACTTTTGTTGTTGTTGTTGTTGTTGTTGTTGTTGTTGGAGAGGTTTTTGGTATAGGGCATGTGCGCTCACCAGAAAGACAGAGAGAGACAGACAGAAAATGAGAAATCACCCTCCGAGGGGGATGGCCATGCTGCAATCCCTTCTCCTCCATTCTCCTCTCAGGATCTTGGGCACACACGCACACACACCCGGCCTGAGTTTAAGCCACTGGATCTGCAACTTGAACTGCAGTTGACTACATGGGAATCCAGCGACAGCCATTACGCTAACTGCTGGTGCTGATTTTGGGCATTTTAAGGAGCTAAAACTGGGACCAGTAGATAATGTAATGGTTACATCACTGGACTCCCACATAGACGACCTGGTTCGAGTCCTGGACCTGGCAGCTTAAACTCATACTAGGTGTGTGTGCGTGCATGCCCAAGATCCCAAGAGGAGAATGGAGGAGAAGGGATTGCAGTGTGGCCATACCCCTCAGGGGGTGATTTCTTCCTTCCTTCCTGTCTCTCTCTCTCTCTCTCTCTTCTTTCTCTCTCCAGTGAGTATACACACCCTACAGCAAAAAAACAGTCTTCAAAAAAAAACGAAGCCAAAACTAATACAATGTGAAAACAATTGAGTTTTATACCTTACACAATGAAAACCAATAAAAGAGTTCATTTCTTTACTTAACTGAACAGCTTTTAAATAGATGAATATATGATCACCCATTGCTCCCTTGGAATTCTCTTAGAAAGAGCTTGTGATTTCCAGTCTTATAAATTCAGGAACAGATTAAGAAATTTATAAATATTTCATTTGGAATAAGATTAGGAAATTTGCTTCATTTGTTTGAACTACAGTTCCTAAAATTACAATGTAAATAACTATTAATTTATAAAGAGGCCTATTTATAAAGGAAAATTTGATTGTCCAAAAAAAGTAAATAGAAATTGTGTTGCAAGGATGGCATATTCAATCAGAGGTCCCATTGCTGACAACCATAATGAAAGAGCCAAAACAGAAGAGCAAACTCAAAAACAAATAAAATGGCTTCATGGTGACCAACACAATGACTTCACAGAGAGATGTATGCCACAAGATGCTGAATCTTGATGCTAATAAGAACAATTCCTGACCAAACACTTATAAAATATGACAGGACCTCAAAAGAACCAGAATACGTGGATTCTCACATGAACAGTTTTCAGCAGCAGAAGCAGGCCACCTCAAAAACACAGGCATGACCTTGAAAGAACCAGGAGCTGCTCTTCAAGCACTCCATGGTTGAATAAGCACAGAGAACATTACCATTCTATAGCACAATAAAATCTTCTTTACTGTGATAAGTGAGTCATGAAGAAAATGTTAAAAAAAAAAAAAACTGAAACCCCTTCAATATGATTTCCATTAAAATGATTAAAAGAAATAGTACAGGCTTTTAAAGTTCTAAATGCTAGCTCTCTAGAAAATTCAGTTATGTGGAAAATCCCATTCCTTAGGAGCCATCGTAAATAATGATGATTTCGGCAGCTCACCTTGACCTTGTTATTGCCTACAACTGTATTCACATGAGAATTCTCCCATCCCTCAACAGCCCCAAGAAGTCTGAGATACTGGTTTCTCCTCATAAGCAGCTTCGACCTACAGAGAAGGAGATCAAATAGGGCAGTGGAAGAGCCAGATAACTATCACATCATTTAGGCCCACACGTGAGTGTCTTTCTGACCAGGTAAGGTTCATGAAACATATCCATGGAAAGTAGATGTTCAGCTGGAAAAAGCTGAGCCAGTGATAGACCTCCTACCTGTGACCATGACCCTGGTTATCCCCAACAAGGAAATAGCCTGAGAGACAAAAGAATAAATAAGATATATCATGCACCAGCCAGCATGAACATAGCAAACAGGGCCAGCCTATGGCATGGTGGTTAAGATGGCTGGATCCCCCATGGCTGACTATGCAGAATCCTGGACTTGGCAGACTGAGAAACACACCAAGCACATGTGTGTGCCCAAAATTCCAATAGGGAGGAGAAATGGAGGAGAGGGGATTGTGATGAGACTATTTCCCATAGGAGGTGATTTCTCTTTCCCTCCCTCTCTTTCTTTCTCTGGTGAGTGCATGTGCCCTCTAGCACAAAAAAAAAAAAAAAGAAAGAAAGAAAGAAAAAAAGAAAGAAAAAAAAAAAAAAAGACATAGAAAATAGCCATAGCCATAAACACAGCCTATGCAGTAAAGTAGCCCATTCTTACTTAACTTTTAACAAAAGTAGTTACAAAAGCTTTAAGAAATACAGATGAGAAGCAGAAGAAGAAAAAGAGACAGGAAAAAAGCAAATTGTATACATATGTAAGTGTGTTCATATGCAAAATGCTGTATTTGAATGTGCTTTTCTTCATTTATAGTATATCCATCAAGGGACCAGCGGATGGCGTAATGGCTATGTCGCTGGCCTCCCATGCAGTCAACTGCAGTTCGAGTCCCAGACCTGATGGCTTAAACTCACACCAGGCGCGTGTGTGTGCATGCCCAAGATCCCAAAAGGAGAATGGAGGAGAAGGGACTGCAGTGTGGCTATCTCCCCTGGGGGATGTCTCTCTGTCTCTGTCTCTCTTTCTGGCAAGTGCACGAGCCCTATAGCAAAAATCTCTCCATAAATAAAAAAAATAAAATAAAATAAAATAAAATAAAATAAAATAAAATAAAATAAAATAAATATAGTATATATATCAACAGGATCATTTTGACTAACAACATTGTATTCAATTTTATAGATACATTTTTTATAATCAACCTCATGTTTTGAAATATTCAAATTTTGTCTTGTTATTGTTGTTACTTTTGAGGTGTTAGGAAGCCCCAGTTCAATACCAATTGAGAAACAGGGGAGTCAGACAGACGGAAATCAAAATATCAGCATTATTTTGTTTTTGTTTTTGTTTTTAAATAAAAGCTAGAAAAATGACATGGCTTACATATGTAGCCCAATGAGATTTCTAACACTGTACCAAGAATTAAATAGTTTCTCATATGGGAACAGGCAGAGCTGGAAAACGGCTAGTCGTTCTAGTGTAGAGAGGCCTTTCTTAGGAGAGCTCCACATGGCAGAGTCCATAAGAGTACAAGGTCTCTCTACAGGCAGACAGATTTCAAAGTGGGAGAGGGGAGAGAGCAGGCACTGGCTCACCTAAACAAGTTACTTCTTTTCTCCTGAAGAGGACTATATGGTTTGTTTTTTGGTTTTTGTTTTGTTTTGTTTTTTGGGTTTTTTTTTTTTTTAGAGGTTTTTGCTATAGGGCGCGTGCGCTCGCCAGACAGACAGAGAGACAGAGAGACAGAAAGCGAGAAATCACCCCCCAGGGGGGATGGCCACGCTGCAATCCCTTCTCCTCCATTCTCTTCTCGGGATCTTGGGCACGCACGTACATGCGCCCGGCGTGAGTTTAAGCCACCGGGTCCGGGACACGAACCGCGGTCTACTACGTGGGAGTCCAGCGATATAGCCATTACGCTAACTGCTGGTTCCGAGGACTGTATGGCTTTAAAGGTGCAGAAGTATTACAGAAATGGTGAGTTACCCAACCCAATGCCATTTTATAAACAAGGTTGTATGAATAGCCATTAATTTACATTTTTGAGCATTTGTCCTATTATTTTCTTTTATAAGAATTATTTATTTTTATTTATTCATTTATTTTAATTTGACCAGAGAGAGAGAGAGACAGAGAAAGAGAGAATGGGAACATGAGAAAGCAGGTCCAAGACCAGAACTGTGGTCGGCCATGTGGGAGTGTCCAGCACCTTAACCACTATGCCACCTGCTGGTCCCCTGTCCTATTCTTTTCTTAGAATGGATTTCTAGGAAAAGGATTCTAAAGTCAAAGCTAAAAGCATTTCTAAACCTTTTACACTACTGTCAAAGTCAGAGAAAAAAAAACTACAGATCTACACTCCAGATGACAATGAACAAAAGTGCCATTTCTTCACATTCTGCTATTCCAATAGGTAAAAACATCTCACTATTGTTTGGGTTTACATTTCTTTACTAGTGAGGTTAAAATTTTTCCATACATTTATGCCATTTTTATTTCTTCTTTTTTGACTCCTTTGTTATTCCCTTGCCCATTTCTGTAGTGAGATTTTCTTTTATGCTTACACACTTGTACGATGCAAAAATATTTAAACAAGTCACTCTTCTTAATCTTAGAACAGTGATTCATGGAGTGAAAATTAGAATCATATGCCTAATAAAGCATGATATGGTATTGAGAATGATCATTTCCATATTAATTAAAACTTTTACTTACACCAAAGTAAGAACTCATATAAACCCAGGTTTTTAGAAGAGGTCAATATCTACAGCCTACAGAAGTGCTTATATTTAGTATCTTCTGATGTGAAATTTATACACTTGCATTTTTATCCCAAATTTTAAGAAATTGAATGATTATTTATCCAAAAATTCCCAATATGGAAATAATTCTTGCAGTTTTTTCTTTTTCTTTTCTTTTTTTTTGTGCCAGAGAGTGCATGGGCACACATGAGAAAGTGAGAGAGGGAGAGAGAAAAAGCATCTTCCAACAGGATCTGGTCACGCTGCAATCCTTTTTCACCCAATTCCCCATCCCATCAAGGTTCCGGGCAAGCACAACATGCTCAGTGTATTTGTTAAGCGAACAATGTCTGGACTTAAACCCTGATTGGCTATGTGGGATCTGGCTTCTTCTGCACAGCACCTAACCACTGCACTATGGGCTCCCCTCCACTACAAATATACTTTATTTCTAGCACACTCAGTACAAGAAAATCTGAAATTTTGGCAGAAAAAAATTTTATAAAAAAATGGGGAGTAATTACTTGTTTTCTAATTAAAACATCACCATCAAGCTCAGCTTCAGTGGCTCATGCAGTAGAACACTCCAATGTAATACTGGAGCTATGTGGGAGGCTCATATTTGGATCCCCATTTAACCTAACATGACAGTTGCACTCATGTGCCTGTGAGCCTGACTAATTAGGATTTGGAGAGAAGATCATAGTATGGCAAGACTCTGTTGGGACCAGCAGTTGGTGTAATGGCTATGCCGCTGGACTCCCATGTAGCCAACTGCGGTTCGAGTCCTGGACCCAGTGGCTTAAACTCACGCCGAGCACCTATGCATGTGTGCACAAGATCCCAAGAGGAGAATGAAGGAGAAGGGGTTGCAACATAGCCATACCCCTTGGGGGGTGATTTCTAGCTTTCTGTCTTTCTATCTCTTTCTGGCGAGCGCACACGCCCTATAGCAAAAGCCTCTCAAAAAAAAAAAAAAAAAAAGACTCTGTCTGGGACCAGCAGTTAGCGTAATGGCTATATTGCTGGACTCCCATTTAGTCCACCGCAGTTCAAGTTCCGGACCTGGTGGCTTAAACTCACGCCAGGCGCATGTGCGTGAGTGCCCAAGATCCTGAGAGGAGAATGGAGGATAAGAGATTGCGGCATGGCCATCCCCCCTGGGAGGTGATTTCTCGCTTTCTGTCTCTCTGTCTCTCTGGCGAGCACACACACCCTATAGCAAAAACCTCCCCCCAAAAAAAGACTCTGTCAACAGTACTTTTCTCTCTTTCCCCGTCCCCCTTTAATTCTCTCAAGAAAACAAAACACCTCCACTATCAGAAACCTTAAATATAAACTACCAACTAAGACAAGTTATACTGTTATAATAATTGAACTCAGGGTCCATCCAGTGGTGTGGTAATCAAAGTACTGACCAATCGTAGTTCAAGTCTTGGACCTGGTGGCTTAAAAATCACACCAGGCCCGTGTACATGTATGCCCAAGATCCTGGGAGGAGAATGGAAGAGAAGGGATTATGGTATGGCCATCCACCTTAGGGGGTAATATCTCTCTTTTTCTCTCACTGTATCTGTCTCTCACCAAAGAGCAAATATGCCCTACAGCAAAAATTAAAAATAAAAATAATAACAACAACTGAACCCATACAAACATTAAGTAATTAACAGATAGCTAACAAAATTTTGATTCAGAATTTTCCAAAGAGAGCGACTTTATATTTTTAAGTATAATCATAGTCCACATAATAACATTGGTCAATGATGGACTGCATATATGACAGTGGTCTCATAAGATTATGATTGGCTCTACCACATAGCCAACATATGTAGGAGGCTATACCATCTACATTTGTGTGAGTGATCTATAATGTGCACACAATAATGAAATTCACCTAACAGTGCATTTCTCAGAACTTCTCCCTGTTGTTAAACAATGTGTGGCTGTATTAAAATTGACCACTGACAAACAGAATATCCTTAAAGAGCTTCTAATGATTATTCAATGTTTTCATAAGACATCTTAAAGTAATGGATACTGAACAAATTCCAGGAAACAATGTATTGACAAAAAAGTCCTTAGTCACTCTATTCAAAAAATTTCCACTGTTAATGAAAATAATACTTCAAAATCTACCAAATAATTAAACTTCAGAACTCTAGAATTAATTATATTATGCATTATCTTTATATTTCTCAGTAAGTATATCAGTGCCTACTAGATTCCTCATGATATGTCATCATTTTTAAGAATATGCTAACATGCTTGAGAACTTAGTCTGTGCTATGTTTGGCACTCTCGAGGAAAACATGGTCTAGAGTTTATGATCTAGTAGAGAAGAGAGTTAATCTGTAATTTCTGTGATGGTTAATTTTATGTGTCAACTTAACTGAGATGGGGAATATCCAGGTGGCTGGTAAAATATTCTTCTTGGGTATGTCTGTAAAGGTGTTCTCAGAGGAAGTTAGCATTTGAATCAATATGCTAAGTAATGAAGATGCTCTTATCAGTGTAGACAAGGGTCATCCAATACATTGAGGGCCTAGAAAGAATAAAAAAGCAGAGAAAGGACAAATTTGCTCTCTCTTTGAACTAGGACACTGACCATCTCTTACCTTTGGACATTAGAGATTCTGGTTCTCAGGCCTTTGGACTCTAGGACCAGTTGATGACCAGTACTCAGGCCTTTGACCTTAGACTCAACCATATGACTAGCTTTCCTGCTTCTCCAGCTTGTAGATGGTTTATTGTGGCACTCAGACTCCAAAATCACATGAGCCAATCTCCAGAATAAATCTCCCCTTTTATATATGTCTATATATATCCTATTACATATATATATATATTCTTTCTATAGAGGATACTGACTATCATTTACATAGTGGGAGGTTTAGGCAGGTAATAGAAAAATAGAATTAATTGTGATAGAATCAAGCAAGTGAATGACAGCTCAAGGCAACAGCAGCCACTAACTGAGGCTGAAGGAATCACAAGGGTCTTCCAGGAGGCAGTAACAATCAGTCACTGAGTCCTAGAGGATGAGGTATTTCAAGCAGGAGTATACATATAGATGCAGATGAATCACAATGTACAGAACTACTGCAAAAAATTCAGTTTAGCTGAAACAGAGTTGGAATGCAGATGAACAATGGTAAGAGGGTGTACTCTATGGGAAATAATAGCAATATTATCTCAATATTTACTATTAAAGGTTTACCATGTGCCAGTCACTATAATAATGCTTTATATCTCATTAAACCTTGGCAAATATTAATGAGGAGTGTTTACTGCAGTATTATTCACAATAACCAAAATATAGAATCGGCCTAGGTGTCAGTAGATGGATAAATGATTTTTTCAGTATTATATATATATACACACACACACACACACACACACACACACATGTATATACATGCACATATATACATATATATATATACACACACACACAGTGGAACATTATTAGTCAGTCGTTAAAAATAATGAAATCCAGGGCCGGCAGATGGTTTAGTGGTTAAAGGCACTGGACTCCCACGTGGCCAATTATGATTCAGACTCCTGGACCTGTCGGCTTGATTTCTCACTTTCCCACCCTCTCTCTTTCTCTCACTTTGTCCCTCTTTGGTAAAATTTAAATAAATAAAATAATTCTTTAAAAATATATATATATAATGAAATCCTATAGTTTGTAGTAACATGGTTGAACCTGGAGGACATTATGTTAAGTGAAATAAGTCAGGCACAGAAAGACTAATACCTCATTTCTCATTCATATGTGGAAGGCAAAAAGGTTGATCTCATAGAAGCTGAGAAAAGAACAAGGATACTAGAAACTGTAAAGACTTGCAGGAGGGAAACAGAGGAAGTAGTTAATGGGTAAAAAAAAAATACAATTAGACAAGAGAATTAAGTTCTAGTGTTCTATAACACAGTAGGGTTACTATAGTTGACAATTATCGTATATTTGAAAACAGCTAGAGGAGATCTGGAATATTTCTAACACAAACAAATGATAAATGTTTGAAGTGATGGGGATACAAATTATTCCTAATTTGATCATTATATGCCCAGATTTGCATGGCTGAATGAGCATTTTGAGTGAGGGCAGTTGTGGATTAGAGAATAAACATAAAAATAAATACACAAAGACACACAAGTAGAGAAAAGTGGAGATAGGGTGGTCCAGAATCCTCTAATAGAGGCAGCTGCAGCCTCTAGCCATTCCCAGGTTTATTCTTCTAAAGGGCAAAAAAATGGGGGGTGGGGGGAGTGGAATGCAAAACCAGTTGTTTTCAGATATTAATTGACTGAAGGTGTGAAGACCTCTGGCGCCATGTAGTTCTATGTAAGTTTTTCTTATCTTCTTGGGCCATTTCTGATTAACACATATGGCTTCCTTTAACCAATACTGCTTTGCAGTTTGGATACAGAAATAGCTAGCATATTCATTTGTTAGTGGAGTTCATTTAGCCTAGCAAATAGCAGCCCAAAGAACCGCATTTCTGCATGTGTTTAAAGGTCACCATTGTGTTGTCCACACTGGCTGCCCTCTACAGTTACACATTGAATACACGTATCTATATATCACACTCCAACCCATAAATATGTAAAATTGTTTTATATAAATTTTAAAAATAATTTTAAAAAATTTTGCAAACACCAAAAAAATGAAGAACTATTCTTACCTCCCCTTCCTCAATTTTATAGGTCAAGAAACAGAAACCCTGTGAGATTAAGTGACTTGATCAAGGTCATATATTTTGCAAGTGACTAAAATAGAACTCCAATTTAGAAATTCTGATTCCAGAACCTAGGTTCATCTGTTAATACTGAATGGAGTTTATGCTATACTGAGGCATTTGAACTTTACTTGAAGGCCACATAAGGCCAAAAAGGATTTTAGGTAGAAGAATAATAGGGCAAGGTTATCTTTTTAAAGAATGACCCAAGTTACTTGAGGGAAGAAAAGAGGCTGGACTTGAGACAGGACTACCACATAGAGATCTGCATGTCGTATACTATACAACTCTAGAAAGGACCATTAATTGGGGTATGGAAAGGCACCCCCTGAAGTTGTCTAGTCACAACAAACATAGCCATGCTTAATGAAAACACAAGTTAGGAGGCTATTACAATAATCCAGACATAAAATGCATAAATGCTTGAAATAAGAAAGGGAAATGTTCAGGAAGAGAAGAAGTCAGGATCCCAGCCTGGCAAGATGGTGCCCTCCACATTGCTCTGCCTCCTCTCCTGGCTGCTGGCAGACCAGGCTCCCAAGCAGCTCTTCAGCATGGTCAAAGTTCTACATGTGAGACACCAAACGAGAACCCCAACTGGCTGAAAGTTGGGCTGACCTTGGGCACCTTGGTGTTCCTGTGGCTCTACTTCATCAAACAACATAATGAAGATGTTTTAGAATATAAAAGAAGAAATGGGTTGGAGTAAACTTTTGAACTACAAGTACAGTATACGCCACATAGTGATTTATAACAGTTTCTCTGGCTTCACCATCTGTTGATTTCTAAATGTGGGGGAAAAAAGTTACTTGTGAATTATATCAAGTTAACATTTGTCTTTGCATCATTACATTAAAAAATTAAAATACTTGCGTGATCTTCAGATAATGCATATTGTGTCATCTGGTAGAAAATGTCAGCTCTAAGGCACATTAGAGGTATTTCAGTATAGAAGGTACCATCGGGACTAGCAGCTGGAGTAAAGGTTATGTCACTGGACTCCCATGTAGCTGACCACAGTTCGAGTCCCGGTCCCTGTGGCTTAAACTCACATCGAGCACGTGTACGTGCCCAAGATCCCAAGAGAAGAATGGAGGAGAAGAGATTGTGGCATGGCCATCCTCTCCGGGGAGTGATTTCTTGCTTTCTGTCTCTCTGTCTCTCTGTATTTCTCTGTCTTTCTGGCTAGAGCACACACCCTATATCCAAAAAAATAAAAAACTCTCAAAAAAAAAAAAAAAAGGTACCATCTATTAACAGGGTCAGTGATAATGACACATTGGTCAAAGAATAAATAAAAACTTGTTTTGGAAATAGATTAAAAAATCATTGCTGAAAAATTTACTCTTTTAATCAACTTTTTTTTTTTTTTAGTAATTTGCAATAAGGAGTGTATACTTGCCAGATTGGGGGGGGGGGGGGGGTGCTAGGTGGAAATTGAGGAAGCACTCCCCAGCGGGGATGCCCATGCTACAATCCCTTGTCCTCCATTCTCCTCTCCTGAACTTTTGGGCACACACGCACATGCACCCAGCGTGTTCCCCAAGGTGCCAGGTCTGGGCATCAGACTACACAGTTGGTCGTGTGGGATCCAGCCATCTCAACCACCATGCTACTAGCTGGCCCTTTATCGACTTTTAACTTCAGATCAAAATATTTATTCTTTGGTATATCAAGGAAACAGACTACATTTTACTCAAAATATAGAGCCGAAATATTCTTTTCTTTTACAGGATCCATTTTAAAAAATCAGAAAGGAAAGATGAATCCTGTTACCAGAGTTTCTTCGGACTTCATTTTTTTTTTAATTTTGCCAGAGGGCACATGTACTTGCTGGAAAGGGGGCAGGATGGTGAGAAAGTACCTCCCATGAGGAATGATCACACTGCAATCCCTTCTCCATTTATCTCTTTTTTCAGGATTTTGGACATACACCCATACACTCTTGGTATGTTTTTCAAGCCACCAGGCCCAGACACAAGCTGCATTGTTACCATGTAGGAGCCAGCTCACTTAATTACCAGGCCACGACATGGCCTGACTCCATTTTCTTGAACTTAAATTATTTTCATTTGAATGACTTTTTAGTCATCATATTCCAACACAAAGTTTGTTCCTTTTTGCTAATTGACTCTCATGCAATGATTTAGCAAACTCTTGATCATTAAAGAAGATAGAGAAGAGCAAAAATAGATTAAAATATGCTTCATCTGTCTCTCATCATAACCTTTTTTGTCACTCCATTAAAGTTTACTTGTATGCCACTTCATTATTTTGTAATTTAAGCATTTAGTGTACCATAGCTTTAAAATCTTATTGTTTTTGTACTTATACTGAGGTTAAGTGGAAAAGTTCATGGCCTTTGGTTTGTGTATCTGTTGGGTTCTGGCCAATACATATTCTAATAGAATCACATTTTTAAAAAAAAGAAGAAGAGGAAGAGTCATAACCAGAGAGACTAAGAATATAAAGTCAACAAGATTTGGTGACTATTTAAGTGAAGATGGTGATGCAAAGAGTGCAGAAGTCAAGTCATTTTATTTTGTGTCCATCTGGCTAAATTGGAGATACATTTTAGAAACTCTTTTTCGATTTGGTTCTGGGTTAGCTTGGGCCAAAAGATAAAATTGCATAAGACTTTGAAAGTGACGTGAAACAGAGCCATTATGCTCTGAAGGTTGTAGCGATTATAGGCGATGAAAGAAACAGAGGTAACAGTGGGCATCAAGCTGTTCTCTGTTTTCTTCTCAGCTCTCTCCTTTGCATCCAGCTATTCTCATCTGTCTTCCCTGCTGGCCAACAGAACTCACAACCAGATGCCTACTGCAAACTCACAGAGGCAACATCTGCAACAGACCACGCACTTGCACAGACATCTATGAGCCCCCTTTGTAGTCTCTCTCCAGCGGATTCCCCTGGAGCTCTGACTAGTCCACCAGTTCAGAGTTTCAGAAGGGCTAGTTAGTAATCACTCCACCCTAATTCACCAGTTCACCTCTCTGAACTCCTGCTCCCGAGCTTCAATTCCTGATCCCAGCAGGCTTTTTTGTAGCCATTTCAAAGAAAATTCTAAAATTCACATAAAACTGCAAAGGACCAAAGAACAAAGTTGGAGGACTTCTACCATTTGGTTTCAAGACTTCTTATAAAGGAATCTGTAACCAAATTGTACAGATTGACAACCAAATTACATAGGCATAAAACATTTGGTAAAGGTATGGCTTTAAAACCATAACCTATTGCCTCCATTCTTGAGACATTTGTATCCAGATAAACTCCATGCCTAAAGGATAGGCTGAAAGTCTAAATCTCAGGAATATAAGAATTTCTTTTGAAACTGGGTTCTAACAACTGTTGTATATGCAAACACAAGCACAGTAAATCAGGCTTTTTTAAGATTTATTTATTTCATTTTATCTGTTATCATCATCTATCTTTTAATTTGACCAGAGGAAGACACAGAGAGAGCGAGCCAGAAAGTGAAAAAGCAAACTGCCAGGTCTGAGACTTGAATCACAGTCAGCCATGTGGGAGTCCAACACTTTAACCACCATGCTGCCTACCGGCCCCTAAATCGGGCTTTTTCTAAGAAAAAGATTTTCAAATAGTAAGTCACTTGTTTACTGATATTCTTGGCAGAATCATCTATTCTCTTTCATTTCCAGTCACTTTATTATAGCTTCATCTTTTTAAATCCTACTTTGGATCATTCAAGCTTCTAGGAAGTACTTTGGATTACTGGAATTATGACTTCACTCAGAAATTCTTTTTTATAGGTTCAGAAGGCCTTATTTTATTGGTGCCTTCTTTCCTCATGCCTTTCAAATTCAGAGGTTACTTGTATATGTTCTTAGAAGAATTATATTGGTATTAATTTTATTCTCCTATCAGTGTAGTTTCATTATCTTATTGGCTATGGGGAGCATAGTGATACAACTAGGTAGATCCTTGCTGGCTTTATTCCACCTCATTTTAAAGCTTTGAATTTCTTTCTCTCTTTCTTTTTTTGATATCTGAGAACTTTCAAATAGGTTTTTGTGACTATTACTTACATGACTAAAATATGGGTAACTTGTTCAGATGTGGGTATTTGTTTAATACATCAAGTTGGAGACCAGCAGATGGCATAATGGTTATATTGCTGGACTCCCACGTAATCAACCGCGGTTCAAGTCCTGAATCCAGCGGCTTAAAAATCACACTGGGTACATGTGCATGCGTACCCAAAATCCTTAGAAGAGAATGGAGGAGAAGGGATTTCAGCATGGCCATCCTCCCTGGGGGGTGATTTATTGCTTTCTGTCTCTCTGTCTCTCTGGCCAGTACACATGCCCCTATAGCAAAAATCTCTCTTTAAAAAAAAGAAAAGCTGAATTTCAGAAGCCTCTGTTAGCATATATTTCCCAAAGAGTACATTTTACAATACAGAGAAAATATGCTCACTTTGCAGAACTGTGTTTTAAAACCTTATAAACAAAGGGAAAGATGGGGCCACTTTATCACACTTTCAACTGTAAATGTTGAAACACTACAAAACACTAACTTCATTTGTTTACAATAACTATTGGTAAAAGACCTAGGATAAATTTTCAGTGCTATATGGTAAGAAAAAAATGTTTCCAAACAGTTTTAGATTAGAACAAGATTTAAGTGTGCACTAGAATTTTTTAATATTAAAAAAATTGTCTTTTTCAAAATTACAAGCAATGTTCAACTTAATCTGTATTTCAACATTTATTTTATTCTAATTCCTCAACAGATTTTTTTTTTTTTTGGAGAGTTTTTTGCTATAGGGCACGTGCACTCGCCAGCCAGACAGGGGGGATGGCCACGCTGCAATCCCTTCTCCTCCATTCTCTTCGGGATCTTGGGCACGCATACACACGCACCCGGTGTGAGTTTAAACCACCGGGTCCGAGACTTGAACCGCGGTCGACTACGTGGGAGTCCAGCGACATAGCCATTATGCTAACTGCTGGTCTCCCTCAACAGATTATTTTAGTATAAAACAGTAAATGTGTTTTCTTCTTAATGTGACCAGTAAAGCAACAGGATTAACTACAACTAGTGATTTTTAGAGGAATTCAGTTAAACTTGGTAAAGGGTATGTGTGCTCACCAGAGAGAGAGACACAGAGAAAAGGAAAGTGAGAAAGGACCCCCCCTTCCAGGGATGGGCACAACACGGTCACTTCTCCTTCAGAGAATAAAATATCTCAATATTGCATTATTCTCTATAATATGATGACCAATCAATGAGAGTTAATCATTTAAATTTTTTAAAAACTCACCTTTTTGCAAAGATTACAGTAAAGGCATGGCCTTTTCACCCAAACCTATTGGCCTCAAGGTAGCTACCATTAAATCAAGAAAGAAGGGCATGGAGACAGAGAAGCAAATAAATAAGTGAGATTTGAGAATGACATCTAGGCAAAACCTTGAATATGTTTATTGTCATGCAGAATTTACTGGAAATCAATACATCAGAAATTTTCTAAGCTTCCAAATGAATTGTATGCCAGATAAACTACCCATCCTGAAAAAGACTTAGACTATCTGAACACTAAAGCAAACCATAAGAGTGTAAACGCAGAAAATAGCTATGAAATTTGTATGGCCCTTAAGAATATACTCTCAAATGTCCTGTTCAAATGTGACCTTGGAGACAGGACATGAAGATCCTCCCAGAGGATAGACCACGGATCATAGACAAGGGCATTCCTCCCAGAGCAGAATCAGAATAACGAAGTAACTTCCCTACCCACAGGGGAGGAGATCTGGCCCTGCTTCCCCATTGACTATGAGAAGGGAAGGGATAAACAGCTTGTCTTTTTAATCATGGGTCACAACAAGGAGCCCCATCCAGATATCATAGAGAAGATTTTGCATCATCTGGAGACTCTGAACTTTATGCTGCTACTGCACTGACTTTGCAAGGACTTGGGCTGCCTCTGTGCATCTTTGGTTGCCTCCCATAGGGAAAAAGTGAGTATTTCTATGTAATAGAGGAAGAACAAAATAGGTCTTCTGTGACCAGAAGGAAAGATGGGTCACTGGTTAGTTGGTCCCCGGAAGCCATTTCCTTTCTCTCCTGGGCACAAGACCACACTACCTTTTCATAAGGGAAGAGGGCAATTTAGTGACAACAAACAGTAGAAACAGTGCTACACTACGGTTCAAAATAGTGCCTAGTTGTATGAAAAGGACTAAGACCAGTCAATGAGCCAATATCTTACCTTACTGATTAGAAAAGATTGAAATCAAGTCTAGTTTAATGGAAAAAAATCCCTTGATAAAAGACTCTGTATTAACTTTTTTTAAATGTAATGTCAGCATTCTCTCTTACACAATACAGAAAAGAGAAAATGGGCAGTTGCCTTCCTAATACCAATACCATCAGCAAACAGTATTGACATGAAGGCAGCTAAGTGGGGAAGAAATACTGACAGTCTATAATGTTCCCATATTGGTACTGTAAGAGAGCCAGAGCTAAAGCACAGGGACATATCAGCATTATTCAATATAGAATGGTCAAGGCCAAAAGCAGAAAAGATCAATGTCTATAAAATATTAAAGTATACCAAATTTGTTCACTGAGATCTGGGGTATAATAAAGAGTTATGCTTCAAGTTTAAGTAAGGATAAATAAAAAATACACACGTTTTTTGTAAGTAAATAAACTTTAGGTTTTTGTTAACTAATTATCAAAGGCAGACAAGAATACAATTGTAAATAAATTGGGCCATCTGTGGTGTGGTGGTGAAGGCAGCCAGAACCCACATAACCAACCGTGCAGTTTAAGTCCCAGTTAAAGGAGAAGGGATTGCAGCATGACCATCTCCATGTGGGGGGAGGGGTGCCTTCTACTTTCCCTCTCTCTGATGAGCGCATGTGTCTTCTGGTCAAAATAAGAAAAAGAAAGAAATTATAAATAAATGCATGGATTTAAAGTTTAAACTCCATAAAGCTAGTTGATAACAGAGTTGGGGTTTTTTGTTTTTGGTTTTGGGGTTTTTTGTAGTAGTAGTCCCCAGCCTGTTAGATTCTTAAGCCTATTGGCCACTAAACTTATTACAAGGAAACCTTAAGAACATACACACACCAAGCCTTGCCCAGGGATTGTACAATGATATGCAAACACAGATACTTTACTGATGGGTGAGGGAACATTAGACAGACTGTCTGATTTATCAGGGACACTTTCCCATGGCAAAAGCTGTCAGAGGGGAATCCTAACAGGAGGCACATGATCAATGGAAGGATCATGGTAGTAGCTTGTGAAGTAAAAGAAAGAAGAATAGAGCCAGCAAGATGGCCGAAGGCTGTATGGGGAACAACAGAACCACTCAGATCATCAAGAAAATTGCTGTCATCAGAGAATTATGTATATGAGTTAATTTTTTGTGGGAAACAGTTAAGGGGATAAGCTTCATTTTTTTGTTACATAAATTAATGCATTTATTGTAGGCTAGTGATATTCCAAATGTCTATGGAGCCTCTACTGGTCTTTCAATTCCTTCAGTCTTCTGATGGCAGACTTTACTATGACAGCCAAAGTGGCGGTGTAGGTCCAGGTACCACCAGCTACCATTTTCATGCAGGAACCACAGCGCCAGATCCCCACAGACTGTCTCTTCATCTTAGTTTTGCCACAGAAGAAGCAGGTGTACTTGGCGTGCTGGCTGATTTCAATTTTCTTCATCATTTTCCAGAGGGATACACCAAAGCGGGTCCCATATTTACCGACAATATCGACCTCCTTGGTGCGTTTAGCCATACTGCCGCCAACTAGGTCCGAGCCCACAGAGAGCAAGAGGATAAGCTTCTGGATATGACATAGAGCTCATCCCAGACACCAATAATTAATTAATTAATTAATTAATTAATTAATGTGGGTAAAACAAGACATGAGGAATTAAAGAGAAGGAAGCTCAAAAAAACATGAGCAGACTTTGCCTGTTACAGGCCCAGAAAACAGAGTTTAAACCAAATTTAATCTGATCTGGAGGAAGAATTTGCATGATACCTTAGTTTCTTATATTAATTCACTTTACAATATTCCTAAATCCTTATGGGCTTTTGCCAGTTTTTGTTTCCTTGGTTGATGGAATAATGCAAAAAGAAAATAATTAATATTTTACATTTTATTTTTTAAGAACTATTTATTTTATTTATCTTTTTTCTTTTTTAATTTGCTACAGGGCATTGTGCTCACCAGAGGAAGAGAGAGAAAAAGTGAAAAGACAAGCCGCCAGGTCCAGGACTCAAACTGCAGTTGGCCATGTGGGAGTCCAGTGGCTTAACAACCACACCACCTGCTATCCCCATGTTTAACACTTTAAAAAAAAAACAAAAACCCTCACGGGGACACAGCAGACACACAACACTGCAAAGCTGACCTACATGGGAAGGTTCCAAGTTCCCATCAGGAGACCTCGTTGAATACACTGGGTGCACATGTGTCCACAATCCAGAGCAGACTATGAGGGTAGATTGCAACATGAGGGCTCTGTTGGGGGTGCCACTCCATCTTGCTCTGGAAAAAAAGAAAGGAGGAGGGAGGGAAGAAAGGAACTTTTTTAAAAATCTTCATACTACAAAATTAAGAAGCACCATTTTCAAAGCATTAGTTTATTATGATTGTTGTCAAGAGCAAAATGCAGTTGTTAGTTTCATCAGTGAGAGAAGGCTGAGCTGAGTACTGCAGGCCACTGTCTCTTGTGAGAGCATCCATACACTACTGCATTGGCCTCTTTTGTTAGATAAAAAGAGTTCCTAGTCACAAAAAAGGCCCAAAATAAGTGTAATGGTCAGAGTTTTCATCAAAGCTTCTGCTTTCATTTCCTAGATCTACCTCATTTAATCCTCACAACCCTATATGGAAGTTGTATTGTTATCCCAATAAGAAGAAGAAACTGAGGCTAACCAACAGCACCCAACTAGTGTGTGCACATATCATATACATTACACTTTTAAATGAACCTTTCTCTTAACCCTTTCATATCCTCATAGTAATTTTATAATTTGTATTCTTTTCTTGTCTGGAATTTTTTGGGTAAAGAATCATTTTATTAAACTTTATTTATTTATTTATGTTTAATTTGACCAGAGAGGGACAGAAAGATAGAAAATGAGAAATCAAGTCGCCAGGTCCAAGACTCGAACCATGGTCAGTCATGTGGGAGTCCAGTGCCCTAAATCACCATGCCATCTGCCAGCCCCTCTTGTCTGGAATTTAATAGAGGTACTTTTTTAGTAGTAAATCCTTAAGAACATTTTATAGCAATTAGGGTTAACATTTACTTTTGTATCTCTTATTTTTTACACTTAGTAATTGAAAGCTTATATTTAAATTAGACTTTTTCTTTAATAGACCATAGATTAGTTTATTTTTAACACCCATCATGTCATGAATTCATATGGAATAGGCTCCAGTAGCTTAGGCTCCTTTCCATTGGTTCTCACAAAGTGTGCTTCTCTGGGTGGAGCAGACTGGTGCTTTAGCTGAACCCAGGTACCTTTCTCTTTGGCTTCCTTCTTTTTCTGGTCATTTTCATTCACACGTTTTAGAAAGCTATCTCTGCTCTTAGAATGCTTAATATGCTTAATATGCACATTAATTCCCTTGGCAAGAATCTTGCCCTTAACTTGTTTGTTCACAACAATGCCAACAGCGTTCTGGGTAACAGTGTAGACACTTCCAGTTTTGCCATGGTAACATTTGTGGGGCACTCGTTTTTGAACAGTACCCATTCCTTTGATGTCTACAATATCACCTTTCTTGTAGATTCGCATATATGTTGCCAAAGGAACAACTCCATGTTTTTTTAAAAGGCCTAGAGAACACATATCGGGTGCCTCTCCTCTTTCCCTTTGAGTTCATCATTTAGGTTAATTACTAGAACATGGTGGGTAGAGCCAAAAAAAAAAGGCTTAAATTAGATTTTCAATGACTATGTCCACAGGGAGCACTTAAATTTACTAAGACATAAATTAACCATTCATTTTTTCAGAGTTAAACTCCTTTTGATGAAAATCTTAATTCTATTATTTTTCACATTTACCATGAAGACAAAGACAAGGAATAAATGCCCGAGTTAGGGAAATAAGAGACAAAAAGGACAATTTAAAGCAGGCGATGATCATCATTAACAAATTACAAACAGCAACTAATAAAATGGCTGGTGGAAAAAAGAAAGCAAATTTCAAGGTTATGAGAACAATCGACAATATCCTATCTTCCAGTCTAGAGCTGAGTGTTAGAGGCAGGATCAGGTCTCAGAGTTAGGTTTCTCTAAGGACAGGAAACACATCTTTATGTACCCAGCGTGTGGTAAATATTGGGTTGTCAGGAAAGTCATGATGCATTTTTGCATAGAAAAACACTTCATGACTTTCCCAACAACCTAATACATAATATGTGCCCAACAAACACTTTGAAAATTTTAACAGAATGAGTGTTTATAGAAAAGTAATTTGGCAGAAGGAAATATGAAGGAAAAAGAAAGGTATGTGACATCCAGACGTGTGATGTTGCTTGATTACAGGCTTATTAGATACAGAGGCTGAGACTCCCAAGACCTTCCTTTTGAATAATCAAGAGTTGGATTTACAGGTCAGTCACCGGGCTGGGTGATTGGGAGAGCCAGATCTCACATGACCGACCACTGTCCAAATTCAATCCTGATGGCTTGATAAAAACACTGGATGCATGTGTGTTGCATCCCCAGAATCCCAACGGAATGGAGAAATGGAGGAGAAGGGATTGTAGCATGAACATGCCCCATTGGAAGATGCATTCTCCCTCTCTCTCTCTCTCTTTGGTAAGCACACAAGCCCTCTGGCAAATTGAAAGCCATAAAAATTCATATACGTGTGTGTATCTTTTTACTTCATATAATGTATTTCCTTGGGGGGAGGAATCTGCAATCAATACATGCAGAGCACCAATTAAATAAAATCTTCCTCTCAAAGTTTTCAGAGCAAAAGCAGAACTATTGGTCCAAGATAAAAGATCTCAACCTTTGAATCTGGCAAAAGTGCCTTAAGATCCTTTAAACTTTAATATTCTGTCTGGAATAATCTATTGTTACCATGGCCCAGATATTGAGAGGAAGATTCATTAGAATTGAGGTGTAGTCACAGAAGAATGAAAGCTGTTAACCATGGGGTTAGATGTCATCCAGTCACTTTTCCAACCACTCTTACTAATGAAATCATAAGATAATAGAAATTTAGGATTAAATGAGGTATTAACACATCATCTAGAGTCTAGAGCAAAACACTGCATCAGATGTGTAACTATTCATAATTTGTTAATTTATTTCTTATGTTTTAATAAAATATATTTGGAGGTGAGCAAAGAAAACCTGAATTTAGTATTTTAAAGTTGCTGGCAATTTTATTTCCAACTTGAATTTTTAAAATTATTTGTCCAAGACCAAACATATCCAGTATGAAATGTTCAGTTATTTGGGACATTTTGACGTTTTGCTTTTTCTTCTTTAATGTTTAAGCATTTGTTTTGAAACTGACTTTAGACAACTTAGACAAAAGGACAAAATTAACAATCAGAAGGAAATGGTTAAAAAATATTACACAGGGCCAGCAGGTGGCATGGTGGTTAAGGTGCTGGACACTCCCACACGGCCAACCACAGTTCCAATCCAGGACCTGGTGACTTACTTTCTCACTTGCGACGAGATCGCCACTGGGTGGTGAGTTGCCATCAATCGCCTTAAAGCCGAACAATGTTGATGGCTTTCCAAGTGGCGGTGTTTCGTTATCATCTTCCTGTGCCCTTTCATCATTTTACGCAGAGTAGATGGTCTCCATAGTGACTTTAAAATTTCATATTCCTTTTATACCTTTATGCGTTTCCCACAACATTTGGGAAAATATGCAAGGTGTATTCCATTTGGGCAAAAATAACTTATAAGGAATAATCATTGTCATAGCAATAATTTTGTATTGTAACCACAATTTTCTTTCTTTCTTTCATGAGAAACAAGAAAAACACCCTTCAGAGTCTTATGCCATGATCCACTCCTCCATCCTTCCCAGCCAGCCAGGATCACTGCATGTACAGGCCAGCCCCATAGTGCAGTGGTTTAGTGCTGTGCATCAGGAGCTCAATCCCACATGTCCAACCGTGGTTCAAACCCAGCCCCAGCAGCTTGAAAGGCAGGAGTGCATGATGTCCTAAACCCTGATGCAATGGAGGAATGGAGGAAACAAACACTGTGGTGTGCCCAAAAAGGACTGAGGATGCCTCTCTCTCTCTCTCTCTCTCTCTCTCTCTCTCTCTCTCTCCCTCTCTCATGCGTGCACGTACCCTCTGGCCAAAAAAAAAAAAAAAATAGTATTCTTATTTAATTGTATTATTTTTACCTTTCCATTTAGGTTCTGCTTTATTGTTAATTTTTTAATATTCTCTTTTTATAACTTTTTGGAGAGAAAATATTGCCACTTACAATCTTCATCAACCAAGGATCAAAGACACTAGTGTTCTTTCCAGGAATAGCAGTCGTGTTGAAGAAGAATGATCTCGATGTAAATCTGTGGTAACAAGAATATACAACAAAGCTAAGAAATCCTTCACTTAAAAGTCACAAGTCAAGGGACCAGCAGTTGGCATAATGGCTATGTCGCTGGACTCCCATGTAGTCGACCGCAGTTCAAGTCCTGGACCCGGTGGCTTAAATTCACGCCGGGCGCATGTGTGTGTGTGCCCAAGATCCCAAGAGGAGAGTGGAGGAGAAGGAATTGTGGCGTGGCCATCCTCCCTAGGAGGTGATTTCTCCCTTTCTGTCTCTCTGTCTCTGGTGAGCGCACATTCCCTATAGCAAAAACTTCTCAAAAAAAAAAAAAAAAAAAGTCACAAGTCAAGGCCCTTTTTGGCTTTGTATGCTTCTTCCAATTAATCAATCTTAGCCTGTGACCACTAAAGAAAAAATTGTCTGAACAGTGAAAAAAAAAAAAAAAATAAACATATATATCACACATATACTACTTCTCTGCTAAATGGTGAAAACTATGGTCACAAACGTGTCTCTGCTGGTTCTAGGGGAATTTGTGCCTCACTGGCAAGGATCAGCCACTTGATTCTTCCAATTCTTCTAAAGCAGACAAGAGGAAGACATTGTACTCTAACATTTCTCTATGGCTTTACATGAATTACAGCTAAATTTCAAAAGGTGACATCTTTCCCCCTGCAGTCCAAGACTTTGTTTAAATGATGAGGTCATAGATGCTTAACATTTCACAAACCTGTCAATTATGTAAGTCCCTGCATCTAGTACAAGACAGAAATGACCCTGATAAGATTTTCTGGAGAGTCATGGGCAGTCTATAAGAAATAGTTCCAAAAATTATGTCCTGCTTTAGCTCTGGAAATTTATCACTTACATCTCTGAGATACAGTAGAACACTGCTGTATTCCCAAGTAGATCCTTCCACAGCTTACAGTGGGTAGAATTCATTTGCTAACAAAAATTTTAAAAGCTCAGCTGCAGTGAGTGGTGCATGATGCTAAAACACTGTTCTCTACAGGATGGGGCCACACGGAGCCAGGATTTGATTCCCAGTCCAACCTAGAGACGGACATGGTGGTGTACACCTGTAATCCTGTGACTCAGAAAGGTTGAGGCAGGAGAATCACAAGCTCAAGGCTGCCCTGAGCATTATAGCAAAATCCTGTCTAAAAAAAGAGCCAAATCTGGTAGCACATTTTTGTAGTTTCTGCTGGGAAGCCAAGACAAGAAGATCCTGGGGAGAGCCTGTCTTGGGGGGGCGGGGGGGGAGGAGAAGAAGAAAGAGGAGAAAGAGAAAGAGAGAGAGAGAGAGAGAGAGAGAGAGAGAGAGGGAGAGAGGGAAAAAGGAAAAGGAAAAGGAAAAGGAAAAGAAAAAGAAAAAGAAAAAGAAAAAGAAAAAGAAAAAGAAAAAGAAGTTAAGGGACTAAATAGAAAATGAAGAAAAGAAAAATTAAAGGACAAATCTTCCAAAGGTTACTGAGGACTAAGCCACATAAAATTTTCACACCAATCTTTTTTCATAAGTAATATCAATTTTATGATATTCTTCATGCCTTCATTTTTATATAGCCACTATCTTCTTTTAAAATAATATTTCTTTTCTGATTATAGAAATAAGCATAATCACCAGAACAGCCCTTCTTCAAGAGACAGTCTGCTCCATGGCTCCTGAGATGTAGACATGCTGGGAGGAAGGAAGAGGTCCCACTCCTAACTGGGCCTCCAGCATACAAAATCCCACATGAACAGCCCTTCTTCAAGAGACAGTCTGCTCCATGGCTCCTGAGATGTAGACATGCTGGGAGGAAGGAAGAGGTCCCACTCCTAACTGGGCCTCCAGCATACAAAATCCCACATGAACAGCCCTTCTTCAAGAGACAGTCTGCTCCATGGCTCCTGAGGTGTAGACATGCTGGGAGGAAGGAAGAGGTCCCACTCCTAACTGGGCCTCCAGCATACAAAATCCTACATGAACAGCCCTTCTTCAAGAGACAGTCTGCTCCATGGCTCCTGAGGTGTAGACATGCTGGGAGGAAGGAAGAGGTCCCACTCCTAACTGGGCCTCCAGCATACAAAATCCCACATGGTAGGAAAACCCCTTTCATATCTCCTCTCTCTGAATCAATCTTGGTCTCTCTCTACCTCTCACTCTCTCTCTCTCTCTCTCTCTCTCTCTCTCTCTCTCTCTCTGTCTTTTTTTTAATTTTTGCTTTTTAGAATTTTTTAAGGTGAGGCGTCTTACAGGGCCCTTTGGCCCCTCCCTCCTAGGCCTTTGTTTTGTTAATAATCCCCTCTGCTCCTCCCAGAACAGCCCTTCTTCAAGAGACAGTCTGCTCCATGGCTCCTGAGATGTAGACATGCTGGGAGGAAGGAAGAGGTCCCACTCCTAACTGGGCCTCCAGCATACAAAATCCCACATGGTAGGAAAACCCCTTTCATATCTCCTGTCTCTGAATCAATCTTGGTCTCTCTCTACCTCTCACTCTCTCTCTCTCTCTCTCTCTCTCTCTCTCTCTGTCTGTCTGTCTGTCTTTTTTTTAATTTTTGCTTTTTAGAATTTTTTAAGGTGAGGCGTCTTACAGGGCCCTTTGGCCCCTCCCTCCTAGGCCTTTGTTTTGTTAATAATCCCCTCTGCTCCTCCCAGAACAGCCCTTCTTCAAGAGACAGTCTGCTCCATGGCTCCTGAGGTGTAGACATGCTGGGAGGAAGGAAGAGGTCCCACTCCTAACTGGGCCTCCAGCATACAAAATCCCACATGGTAGGAAAACCCCTTTCATATCTCCTGTCTCTGAATCAATCTTGGTCTCTCTCTACCTCTCACTCTCTCTCTCTCTCTCTCTCTCTCTCTCTCTGTCTGTCTGTCTTTTTTTTAATATTTGCTTTTTAGAATTTTTTAAGGTGAGGCGTCTTACAGGGCCCTTTGGCCCCTCCCTCCTAGGCCTTTGTTTTGTTAATAATCCCCTCTGCTCCTCCCAGAACAGCCCTTCTTCAAGAGACAGTCTGCTCCATGGCTCCTGAGATGTAGACATTTCTAATTTTTGATTTTTATTGAAATTTTTTGAATATTAATTTTTGTTTTTTAGATTTATTCCAAAGTTTTTCTCTTCTTTTTCTCTGTTTCTTGTCTGTTTTTTGTTGTTGTTGGTATTGTTTCCCTCTCTCTGCTTCCTTTTCTGCACACTTCCCAACCCTCGTATTAATCTTCAAAATTTCGGGAAGAAACCGACCATCCACCAGATGACCAGAAATCGCTGCAGGACCACAAGAAATATGGAGAAGCAGGAAAATGCCTCTCCTCCAATTGAAACGGATAGCTCCTCTTCATCCACACACAGTTCAAGGGAATTCATGGAAATGTCTGATAAACAATTCAGATAACTCATAATGGCAAAGCTAACAGAGAGCAAAGAGAAGAGAGACAAGGATCTGCTGAAGGGGAAGGAGAAAGGAGTTGAAGAGTTCTAGGAGGTGATGAAATTCATGCAAGATCTAAAAGAGGAGTTTCACACTTTACAAAAGAATCAGATGGAGCTGTTAGAGATGAAGGATATAATACAAGAAGTCAAAATCTTCCTTGAAAGTATTAAAAGCAGACTAGATCATTCAGAAAATGGAATCTCTAATGTAGAAGAGAAAATGGCTGGCCTAGAAAGGTCCACCATAAAGACTGAGATAATGGCCCAAAACTTTGAGAATAATATGCAAGAAGTACCAGATACAATTAAACGTCCAGGGGCGGCAGTCGGGGGCTCCGCTCCTCGTGCCGGCGCATGGGGTTGGGGAGGCAGGCGCGGGGGCTCCACTCCACGTGCTGGGGCGCGGGGTCAGGGCGCGGGGGCTCCGCTCCACGTGCCCTTCTGGAGTTCTGGCCCGATTGGGGCTCTGCCCCGCGTGCCGTGGCCGGGGCTCTGCCCCCGCGTGCCGTGGCCGGGGTCTGCCCCGCGTGCCGTGGCCGGGGTCTGCCCCGCGAGCCGTGGCCGGGGTCTGCCCCGCGAGCCGTGGCCGGGGCCTGCCCCGCGTGCCGTGGCCGGGGCCTGCCCCCGCGTGCCGTGGCCGGGGCTCTGACCCTGCGAGCCATGGCCGGGGTCTGCCCCCGCGAGCCGTGGCCGGGGTCTGCCCCGCGAGCCGTGGCCGGGGCCAGCCCCGCGTGCCGTGGCCGGGGTCAGCCCCGCGAGCCGTGGCCGGGGTCTGCCCCGCGAGCCGTGGCCTGGGCCTGCCCCGTGTGCCGTGGCCCGGGCTCTGCCCCCGCGTGCCGTGGCCGGGGCCTGCCCCCTCGTGCCGTGGCCGGGGCTCTGACCCTGCGTGCCGTGGCCGGGGTCTGCCCCCACGTGCCGTGGCCGGGGCCTGCCCCCGGCGTGCCGTGGCCGGGGCTCTGACCCTACGTGCCGTGGCCGGGGTCTGCCCCGCGAGCCGTGGCCGGGGCCTGCCCCGCGTGCCGTGGCCGGGGCTCTGACCCTGCGTGCCGTGGCCGGGGTCTGCCCCGCGAGCCGTGGCCGGGGCCTGCCCCGCGTGCCGTGGCCGGGGCTCTGACCCTGCGTGCCGTGGCCGGGGTCTGCCCTGCGAGCCGTGGCCCGGGTCTGCCCCGCGAGCCGTGGCCGGGGCCTGCCCCCACGTGCCGTGGCCGGGGCTCTGACCCCGCGAGCCGTGGCCGGGGTCTGCCCCACGTGCCGTGGCCGGGGTCTGTCCCGCGAGCCGTGGCCCGGGCCTGCCCCGCGAGCCGTGGCCGGGGCTCTGACCCCGCGAGCCGTGGCCGGGGTCTGCCTCGCGTGCTGCATCAGCTGATGGCCGTCTCTGCTTCCCTGAGCCGCGTTCCTGAAACTGTGTTCCATGGAGATTCACCTACATTTGCGGGGCTGCACGAGACCCACCCTTGGTCCAGCCCTGAGTGGAGTCTACGTTCCCTCTTGTTGGGAACTTTATGATCTGATAATTGGAGAAAAAAAAAAAAAATCATGTTTATCATAAAAAATAATTAGAATAATAATAATAATGATTGGGGGATACATAGGAAAGATATTGAATGTTGAAGTGGGGAGATTAATGTCTCTGTACTGACTGACATGCATGGCATTCCCTTTTGAAAAAGCAATGTAATACACTGTAAAGTTATATGTAATTCAATGTAACAAAAAATGGATAATAATAAAAAAAAAGAGAAAAGAAAAAAAAAAAAAAAAGAAAAAGAAATGTAAAAAAAAAAAAAAAAAAAAAAGAAAGAAATAAGCATAATCATTATAGAGACTTTGGAAGAAAGAGAAAGGCGTGAGTAAAAACACAGAAGTTACCACACTTGTACTACACAGATTTTACTGTTGTTTATATGTATATATATATACATATATATATATATATACATATATATATATATATGTATATATATATATATATATATAAACAGGGTTTTGCCATAGGGTGCTTGTGCTCACCAGACAGAGACAGAGACGAAAAATGAGAAGTCACCCTTTGCGGGGATAGACACACCCCAATCCCTTCTCCTCCATTCTCCTCTCAGGATTTTGGTCATGTATGCACACACACCTGGACTGAGTTTCAAGCTGCTGAGTCTGGGACTGGACCCACACAGTCAGCCATGTGGAATCCAGCTGTTTTTACTAACAAAAATGATTCTGCTGAATATAAAATTGTGTGCCCTTTTCTTTCATGAAACATTGTACATTTTCTGACATTAAATGTCTTTCAAAAAGGATATTTACATGATATTCCATCCTGATGATCATCTTTGATCCAGATCTCTGTTCAAGTATTCAAACCTTTTTATTGTTTTGTATCAGCATCATACTACTTTCATAAATTAATTGATCAAATTTGAGCATGTTGTCTCTATGCTCTATAGCTCTATTTTTTAAAAAATAATTTTCTTTTTCTTTTTTATTTTATTGTTTTTGCATAGGGTGCATTCTCTTGCCAGAGGGACAAGAGAGAGACAGTGAGAGGGAAAGTGAGAAATGACCCCCCAGTGGAACAGGGTTGGGGGAGAAAGAAAGGATATAGAGAAGGATACAAGAGAACAAATAGAGGCATGACATCAGTGAGACACAGAAATGGTTTATTACCTGTTGATGATGACATGTACAGTATTCTCAACTGGACTGGTCTGAGAAGTATTTCATGTTGGGTAAATTCTCTTTACAAGCCAAATGATACACAGTGATTGAATGTTTTAAAAATGAGAATAACAATAATCTGAAAAAAATGATGAAAAGCTATTTGATGATGATGATGTGGATAGTAACGTCTTTGTCTTGACTAATATGCATGGTAACTGTGCTGGAAAAAGAAATGTAATACACTGTAAAAAAAACTGTGTGACTGGGACCAGCAGTTAGCGTAATGGCTATGTCGCTAGACTCCCATGTCGTCGACTGCGGTTCGCGTCCCAGACCCGGTGGCTTAAATTCACGCCGGGCACATGTGCGTGCAGGCCCAAGATCCCGAGAGGAGAATGGAGGAGAAGGGATTGCAGCGTGGCCATCCCCCCTGTGGAGGTGATTTCTCGCTTTCTGTCTCTCTGTCTCTCTCTGTCTGGTGAGCGCACGCGCCCGATAGCAAAAAAAAAAAAAAAAAAAAAAAAAAAAAAAAGTGATTAAATGTAATATATTAAAAAAAAAAAAAAAGAAAAAGGCTCACTCCTTCCGGCCCAACACCAAGCGAAAGCCAGAATCCATGTGCATCTGAAGTAGTCCTAGCCCTGCCCCTTTAACAAGAAAGTCTCTGCTCCAAACCCCTCCTTCTGGCCCAACACCCATTGAAAAGCCAGGTAGGAAGCAACATATAAACCATCAGATGACCAGAAACCACCACCACAGAGGCACAAGAAATATGGGAAATCAAGAAAATATCTCTCCCCCAAGGGGAAAAAACAGCTCTTCATCATTCACAAACAGCACAATGGAACTCCTGGAAATGTCAGATGAAGATTTTAGGATATTCAAAGTGACAAAGCTAACAGAGATGCAAGAGAAGAGAGACAAGGAACTCCAGAAAATGCAGGAGGAAAGAGACAACAAGTTCCAGGAGGTGAAGTTCTTCCATGACCTGAAAGAGGAAATACACACCATAAAAAAGAATCAAAAGGAACTGTTAGAGATGAAGGCTATAATACAGGGAATCAAAACCTCCCTTGAAAGTATTAAAAGCAGATAAGATCATGCAGAAGATCGAATCTCAGATGTAGAAGACAGAACCTCTGATCTAGAAAAATTCACCAAAAAGACAGAGAAAATAACCCAAAAATATGAGAACAACATACAAGTAATACTAGATACCACTAGACACCCAAACATGCGGATAATCGAATCCCAGAAGGTGAATAAAACTAATCAGGGAACTGATCATCTATTCCATGAAATCCTGGAAGAAAACTTTCCAAACATAGAGAGGCATTCACATATCCAGATCCAAGAAATACAAAGGACCCCACATAGAATCAACCCAAGAAGATCTTCTCAAAGGCACATCATAGCCAGACTGACCAAAACCACAGACAGAGGCAAAATACTAAAATTGGTGAGAGAAAAACATCAAGTTACTTTCAAAGGGTATCCCATCAGGCTAACATTGAGCCTCAGGCTAACAAGGAAAGAATGGAAAAATATATTCAAAGTGTTAAGTGAAAAACAATTTCAACCAAGAACCCAGCAAGATTATCCTTCAAATGGGAAGAAAAGATAAAAAAACATTCTCAGATAAACAAAACGTGAAAGAATTTACCAACACCAGACCAGTTCTTCGAGAAATTCTGAAGGAAGTACTATACCAGAAAAACTAAAGACAGACAAATGAGAATAAAAAACAAACAAGAAGGCGGCCAACTTAATGATACAGACAAGTTCTGAAATACCAATAATAATGTTGAATGTTAACAGAAAGATCGGACCACAGTAACACTGCAAATTCAACGAGAGAGAGATTACACAAAACTGAACTGGTGAAATAGAATTCTATACTTTTTTCTAAAACATTACTGATTTTCTTCTATGCTTTGTCTTCCAGATTTAAAGAGTTTTGTTTTCTTTTGAGTTGTTGGGTTCAGCAATTTGTTAAAAAAAAGAATTTTTTTAATTAAAACAAACTTTTCTCTCTTCCTGACCCCTTTGAAATTGAAAAATATTTGTGAGCATCCTTATTTTGTTGCAAAATGGCTATTTGCATAAGTTCAATAATACATTAATATCTGTTGCCTTGCATAAAAAATTGAATTCTTACAGGGCTTTGTGCAAATAATAGACCGAATTGAGATTAACCTAATTTGTTTTGGCAAATAAGTTAGTTTATACCTCTTTAAAGTGGTAATGGAGAGGGAAAAAGAAAAATTGTTTCAGAAGAAAATTACAATACACTTGTTCCTAGATTCTAGCTTTGTCCATACTTTAAGATCTTTTGTGAATCAATAAAATGTGGGGGAAAAAAATATTTAGTATGGAAGAGAGAGAAGGAAAAGAGGAAGAAAAAAACAGGTAAAAATATGCTTAATTGACAAAAAATGAGAAGGTATTTGCTGATGATACTGTATATAGTAATATTTTTGTCTTGACTGACATGTGTGGTATTTGTGTTGGAAAAAGAAATGTATACTATAAAGACGTAATAAAATGTAAATTTAAATAAGGCTCTACAAATTTGAAAAAAAAAAAAAAAAAAAAAAAAACTCAGAATGTTGACTGGGTACATAGAATAAACACTTATGCTTAAGGTTCCAAAAAAAAGAAAGAAAATAAATGACCGTGCCTCCACCCCCCCCACTCCCAATGGCCACAGCGCAACCCCTTCTCTAAGGATTCTGGCTGGTGCAGCGTGCATGCACACATGCACCCACGTGATGTTTAGGCCTCCAGGTCCAGGACTTGAACTTCACTCCACCATAAGGGAGTCTGGCACTTTAACCAGTACACTACCTTCTGGTCCCATTTTTTTTTTTTTTTTTATGACAAGTATAATATCTATTCCAATTTTTTTTCAGGGGGCAGGGTCAGCAGAGGGGGATAGAAAGACAGGAAACCAATCGTTCTGCTATTTACCTGGGCTCAAAATGTGAGTGTGTCTTCACCATGACTTCCAACTTTATTGTAACGTGGACCTCCGTCCTTTTGGACAACTCCTGATTATGAAGGAACTGATGCTGTACTCACTTTCTGCAAACCTGGGCTTACCAAAGGGCCCCTCCAAATCTCCTCTACAGGCGGCTTCCTTACTCGGGCTTCCTCAGGAAAGCTGAAGTGGAAACGAGACAGAATTCGCGAGAAGAGGGTCAGAGCAGTCTGACCCTGGGCAGGCCGGCTGTTACTTGCAAGCCTGCGGCTGGTCCTGGCACGTTCGGTGATTAAGGAGTGACCTTCACCCCTCAGCGGTGGCGGCAGGCTGACAGCGACAGAAGGCCTGGAATTGGGCCTCGCCCAAGGCTGGGAGCCCACGATCGCTTCAGTCGCTGAGGTCCAAGCTGCCCTTGTGCGCACGGCACTGGGCGTCTCAGGGCTTGGCGGGAGGCGCGCCGGCGCGTGGCACGTGGCTGCCGCGCGTTGGGCAGGCCCACTGGAGGCTGCCAACATGCCAGTTTAACTGAATTATCTTTTTTTCTTTTCTTTTCTTTTCTTTTCTTTTCTTTTCTTTTTTTTTTTTTTTTTTTTTCTTTTTTTTTTTTTTTTTGGAGAGGTTTTTGCTGTAGGGCGAGTACCCTCGCCCAAAAAGACAGGGACAGAGAGACAGAAAGCGAGAAATCACCCCCCGGGGGGATGGCCACTCCGCAATCCCTGCTCCTCCATTCTCCTCTCGGGATCTTGGGACGCACACACGCCCGGCGTTAGTTTTAAGCCATCAGGTCCAGGAAGTGAGCCGCAGTCAACTACATCGGAGTCCAGCAACATAGCCATTACGCTAACTGCTGGTCCCTGAATTATCTTTTTCTGAAACTTAAAAAAATTCTTATTTTCTGACTGCACATAGTGTCACTTGGGAGGTGGAGTAATTTCCCCATGATTATTAATTTATTCATGTTTATACCTTATATTTAATCAATTTGGGTAATTTTTCCCCCAGAAAATTGGTATTTCACTTCTAGTGTATAGGTGAAAATTCCTAGTCGAGCAAGACAAGTCATTGCTGAATAGTCTAGTTTCAACATACTTTAAGGTAATTTAAATGAAAGGTAAAGTGAATCAGGCAAGGCTTGCTAACTGCCTTCAAATTCAGAAACCTCTCTACCAGCATTTGGGATCCCAATGCCTGCCTGGAATTGGATCAATAGCAATAATAAGTAAATTAATTGAATATTTTCTCTGTTCCAGATATTGTGCTAAGTGCTTTAAGTATATTATCTAATGTAATCCTTACAACAACCTCAGAAGCAGGTATTATTCATCCCATTTAAGGGATGAGGAAATGGAATATTTGAAGAGTAATTTATCAAATCTATAGATGATGAGGTCAATCTGGTATCTTTTTTTTTAAGAGAGATTTTTTGCTGTAAGGTTCATGTATTCACCAGAGAGACATAGAGGGAAAATGAGAAATCATCCCCAGGAGTGATGGCCATGCCACAATCCCTTCTTCTGCATTCTCCTCTCAGAATTTCAGGTGCACAGGCACATGCACCTCAGGAGAGTTTCAAGCCACCAGGTCCAGGACTTCAACCTCAGCCCCCACGTGGGAGTCCAGAGCTTTCACCACCACATCGCCTTCTAGCCTCATCAGTCTAGTATCTTAACCCATATGAATCCAACCTATTTCCTTGTCTCCAATTATGTCATTTTTCTCTGTCATTTTTCAGTGTATTACTTAGCTTGATATCTTTACAACCATTAACTATTTCTCTCATTGACTTCAGATGGGGAGATAACCTGAACTCTAAAGCAGGAAAAAGGGGGCCAGCCAGTGAGTGGCATGGTGGTTGGGACCATTGGATCCAACCAATGTGCTCAGTGCTCAGTTTGTGCCCCAGACCTAGTGACTTGAAAAACACACACTGTGTGTGTGTGTGTGTGTGTGTGTGTGTGTACCCAAAATCCCAAAAGGAGGGAGAAATGAAAGAGAATGGATTGTGGTGTGACAATTTCCCATGGACAATGTTCTATTTCTCTCCTCCCTTCCCACCCCCTTTTGCCCCCTCCCCCCAAGAGTGCACACACCCTCTGGCAAATTATAAAAGGAAAAAGAAGAAAAAGAAATCTGACTTGGACTAGCAAGTGGTGTGAAGGTTAACGCAGGTGGATCCCACATGGCCAACTGGGTGGTTCCAGTCCTGGACCCAGCAGCTTGGAAAAACACACCAGGCTCATGCATGCATACCCAAAATCCCAAGAGGAGAATGGAGAAAAAATGGCAGCTTAGTTATACCCCTAGGAGGGGTGATTTCACTTTGCCTGCCTGCCCCCCCCCCGCCCCTCTCTCTCTCTCTCTCTCTCTCTCTCTCTCTCTCTCTCTCTCTCTCTCTCTCTCTCTCTCTCCAGCAAATGCATATGCCCTATAACAAAAAAAAATTTAATTTTATTTTACATGATATAAAAGTCATTACTATAATGTTGTAAAAGCCATAGACTTATGAAATCTCAGACTTTTCTAAAAACTGAAAATGTTATACATTCTACAACATTTTCCTGCCAAAATGAAATTCTAAATGCAGGGTTTGTTTTATAGTATGTCAAATGATAGAGAAATGCTATTTCACCTCATTCCTGACTTTATATCTTAGAGCCAAAAGATTTACAGTAGCATGGTGTCTCAGCATATGGGACATTTAAAACATTACATTTAACATTTTTAAAATGAAAGTAAAAATAGCTATTATGAGAATGGTTGAACTAGTGCCTTAACAAACAATAAGGAACAGAATTATACTAATTAAGAATCAGTGACTAAAAAATTAAAGGAGAGTAAACGTTCATTTAGATCAGTTCTTAGAGTAAATAAAGGAAAATATCACTTTCATTTAGCATTGTCTGTAAAATCTAATTTGGAAAAGTAACTATATAATTCAGTGGGAAGATGCTTTAGCGTGGGCAAGAAAAAGACAAAAAAGCCATTTGCTCATTTAGATCAGTTAACAGCCTATTAGTCCCTTAATATGATTTGTCTTTATCTTTTGCATTGAGATAGTCTGTAATAATGAAATTAATCTAATAGAATTCTTCCAAGTGAACCACCATTTGTATAAGGACAAAGGATATTTTTAAAAGAAAAGTAAGAATGCTGGAACATTTCAGTCACCCGATGAAACAAAACTCAACTAGACCAAAAGAAAAAAAAAAGGACAGTTACCTACTCATCGAGCCCCATTTAATGTAAACAAAATTACAGATAAGAGGAATAATTTCCTGGAGACTGGGCTCAAGTGCAGTGGTTAGGGTAGGAAGTAGATACCACATAGCCAGCCATAGTTCAAATCCCAGTACCAGCAGCTTGAAAAACATGATCGGCATGGGACATGCTGGGCACATGTGTGTGCATGCCCATGATCCAGAAAGCACACACACACACTCCAGCAAACAAACAAACAAAAAGGGAGAAATGAAGGGAAACGGATTGTAGCATGACCACACCTATTAGGGTAGGCTTTCTCTCTCTCTCTCTCTGGTGAGAACATTCAGTTTTTAAAATTATTTTTAAAAACGATGTGGTAGGGGGAACTAGCAGTTAGCGTAATGGCTATGTCGCTGGACTCCCACGTAGTCGACCACGGTTCGCGTCCCGGACCCGGTGGCTTAAAACTCACGCCGGGCGCGTGTGCGTGCGTGCCCAAGATCCCGAGAGGAGAATGGAGGAGAAGGGATTGCGGCGTGACCATCCCCCCTGGGGGGTGATTTCTCGCTTTCTGTCTCTATGTCTCTCTCTGTCTGTCTGGTGAGCGCACGCGCCCTATAGCGAAAAACCTCTCCAAAAAAAAAAAAAAAAAAACGATGTGGTAGGGTGAACAATTTACTGCATGGCTTGGAGTAACTATTATTTAAAAAAAGAGAATTTGAGGGTCAAAACAGGGTGTGGTGGTTAAGGTGCTGAATTCCCATGAGGCCAACCGCAGTTCAAGTGACCTAGTGGCTTGAAAATCATGCAGGAGAGTGGTGTGTGTGTGTGTGTGTGTGTGTGTGTGTGTGTGTGTGCCCAAAATCCCAGGAAGAGAATGGAGGAGAAGGGATTGTGGTGATTTCTCACTATTCCCCCTCTCTGCCTCTCTCTGGCACGTGCTCTACAACAAAACACTATAAAGAAAGAAAGAAAGAAAGAAAGAAAGAAAGAAAGAAAGAAAGAAAGAAAGAGAGATTTTGAATGTTCTCAACATAAAGACAAATGGCTGAGGGAACCAGCAGTTAGTGTAATGGCTATGTCGCTGGACTCCCACGTAGTCGACCGCGGTTCGCGTCCCGGACCTGGTGGCTTAAAACTCACGCCGGGCGCGTGTGCGTACGTGCCCAAGATCCCGAGAGGAGAATGGAGGAGAAGGGATTGCGGCGTGACCATCCCCCCTGGGGGGTGATTTCTCGCTTTCTGTCTCTATGTCTCTCTCTGTCTGTCTGGCGAGCGCACGCGCCCTATAGCAAAAACCTCTCCAAAAAAAATAAATAAATAAAAATAAATAAATAAATAAATAAATAAAAAAGAAGGAAAAAAAAAAAAAAAAGACAAATGGCTGAGATGGTGGATATACTAATTGCCCTGATTTGATTGATACACATTGTATTCTTTTTTTTTTTTTTTTTTGGAGAGGTTTTTTGCTATAGGGTGCGTGCGCTCGCCAGACAGACAGACAGAGACAGAGAGACAGAAAGCAAGAAATCACCTCCCGGGGGGGATGGCCACGCCGCAATCCCTTCTCCTCCATTCTCCTCTCGGGATCTTGGGCACGCACGCACACGTGCCCGGCGTGAGTTTTAAGCCACCGGGTCTTGGATGCGAACCGCGGTCGACTACATGGGAGTCCAGCGACATAGCCATTACGCTAACTGCTGGTCCCAATACACATTGTATTCTTGTGCTGAAAACTCACATTATACCTTCTAGATAGGTATAGTTGTTACATATCAATTTAAATTAAGGGACCAGCAGATGGCATAATGGTTTCATTGCTGGACTTCCACATGGCCAATCACAGTTCAAGTCCTGGACCCTGAGGATCAAAACTCACACTGGGAGCATGACATGAATGCCCAAAATCCCAAAGGAGAATGAAGGAGAAGGGATTGTTGTGTGACCATCCCCTCTGGGGGGGTGATTTCTTGCTTTCTGTCTCTCTGGCTTTCTCTGTCTCTCCAATGAGTGCACATGCCATATAGCAAAAAAGAGAAAAAAATCTCTAATAAAAAAAATTAAATTAAAAAGAAAACAAAGGTCACTGGTGACATTATGGTTAAGGTGACTGGATCCAATATGGCCAACTGCGTAGTTTGATTCCTGGACCTGGGAGCTTGAAAAATATGCTGGGTGCATGTGCATGCATGCCCAAAATCCTGGAAAAAATGAAGAAGGCATTGCAGTGTAGCCATCCCCCATGGAGTGGGAGTTGCTTCCACATTTTCCCTCTTCTTCTCTCTCTTTTGCTCTCTTTCTCTCCAGCAAGCACACACATACAATAGCAAAGAAGACGACGAAGACATAGACAAAGAAGAAAAAGGAGAAAAGAAGAAAACTACTACTCATAATAAAAGCAGCCCTGATAAGTTCCATATCACCGAAGAGAAATGCAGAGAAAGGAGTGTACCAAGTTGCTTCATGCCTCAAAACTCAACAAATAACGTTTGAAGTTCACTTTGACTTGACGTCTTCAAGAATAAAATCTTCCAATGTAGATGATTTTGTCCTAAGGAAATGATGTCTGCCTGAGTGGTATTGTTTGATCCTTTGTCGGTAGTTATCTTTGTTAACTTTCACATAAGCCTCAACAAGATATACAAGCTATTGCTGACTCTTTAAAGTGCTGATTTTTTTACGAAGGAGAAGCATGCCAGCATAAATATAGAAAAACCAGTTCTCACCCATCTATATAAGTATGTTCTGGCATCTGCTCACTCCACGTTATGACAATAAGGCTGAGTGGATGGATTTGTCAATTTAGAAAGTACGTTTGAGTTGGTCTGACTTAAATACAGACTAATGGTCGTGACAAAAATGTGATTGGCATGCTCTCAATCTATTCCAACCTTTTTATGTTTTCTTTCTTTGTACTATGATGACCAAAAGGCTAAAATTACCCTTCCCACATTTCCTTGCAGCTATGGGTTCTGAACATAATTTAAGTTCTGCCAATCATGTAGGCTCAAGACTTGAAGGCAAAACTAAGTTAATTATGAAAGACAGGGCATGAGGCAGATACAGCAGAAGTAGTGTAGCCCCAGAGTGAGTACTAAGTTAGAAGAAGCAAATTCCTGACAAAGCAGCAGCTCTTTTAGTAGCCCAACTGGTCAGCAAGGCTTTGGAAATTCATCCTAGAGTCTGCTTCCTCAACTTAGAATCTTCTCTGTCCTAATAATTCTGCAGCCTATTTAATAATCTATACTAAATTCTTTTTCTGCTTAAAACAGGAGGACTGGGGACCAGCAGTTAGCATAATGGCTATGTCGCTGAACTCCCATGTAGCCAACCGCAATTCGAGTCCCGGACCTGGTGGCTTAAACTCAAGCCGGGCGCATGTGCGTGCATGCCCAAGACCCTGAGAGGACAATGGAGGAGAAGGGATTGCAGCATGGTCATCCCCCCTGGGGGGTGATTTCTCGCTTTCTATCTCTCTGTCTCTCTCTGTCTTTCTGGCAAGCGCACGCGTCCTATAGCAAAAACATCTAAAAAAAAAAAAAAAAAAAAAAAAAAACAGGAGGACTGGTTCTTTTTTTGTTTTGTTTTGTTTTGGAGAGGTTTTTGCTTTAGGGAACATAAACTTGCCCGAAAGACAGAGAGAGACAGAAAGCGAGAAATCACCCCCCAGTGGGGATGGCCGTGCCACAATCCCTTCTCCTCCATTCTCCTCTCAGGATCTTGGGCACACACACACATGCACTCAGTGTGAGTTTAAGTCACCGGGTCCAGGACTCGAACCACGGTCGACTACGTGGGAGTCCAGCAACGTAGCCATTACACCAACTGCTGGTCCCCAGGAGGACCAGTTCTGTATCCTAATGGTTAGGGGAACTAGATCCCATACAGGTGATCATAGTTCATGTCTTGGCCCCAATAACTCTAACAACATATTGTGTGTGTGTGTGTGTGTGTGTGTGTGTGTGTGTGTGTACATGCATGTATGTCCAAATCCCAACCGAATGGAGAAATACAAAAGGGATTATGGCATGACTATGCCCCAGTAGGGAGTTCTTTGTCCTTCTCTCACTCCTGCTATCTCTCTGGTGAGCACATGAGCCCTCTGGCAATTAAAAAAAAAAAAAAAAAAAAAAAAAAGACAGGCTTTTTTCTCTGTAATTGAATAGGATGATTTATATAAAATTCTAATATGATGGTTTATGTAAAATTCAGTTTGAAGGGGCCCAGGAACAATGAGAGACCCGAGATCATCAGTAGGGCACATTCTGTGAAAGGCAGTGAGAATGATGTTCAGATTGTTTGTGCCCTCCAAGAGACAAGTCATAATCCTTCAGATCCATGGAGAACGAGGCATACAGATAGGTCTCTGTGACTGTCAATCAGGAGAACACAGTCTCTCACAAACTACTAAAATCCAGATCTAACGTTTGCCTGGGATATTTGGTTCCAATTAGAAGGAACATGCCATTGTGGTCCAAGGAAGACAAATAATGGTGTAAAAATTATCCACAGATCAGCTAGTTTAGTGGCTAACAATAATTTAATGTCTGATATTCATCTCCTAACTGGCCTTGCTTCTTTCGGAACTAACTAGTAAGCTCCAGAGATTATGAAATCCTTATTATCAAAGCAACATGAAGAATTAGACATTTAAAACAAAATTAATGCTTACAATAGGGCGTTTCAGGAGGTGTAGAAAAGGGAAATTCTCTAGAAGCCACTGATTCCTTTCAACTTTCCCTTTGCTTTTACATCTTTGCTATTCCCTATGAGCCTCTATTACACCAGGACCAGTTATGAAGACCAGAGGAAATGTTCTGAACTGGGGTGTTGATTTGTGATTCAGCTACTGCTCTCATGGGCATATAGTAGCAGGAAATCATTTACATAGTTCTGAATCATGTGTTAGCCAGCACAATATTCTAGTCTGTGCTATTGCTAATAACTGAAAATACTTGAAACTGGGTGATTTATATAAATGAGCTCTATTCAATTCATGGTTTGAAGGTCTAAGGACCAAGGACCCAAGGTCACATCTGTTGGTAGAGCCTAACGGCCAAGAAGAGCATCTCATTATGATAGGATAGAAGTGCGCAACTCGGTGTGCTTGTGTGTGCGTGTGTGTGTGTGTGTCTCCTTATAAAGCCACCAGGGGCCTGGCTCCATGGCCAGATCTCACATGGCAGAACAAACAATTCAAGTCTCAGATCCTGCAGCTTGAGAAACAGGCAAGCCACATGTGCATGCATGCCCAAAATCCTGAAAGGAAGGAAAAACAAAGGAGAACAGATTGCAGTGTGACCATTCCATATGTAGGGTGATTAACTCTTCACTTTTCTTTTTCCATAGAGCATGTGCATTTGCTGGAGAGAGACAGAGATACAGATCTAACTAAAATCTAACTAAAGTGAGAAAGTACCCCCTCAGGGGGCATGACCACATCACAATCCCTTCTCTATTCTCATACGGACCACCAGGTCCAGGACATGTGACATTAATTCAGCAGCCTTAACCTCCATGCTACCAGCCAGCCTTCCTCAGTCTGTTTCTCTCTGGTGAGTGCATGTGTCCTCTAGCAAAAACAATAACAAAAAAAAACAAAACAAAACAAAAAAAACACCAGATTTAGCATAGGGACCCCCATCTCGATCCTTATTCACTCCCGAAAGCCCCGCTGTTCAACACCGTAAAGCTGAAGCTTAACACCTTCACAACCAAGTCTCAATACCTGAATTTGGGGGGAACACTCAAACCATAGCATGTAGGCTATAAGAAATCAATTCTACATTGATATAATTTTAAGAAACTACTACAATTCCAACTTCAAAATTTCTCATTTCCAACAAATATCATTAGCCTAACCATTTAGGTTAATGACCCTCTCTAATGACATCGGATGATGATAGAGCTAGCATGTAATAAATGAGGGGGAAATTCTCTATGATAAATATAGTGTTGTGGCTCAAATTGCCTAAATATTAAAAACACCAAAAATAAGAAAAGACTAGTTAAAATGGCAGCTGTTGAAATAATAATACATGAATCAATTTGTGGCCAGAATTCTATCTCAATGGAAATTATATCTTTTTATTATGTGAATTATGTACAGAATATTGATTACTAAAGTAAAGAAGTCCCACTTTTTTCATTTTTTCAAGCAAAGAACAATTTAATTTACAACTAACTGTTTACTTGAAACTGATTTAAAAGTTTTAAAGTCACGAATGAAGTTTTAGAGTTTAAATGTACCTATTTAATTGTATGCTTGGTATGCAGTCACCTATAACTTTCACAGAATATTAACCATAATTACCTCTGCAGCACTCCAGTGCTCAGTCATTTCTTTTCTCTCAAGTCTAGAGGAACCTTGGTTAGTTCGTATAATTAGTCATTCACTCCAAATATTCTCTAGGACCACATGATAAAATCCCCAAGGTTTGAAAAAGCTATCTAAGTATCAAAAAGACTTTAGATATCAAAAGGCTTTCATTAGTAAGACCACAGATGAACTCAAAAACCAGACCTAGCAAATCAGAATGGATACTTAGAAAATACCGACTTAATCTTCAGGGTCACAGAAAGGTAGAACTTGAGGAAACAGGGCAGACAATGCCATCTATTGGCCAGCCAAGATAGAAAAAAGAAAGAGCCTAGTGAATTTACTTCTGCCTATTATGCGATTTGGGCATGTGAGAAAGTGGAAGAGAACTTTCTAATCATTGAAATAAAGTTAGACCACCTGGAGGAATTCTGCTGCAATAGAGTTAATTCATTTGAAAAGTTTAAACCAATCATTTGTCTCTGTGTCTCTCTCCTGCAAGTCCATGAGCCCTATAGCAAAAACCTTAAAAAAAAAAAAAAAAAAAAAAAAAGTTTAAACCAAAATGATCGACTATGTTAATTAAGAAAGGCAAAAAGGAGAACCACAGACATAGTCATAGAATTTTAGAATGATTGCTCTTTATAATAATTACTTTTTAAAATGCCACTGTCTCTATTTCACTCTACCTTCCTACTTTAGAATTTCCCTAAACCTTACTTAAACTGAAAATCAATAAACATGTCCCCACATATTACAAATGAATATGTGATCCTCTGGAAATGAACATGATTGATTTCATTTTTCAAATCATCACAGTCACAAATAGTCTTATTTTGAGTTTAATATAGAGGGAAGCCTCACGAATATTCCCTATTCATTAACTCACAATTTAATATGTTGAAATTGATTGTATAGAAATTTCATGTATAGGAAAGAACTGAGTAGGGAATATTTTAAGGAAATTTATAATCATTTCTATAAACTCACCCCTTTGGCATACAAATTAGAATTTTAGTCCAGGAATGGGCTTTCTGAAGCAATAAATTCCCAATTCATTTCTCAGAACGTAAGTATCTCAGAATTTTAAAAGTGGAGAGTAATAAGGTTCCACAGTCCATGAATCCTCAAATGCTAACATAATTTTCAAACAGTAAATGGCACACAGAGCATTAGATAACAAGTTGCTACTTTTTTAAATTTCTAATGACTCCAAAAAGTAAAATGCCCACAGTCGAAGTCAAATCAAATCATAACTTTAACCAGAAAAGGCTTTGAAGGATTTCTGAGGTCAGGACTCATTTTCCAAGACATGGTCTTGGAAACCTTTCTTTTTTTAATCTCTTTTTTTCTCTTAAGTTGTAATAGCAAGGATTTATTATGTCAGTGACCACAATGTTAAAAAAAATAATAATACAGACTTAATTATTACTAATTTTAGTCTTTTTAACACTAAGATCTTCCAATATACAATTTCTAACCTAAAGTCTGTTATTTAGCCATTAGATATACTTCTTGGCCTGATCTCTGCAGAACTGGTGCCTTACTCAGGCCAAGGAGAGCAGTTAATTAAATCTATAACCTTGTTCTCTGGGTTTTACTCCCTAACACAACTTTCTTCAGTTGAATGACTAGTACATTTTACATTGTTCTGGTCAAATATTAACAGAATAAGTTTTGGAGAAAGCAAAAAGTCAAAACTGGGTTCAAATCCTATCTTTGCCACTAACCAAATATGTGCCCAAGAGCAAGTGATTTCATTTCTCTGGACTTGTTTCTTCATCCTTAAAGTGGGAGTAATCATTACCTATCTCAAGACTAGGTGATGTGATCTACCCTGTGAATGGGCACACACACTCAACAAATATTGTTTAAGCTCCTCATCAATAATCTTTTCTTTTCTTTGTGTGCGTGTGTTTATTATATGTCACAGGCTCCATGCTAAGTGCTAGAGAACAATGATAAGAAAGACAAAAATAATCCCATCCCTAGAATCTGATATTCAAGTAGAGAAATACCAAATGAAAGCACACTAATAAAATAATTACAAATTATGATGTGTTACATGGAAACAGACAAGGGCTGACACTGAGGACACAGAGAATAAGGGGAGAGAGAAGATCAAAGCAAGCTTTCTCCAGAGGCACAGCATTAGTTTAAATGCTATGTAAATGGAAGGAAGGGTATCTAGACAGAGAAAATGGCGAGTGAAAAAGCTCAAAGATAGGAGAAAGGAAGCTTGAACGTGAAGAGAAGTTCAATGTAACCAGAGCATAGAGCTGGGAGGAGCATGGAAATGAGTTGGGTGGAGATTTGGAGGCTACTGTGTAGAGTTTGAAAGGTGACGATGTGAATTGATCACCATATAGCTGGAGGGGTCATTTGCCCTGTCCCAGTCAGGTCATGCTAGTTTAGATAAACCTCCTCATGGTCAATTATGGGGCATAAATATTTTCCCTACCACTCCATCAAATGTCCAAGGGACGAACTCTCTTTACTAAGGCATTATGTGTGCAGTTTTGTCATTGCAAAAAATAACAATTTGTTTTGGAAAAAAAAAAGAACGTGGGATTTGGGTATCCGCAGGTATAAACCAGAAAAGTTTGCACTGAGTGACTCCTTTTGAGCAATACAGGCAAGGCCACTGACAGAAAAAAAAAAAAAAAAAAAAAAAAAAAAAATCCTTACCAATAGAAGGTGGAAAGTATTGGTTCCATGAATGCTGAAAGTCTTTCATCAATGTCAAGTTTCTGTAAGGGGCCTGGGTACTTATGTGTGAACTTGACTGAGCTAAGGAATGCTCATATGGGTGATGAATTATTTCCTGGTATGTCCAGAGGGTATTTCCAGAAGAAGTCAGCATTTGAATTGGTGAACTAAGTAAGGCAAATGCTCCTTCCCAGTGTGGGTGGGCATCATCCTGAACAGGGCCTGACCAAAACAATGCTTGAGCTGGGACATTTATTTTCTCCTACTATTGGACATCCATGCTCCCAGTACTTGGACTTACAAACTAAGACCAGGACTTACATCATCATTCCACCCCAACCCTATTTTCAGGCCTTCGAACTAGAACTGAATTACACCACCAGCTTTCCTGGTTTTCTTGGTTCTCCAGGTTAATATGGAATTTCTTGGCTTCCATAGCCACACGAACCAATTCCTATAATATATATACACACTATTTAATATTATATACATATATAATATACTTATTTATATTTTTATATAAATAGCTATATTATATATAAATGCAGATATATATAGTACACCTGTTCATATTTTTATATAAAGATGTTTTAAATATAAATCTCCATATATGGAGATAGATATATATAAACACACATGTATGCACCCATATACATAGATATATGTATGTGTGTATGTGTGTGTATGCACACGTGTATATCTCCATTCTATTGTTTCTGTTTCTCTGGAGAACCCTAATACAATCCTCAAACACCACTCCTCACTGCGGGTCTTAAGGTCTCTGTGCCCTGCTAAGAGATAAGTAATGTTTTCTGATTTTTGTTTTATTGTTTTTTTCTTTCAGAACTCTAAGGCATTATTACAAATGGAGCTAACTGCTACAGAGGCCTCTCCTTAATCTTTTTCCAGACTTCCTCCCTCTGTACACCTCTTTCTCCAGGGAAGGTCAGGAGGTCATTATCAAAGCAGAATCTGGGGAGAGTGAAAAGGGACTTTCTCCAAAGTCTTCTGCATCATTCACTGTTTCCTTCTCACTCTAGTTGTGAATCTTCTGATAGAAGAAGTAAGAATTTCAGTTCTTATGCTCAAGGTCCTCCATGTCTACTTTTGTCCTCTTCCACCATTTGGCCTGTGGTTCACTAGAACTGACTGGCTTTGAAGGAGCTTCCACTTCCATGACTGCCTTCTTTCTGGGAAAGCTGGATCTGCTGGAGGAGTTTGCGCTTTTTCCTAACAGGGGACACGAGCACAGGATTCCCACTTGTAGTGCGTGATCAGCCCTTGGTCTACCATAGCCCCCACAAGCTGGTGCTTTGGTCACCACTCCAGGTTCAACACCTGCCTACACTTGAACATCGTCTTCGTTAGTCTATTCGATGCTGATTGGTCTTTCCTTCTGGAGGACCCATGGCTATTCCCAGATGCCGCAGGTCAATAATCTTTTGAAAGTATTTGTCTCTGTCATCCTAAATACTCTGGCTAGTCACAGTGTACCTACAGGAAAACAGTGCATAGCCCTCTTCTGGACACCTGAAGACATCACTCTCTCTCCCCATTCTGAACACGCACACACACACACACACACACACACACACACACGTCTGTACTTCTCAATAGCCTTTAGTCTACACCTGTGAAAGTTCTTCCATTTGCCTCCTCCCTTTCCCCACTCCCACCCAGTTCTCTCACGGCACACTGAAAGCTCTTAGCCTTCAGTAGTAGAAGCTGAATCATCCAAAAACTAGTGCCTCTGCCCTCAAAGACCAAAAGGGCTTAATAGCAAACCCTTTCAAAATGGAAAGGAAGTGGTGAAAAATGACATCTACATTTTTTAAGAAAAACTAAACACTCATGTCCTGCTGTTGACATGTTCAGAGTACTCTCATTACTTTGTAAAGTCTAAAATCTAAACTGGAGGTGGGCAGAAATGAAAGAAGGGAGGACAATTCAGAGCCCATAGTGGCAGCCCCAAAAGAAATGAGGGTGTGAATTTAAGAGGTGACAATGGAACCAGAAAGAATGTATTTGGGAGGTATTTTTGGAGATACAATAAAAATTGACTTGCTGATCAATTTGATAGGGAGCTGAAAGAGCAGTGAGGTGAACTGAGAACATTGAGAAAAACTAGTCTTTTAAGAAAAAGCTTAAGTTTCAGTCTGGACATGTTAAAGTTTCAAGGTACCAAGTGGAAATGCCAAATAAGAAGTTGAATATCACGGGACCAGCAGGTGGTGTGGTGGTTAAGGCGCTGGACACTCTCACATGACTGACCATGTTTCAAGTCCTGGACCTGGTGGCTTTCTCTCTCTCTCTCTCTCTCTCTCTCTCTCTCTCTCTCTCTTTTTCTCTCTCTCTCTCTCATCTCTCTCTGGTCAAATGAAAAAGTAAAATTAAATAATTGTTTTTTAAAAAAGTTGAATATCTGAGTTTAGATCTCAGAGGAGAGGTATGAACTCAAGATGTAAATTTGGGAGTATAAGTATAAAGATCTTTAAAGCCATGGGAATAGATAAATGACCCAAGAAAAAAGGAGAAGAGTGGAGATAGCAACCCAGATCAGAGGCATGAGGAACTCCAGGGTGGAGGCTGAATAGGAAGAAAGAGCCAGCAGAGACATTGTTCCCATTACGCTTCTCCCAAAGCTGAAATATCATGTGGTTCTATGGTTCTGTAAATTTGTAGGATTTTATTTCCTCATTTTTCTCCAGTGCCATTGCAGTAGAGGTTGGGTTTTATGTGAAAGAAAGTCATTAGTTTATTTCATTTTAATCTCTATTTAGTTCTCACTGAAAAGCTATTAAAATTAAAATGAAAACAAATTTAATTATGTAAATAACCTAACTGAACCACAGGAAGAAGAAATTCTAACTTTTAGAAAAATTGCTTTTCCAAAGCTAAATTAATTTCCTAGATCTATATATTTTTTCCTTTATTCATGATAGAGCACATGGAGAGACAGAAAGATCCCCACACAGTCTGGTCACTCTGCTATCCCCTTCTTCCAGTCCTGCAGTCTATTGGCTTTTGGGAATTCATATATGTGTCCAACTTGTTTCAGGCTGACCGGGTCAAGGATTCAAACTATGATTGCCACGTGGGATCAGGCTTCTCTTGAGTAACACATTACCGCTTCACCATAGAGTTGGCCTAAATCTGCATTTTTTAGAAATCATTAACATTGTTTTCCACATATTTTTATTTTATTTTTTTAATGCTAGAGGGCATGTGTGCATGCCAGACAGAGAGAGAGAAAGCATTCCCCTATGGGCATGATCACGGCTGCAATCCCTTTCCTCTATTTCTCCATCCCATTGGAATCCATGGCACATGGATTCCAGGCATATCCCTCAGGCTGCAGGAGCCAGGCTTTGCATGGCCGTTGGCAATGTGGAATCCAGCACAATACTTTACCCTAGCACTACAAGACCAGCCGTCTCCCCACCACATAATTTCAGATGACGCATAAGCTAAATCATAAATCACCTTTAATACCATACCTCTCACATGACAAGACACTAAGAAAATCTATACAAGGAGAACTCGAGTAGCATTTTTACAAGCTTAGCTTTTCCATAATCAAAACCACAGCATCCAGAAGTTACTGTCATTGAGAGGCCAGTCTTATGCAGACCATTTCCATTCTACTAAAAGCAAAAGTTCTTTGCGCAGCATTGCTTCAGAGGGTCATTATGTGCAAAACTAGAAGAGGATAAAATCTCCAATGAGGGTAAGTAAATATTTATTTGTATCATTGGTAAGCATTAAACACTGCATATAATCTGAAGCAAAACCATTATAAGGGTTAATCCACAGTGGGTCAATAGAGAAGTATATTTCACTATGGCAACAGATTCTTCCAGCATACCAAATTATTTTTAGAAAACTGGCCACTTTCTAACATTAAGAGAAACCCTACTGTCATACACAGCTTTTTCCACACTGTCTTATATTCCTGTTCCCTTCCTAACTGCATTAGAAACCTCTTCTATGTCTGTTTACCTTAATAAATCATCAGTTTTTGAAGTCACATCTATTTTTCTACCTAGTGCTAGGCCAGGACCTTCAGTGACCTCAAAGGTCCATGATTCAGATCCACTAGAACCACTTGGATAATGTGTCATAATGCAGATTTCTGGGCCTCCCAACCACATAGAATTAGTAAGACATTTGTAGAGATTTCTAACAGCTGTGAAAGGGCTTTCAGACTATATCAAAAAGATAATTCTAAAAGGCTTAGCTACCTAAGAGCAATGGGCTGATATTTCTTCTATTTATTGGTTTGTCAGGAAAGTCATGACACATTTTTGCAAACAAAAACATAAAAAAATATGTCATGACTTTTCCAACAACCCATTATTTACTCACACTATTATTTAGAAACTATTGGGATAAATTTGTTGAATGAAAGAATAAAGTTTCACTGAGTTAATCTTCTTATAAGAGAAATACCTTATGATTATCTTATCTTAGAGTATTATAGCAGTGTATATGTATATATTTTGATAGAATTCAAACAAATAATTTGGGAAGTTTTAAGCTAGAGAGACTTTAAAGGTTATACCTTGTACAAAATAATGTTAAGAGGACTGGCCTGTGGTATGGTGGTTGAGGCAGCTAGGTCCTACGTGGCCAATTACACATTCCAGTCTTAGACCCAGCAGCATGACAACACGCCATGCATGTAGCATGTGTGCCCAAAACTCTGAAAGGAGAAATAGAGAAGAGGGGATTGCAGTGGCCATCCCCCATCGGGGTTGCTTTCTCGCTTTCTATCTCTCTCTGTCCCTTTCTAGCAAGTATGTACACCCTCTGGAAAATTAAAATGTGTGTGTGTGTGTGTGTGTGTGTCTGTGAAGAAAAAATGTATCTAAGATAGGTTAAAAATATAAGTAATATGTTTATAAACAATCGTGTTATTGTTATTTAAAAAGAAATCTAAAATTAAAATCCTAACTCTTTTTAATATTCTATTTCCTTTTTTAAGTTTATTTATCTATATCTTCCATGAGACAAAGACAAAGAGAAAGGTACCCCAAACAGGGCCTCCATGCTGTGGCCCACCCCCAGCGGCATCCTGCCTGGACCACAAGCACAAATCTGCACACTTGGCATGTACAAGGAGGCCTCAGACACAAACCTGGGACCTCCCCAAGGAGGTCCAGCCTCACAGAGCTTTGCATTCCTGCTGCACCACTAGCTGGTCCTCAAGCCTTTCTCCATGACAAAAATACTCAATACTTTTTTCATAAAAAGGTTTATTTTTATAAGTCATATTTTAAAATAAAAGATTATACAATCATAGCTTTACAAATAATTCATTTTTGATCAATACATGACTAAATCTGTACATCTACAAGTAGGAATGTAGTAAATAATACATTTTAGAACAGTTATCAAAATATAATTTACAGTTTCATATATTAATAGGATTTCAAAATTCAATTTCAAAAATATTTAAAGTATATGCTATAATTTTTATTTAAAAAGCCTTTTCTTTTCTAAAAAAAAAAAAAAAGAATATTTTTATCTGTGTGTACCCAGTATTATGGCATGGCACAAACAGTTCAAAATATTAAATGTTTGCTCAAAACTATCTCTAAGAAAATTTTTTTTAATTTTTCCTTTTTGTTACTGCTTGCAAAATATCTATAGCTATACCTAAGTCTTATGGAGCTTTCATGTCTCCGATTGAAATAAAGAGGCTGTGTTCCACTTTTACTCTCCTAGCAGACAATAACCATGAGTCAATTCTCAGAACCAGGTTTTCGGGTACTAAGGTAGGGACAGGCTGTGCCATTGTGTACACTTCACAATGTTAGAAACCTTTATGACCACGATATGAGTAAGAACTTGTAATTACTCTGATAGCTCCTTCAATCTGGAACAAGAAGATAATAAAATGTACATCTTACAGGGCACTGATACTTTGGGACTGTGAGGTGAACAGCATCTTCTGTGTCTTTATACACTAACAGCCTAGGTAAAACACTCAACTGTCCTAAACTAGTGCCTCCGCCCGAGTAATAGCAAAGCTTTGGTATCCATGTATTTTTAGATACATCAAAGCGTGAAAGCATGATTATATGGTTGATCTTTTATATTTTTGGTGGATAACTGTGCTATAATTAGAATCACTATTTTGCAGATGAAGTTCATTTTGCTCTGTATTACATAGGCATTGATAACTAAAGGAGACCAGGAAGTCTCTAGACAGCAAGGAACAACATGGGACTAAATGAAGTATGCTTTGCTTGGAAAATGTCTATTTGCTAAAGTTACAGAGGGAAAATACTGCAAATTACACATCATTTGAAAAATTATCTCTCTAGTTAATTATCAGTTATAATATTGGAGATAGCACTCCAAACAGAAGATAACTGATTACTGTTTTTATAATTGAATTCTCAAAGATTTTCATATAATAAAATTATATAATTACATGTCTGAAACATCACAGAAACCCAAAGTGTCATTATATATAATCACCACAATGCGTACATCTGTTGGGACTCAGCTCTGGTCAAGGCCCCACTGAGCCCAGCAAGCGATCATCATCTGCATTTTCTGCAACAAAGAAAGCACTAGTGTTCTTAGTGGCCACTCAAAAAGCTGCCGCTTTGCACAGAATAAAATCAGAACAAATAACACAATCCTCCTCAACTGGAGAAAAACTACAAAAAAGAAAAAAAAGAAATGACAAAGTCCTGAAAATGTCTAGTAGAGCTAAAGAAATGAAATGTTCAAAAGAATAAAGAATGGGACAAATGGTATAATGGTTCGTAGCTGGACTCCCATGTAGTTGACTACAGTTCAAGTCCTGGACCCAGCGGCTTAAAACTCATACCAGGTACACACGTACGTGCATGCCCAAAGTCCTCAGAAGAGAATCGAGGAGAAGGGATTGTGGTGTGGCCATCTCTTCTGAGCGATAATTTATCACTTTCTATCTCTATGGCAAGTGTACGTACCCTAGAGAAAAATGTTCCTAAAAAAAAAAAAGATTTAGGACCACCCTGGCCCAATGACTGGAGGAGCTGGATCCTTCATAGCCAACAACAAATTCTGAATTCTAGCCCCAATGACTTCAAAAATACCGGGTGCAAGTATGTGGCCAAAATTCTGACAGGATGAAGAAACAGAAAAGGGATTGTGTGAGACAAAGACATTTCAAAGAAAAACTTAATAGAACAGGTTGAATATTCCTCATTTGAAATGCTTGTAACTAAAAGTATTTTGGATTTCAGATTTTTTTCTGATTTTAGAATATTTGTATATACATAATACGATATCTTGGAGATAGGACACAAATCTGAATGTGAAATTCATTTGTTTCATATACATATTCTACTTATACCCTGAAGGTAATTTCATACAATTATTTTTGTATTGCAGTGCTTTAACTGTGCCTTATCACATGTGTGGAGTTTTCATTTGTGATATCATGTCAGTGCTCAAAACGTTTCAGATGATTGGTGCTTTTCAGGTTTTTGGATCAGGGCTGCTCAATCTTAGCTGAAGCCTCAAGTAATGATAATGGCCCAGTGAATGCTAGCAGACTAGTTTCATCTGTACACGACTACTGGTACCTTAGGCATCCAAAGTCTGGAATGGTCATGTGATCAAACATTCCATAAATCAGGGCCAATAACACCTAGTGTTAGTCTTCACATACGCCCCAAAATCCATCAATAAGAAAAAGGAATTATTTCCAATTTAACAAACATCTGGTGCTAAAAAAATTTTTGTCACTTTTTAAACTAAATTATTTCTATTTCTAAAGCATCCAATAACTTTTCTATTCCTAAAGATACCAGCTCTTTTTAAAATGTCTTTCCAAGAGAGATAGTATTAAGAATTAAGAACCTCTGAAAGAAACCAGCTAAACAAGTATCAACAAATTATACCCTGAGTGGGATCCCATTTTCAAATGATGGACAAGAGCTGTAAGACAATCAACATTCTATAAGCTACTTTTGTTATGTATTAACGACTAAAACAGCTTCTGCACAGGCTTCAGATTAATCAGACAAAGAATACCAGCTTCATAGTATTGAAGTTCTTTGGAAGGGGAGTGGATGGCAATAAAAGTAAAGTCTTATCAGAGAACAACAGAGTTATCTAAGCAATAACACAGCATGAAAAGGGAACTACTTCTGATTTTCTAGAATACATCCCTCCCTGGTTATTATTTCTGATTACTGTGGCAGCACACAACATTTTTCAGCTAACACTTTAGCCGAATACTTGGTCACACCATGCTCTGCCTTATTAAATGGTCTCTGTTGAAACCATTCATTTCCATTTCTCTTACCTCTGTAAAATGTCAAATAAGAGTGATAAGACAGTCATTTACCCTCAATTTCCTCAATAATGTAAGGTTTAGAGGGAGTGTGTTAGAACTCTGAAATAATAGACTAATACATTTTCTCAATTCTCCCTTCTTCTTTATTTCCACTGGGGGGAAATCCATTTCTGATAGTATCTCCTCCAAGGTTTAGGGGGCTGTAAAAGGTTGCTGTTTAAGCCCCCAAATATGTTCTCAAACATAGTTATTTTCTCAGTAAATATCTTTCAAAAGAAAATTTCTACAAAGAATATAAAACCTTCCCTGGAGTGCTTATAAAAGGTAACCTAAAAGTAGTTATGGGTGAAAAAAAGAAATAATGTTCTAAGAACTTCAACAACAAAAAAGGAGATGCAAGTGGCTCTACCCTACCTGCCTCTTTTTCACCCTTTTCCCACATGCAAACACATGTACAGCACAGCACAATAGATTCCAACCACAAGTTTTAAAACCAATTACAAAACATTTTTTTAAAATCAATCGATTTTTGTTTTACAAAAAGAGAAGAAGGTAAGCCATAGAAATCAACAAGTCAGAGGAATTGTCCAGTACTCTGTGGACCAAAAAACACAATGCTTCCGGACAAGCAGATGGCGCAATGGTTACGTTGCTGGATCCCCCACATAGTTGACCATGGTTTGAGTCCCAGACCCGATGGCTTAAAACTCATGCCAGGTGCATATTCATGTGTGCCCAAAATTCCCAGAAAAGAATAGAGGAGAAGGGATTGCGGTATAGCCATACGCCCGAGGGGTAATTTCTCATTTTCTCTCTCTCTGTCTCTTTCTCTGTCTCTCTGTGTGCACCCTATAGCAAAAATCTCTTTAAAAAATGCTTCCATTTATGGTAGATATAATTCACATTTCATTTCCTGAATATGTCCCATTCAAACTAATATAACAAAGAGGATGCTATGAGGTGAAACACACTCCAATCCTAACTTTCATTATGTTAAGATTTTGCAGAACAACAACAAAGTTATCACAATCAACCCCTGTACTTATATATAGAAAATAAAATATAGGTGCTGGGGCATCAAAATCAACTATCTAGAAATGCTCCTAAGAACTTACTTTAAAAAAAAAAAAAAAAAAAAACGGTGGAATGAACATTAAAATTGATATTTGAGGTCATTTAAGTACACTACATAAGCAACTGTATTAAATGCCCAGAAATCAAATCATTAAAATTATATTTCGAAGAATATATCTCTACACATAAAACTGAACCAGAAACCAGAGAAAGGCATCTAAAAGTAGATTTGGTGAGGTTTGTTTTTTAAAAAAAGTAATGGTTCATTTCCTCAGACATATCATCCACATCATAATCTTCCTTGTTTGACATCACCGATGGCTCCCCAAACATCAAAGACAAATTCATCTGGGAATGCGAAGTCTCCAAGAGTTTCATCCAGTGCCACAGCAAATTCATCTGGATTACCTTTGTCCTTTCCAGTGTCAAACATTGTGGTAGCTGTCAAAAATAATTTTTTAAATTAATGATAAATGAGATAGCATTAGAAGGGAAATTACTTCCTAAACTATGCATATGTACCATACATTTCTAGTGTAAATTAAAACAATGAGAAAGCCTCTCTCGCATATCAAGAAAGACATTGTTTAACAGTTTGTCCACGACTCCAGGTTTAAGGCTGCCACACCTGCCTTCTCCCTGACCTTGGAGTGTATTGGTTAGGAACCGCCATCATTCTTACACTCTAACAGACCTACTCTGGAAGTAAACTTAGAGCAACCCCTTCTCCCACCATCCCTTAGTCATCAGCTCTCTCTGCTCCCTCCACTAGTCCCCCCACTCATAACTATGATGGAGTCTAGTCTTCCCTCCCGAAAGAAAAAAAGACAAACAGAGACCAGCAGATAGTGCAGTGGTTATGTCACTGGACGCCAACATGGCCAACCACAATTTGAGTCCCAGACCTGATGGGTTGAAACACACTGTGTTGCATGTGTGTTCAAAACCCCAAAAGGAGAATGGAAGACAAGGGATTGTGGCACAGCCATCCCCCCTGGGGAATTATTTCTCACTTTCTGTCTCTGTCTCTGTCTGTCTCTCTGACAAGCCCATGAGCCCTGTAGCAAAAAAACTCTCATAAAAAACAGTTACAGCTTGTGACAGAGCAGTCAAGCTAGGGAGAAGAGGAAGACATCTGTTCATCCATGGAATCAAAGAACCTTTCCTCTCGTTTGGGATAGAAAGTGAAGGTCAGGTTCTTGTTACATATTATTTTTAAGAGGTTTTTACCTTAGGGTACCCGTGCTCACCAAAGAAAGAGAGAGAGACAGTGAGAGGGAAAGTCAAAAATCACCCCCCGAGGGGACCAGCAGTTAGCATAATGGCTATGTCGCTGGACTCCCATGTAGTCGACCGTGGTTCGCGTGCCAGACCCGGTGGCTTAAAATTCACGCCGGGCATGTGTGCATGCGTGCCCAAGATCTTGAGAGGAGAATGGAGGAGAAGGGATTGTGGCATGGCCATCCCCCCCCCCCCCGGGGGGGGGGGTGATTTCTCGCTTTCTGTCTCTCTGTCTCTCTCTGTCTGTCTGGCGAGCACACACGCCCTATAGAGAAAACCTCTCCAAAAAAAAAATCACCCCCCACAGTGGATGGCCATGCTGCAATCTCTTTTTCTCCATTCTCTCCGTGGGATCTTGGGCATGCACGCAAATGCGCCTGGCATGAGTTTCAAGTTGCCAGGTCCTGGACTGAACTGTGGTCGGCCATGTGGGAGTCCAGCGACTTAACTGCTGGGAGTCCAGTGATGTAGCCATCTGCTGGCCCCCCTTGTTACATTTTTCAAGTATGTTGCCAATGTCCCCTATTCTGGTTCTGGGAATGAGCATCTTCAGGTGCACATAATCCCATGGGATTTGCCCTGCTGGCTGAGAACCAAAGAGGCTCAACTGGTTTTGCTCAGCCCTCTGAAAGTACAATAATAGGTTAATAAGAAAAAAGTCCTTGTATTAGAACTACAACTTTTCTGTAAATTTGAGATAGTTATAATTTAAAAAAAAAAAAGGCAATAAAAAAGAATTAACTCTCTTTTCTTCATTACTATCAATCTCTCCCCATCTTGCCCTAGGTCTCAGCCATGACCGAAAGCTTCTTATTGACCCTCAACCTAGAGACAAACACTTCAGAAAGGAGGGAGGTCCTTGGTAGTGGCTGGAAATTCTGCTCTGATTCAACAGTCCTGTAAATTACCAGATTCTTCCAAACCTCCCACCTGTATTAAAAGTTTTCATATTTCTTAAAAAGTAGTATTTCAGGGCTGGCAAGGATATACTGACACAAGCACTTGGATACACTGGTTTGACTTTGTAAATCTGGCTTTTGAAAAACAACTGGATGGGACCAGCAGTTGGTGTAATGGCTATGTCACTGAACTCCCATGTGGTCAACCATGGTTCAAGTCCCGGACTCAGTAGGTTAAACTCACGCTGGAGTGCATGTGTGCGTGCCCAAGATCCCAAGAGGAGAATGGAGGAGAAGGGATTACAGCATGCCCATCCCCCCAGGGGGTGAGTTCTCGCTTTCTGTCTGTCTGTCTTTCTAGCAAGTGCACATGCCCTATAGCAAAAACTTCTTAAAAAAAAAAAAAAAAAAAAAAAAAAAAAAACCTTGATAACAAGTATCAAAATCTGTTAAGTTATTCATATCCTTTGATCTATATAGCATTTCCATTTCTAGGAATCTAGAGTTTAAAAACTGAAATCTTGGGGACCAGCAGGTGGCATGGTGGTTAAGGCGCTGGATACTCCCACATGGTCAACTGTGGTTCAAGTCCCGGACCTGGTGGCTTGCTTTCTCACCTTCCCTCTGTCTCTCTCTCTCTGTGACTCTCTCTGGTCCAATTAAAATAAATGAATGAGTAAATAAAATAATTAAAAAAAAACTGAAATCTTAAAAACAGAAAAAATTTAGCATAAACACATACTTAACAGTACTTATTTGAACAAATAAACAAGCTAAAATAGGATAATTAAGTTTCTTATGAAACTATATTAGGTGAAAGAGTTGATGAACTCTCTTGAAATCAAATAATTTATAACAGGAAAACCCTTTTGTTTTAACGCTTACTGAAAAAGTAGTACATAAATTTTATACAAGGAAACTTCAAAGTTTATGGAAAAATGAAATTAAAGTAAGTTTCCTTTGGAGCAAAAAAAAGTTAGAAACCCATGTGTAATTTTTTCATAATACGTATTTTCCACAAACTGTTTGAAGACCCTTCAGATTATAATCTTAACCGCTTTGTTATAAAAGGTCTTTATATGGAATGGAGAAATGGAGAAAGAAGCATTAGCGATTATAGTAAAGTAGTAAAGGTGGATTGAGAAAAAGGCCAAATATATATGTATGTGTGCCCCAAATCCCAAAATGAGAAATGGAGAAGAGATTTCCACATGACCATCCCCCATGGGGGGTGCTTTCTCACTTTTCCTGTTTCTTTATAGCAAGCACACAAACAAAAGCAAATTCTACAAAATGTTTTTGAAAAGATGCCCATACTATAGCCTTGAGGTCCAAAATGTATAATCTCACTCATACAGTATTCTACTATCCTGGCAATGCAGAAAAGTGAAGGGAAAAGACTCACATTCAACAGAGCCCCAGAGTTGGTCAGACCTCCAGGTATACAGTCCGACGGGTTCTACCTCTACTACTACTGCCATTATTACTAGCAATAATCATTAGTGCTCACCGATAATGATAATAGCTAAGCTATCACTTATGGTGTGACAGGAACTTTATACATAGTGTCTAACCTGATTCTTTGGAAAACCTATAAGGTTGTGTTTTTTTATATCACTTATATAGATGTGAAAACTAAGGCTCTAAATTTAATTATTTGACAAAGGCTAAAGGTTCAAACTAATAAAGTTAAGACTTATATTCCTTATGAGTCTACATTCACTATTTCTGGACTTCTCAACAGACACTTATCAAGTGCTGACTCTGAGAGAGGACTATGGTTGGAGCTGGGATTAAATACTGAGTAAAATAGGGTGCTAGCCCCATAGCACAGTGGATAAGCCCTGTGCATAGGAAGCCAGGTCCCACACGGCCACCTACATTTTAAATCCTTGTCCCAGCAGCTTGAAAAACATGCTGGGCACATGGGTGTGCGTGCCTAAAATTCCAATAGAATGGATAAATGAAGTACTACAGCATGATCACACCCCATTAGCTGCTGCTTTTTCCTCCTCTCTCTCTAGTGAGCGTACATCCTCTGACAACAACAACAACAACAACAACAAAAATTAATGTATACTTGCTTTCAATGAACTCATGGTCTTGTAGAAATGAGAAAAAAAAAGTACCAACTAGGCAACTTCACAATTGTATTGGAAATACTGTACATAATAAATCTTTTAAAAATCTCCATAAATCTTTTTAAAACCAGTCATTTGGTATTCCAATTCAAAAGTAAATTAGGGGACCAGCAGTTAGCTTAATGGCTATGTCGCTGGACTCCCATGTGGTCGACCGTGGCTCGGGTCCCGGACCCGGCGGCTTCACGCTAGGTGCGTGTGTGTGAGTGCCCAGGATCCCGAGGGGAGAATGGAGGAGAAGGGATTGCGGCGTGGCCATCCCCCGTGGGGGGTGATTTCTCACTTTCTATCTCTCTGTCTTTCAGGCGAGCACACGCACCCTATAGTGAAAAAAAAAAGTAAATTAGGAAGAGAATGTACTTAACAAGTAATAGATTTTTCTACTCCATAAAATATAACACAGATGATTTTAAACATCCTTACAGGAGAAATAAGCGGCATTGTTTTATTCTTTTCGGTAAAACAGATTATATCTCTGATTTAAGAGAAAAGCAAAATAAATGTTAACAAAATGAAGTACTTTTTAGAAAATTATGTTACATTAGCATACAACTGTGTTCATACACTGACTATAATAGCGCTGCAATAATATTTAATATCTGAATACAATCTGGCAAAAAAGCATTCCCCTGAGTAGGATTTATACCACATATAGCAGCTAGGTGCTTCCCTCTAGTGGCCATTTTCAGAATATCTTTATATCATGACTCACTGAACTACTTTTACATTATTAACAGGAAGCCTGTTTTGGCAACATAGATCAATGTATAGTTTCCCTTACAGTTCTAAAGGTTTAAACAAAAAGTATAAATATGTAACATTCACATATTGTTTAAAATATTGGTATAAAAATCACAATATTAAATTTTAGCTCTTGTTAACTAACTTTGGCAAGTTACCAAATTTCTCTGAATCTCAGGTTTCAAATGTATAAAATGGCGAATAGCAGGATTTAGGTAACTGCTACCTAACTATGAAATCTGAAACTGTATCTCATGCTATTAAATCTTCAGCACTCAGTTTCCCTGAGACATTTCATAAACGTCAGCCTATTTCAAACAACTCACGTGTGAGTGAAAACATCAAAAGGACATTTAGCATAGCATTGTTTTATTGCGAGCACACAGAGAGCCCTACAGTGCTCCATGGGTCTTATAACCACTGTGACCCCTTTCCCCAGCCCTCCAGTTCCGCAGGGTCCTGGGCACCCACAGGAGCACCCACTGTGTTTTCAGGCTGATTGGAAACTCTGAACCTGTGGTCACCCAGATGGCTTCTAGCCTTGCAGGGAACTTGCATTACCACTGGCTGAGTCAAAAATATGATTTTTAATGAAAATCTATTTCCAAAGCTTCATTGGCTTTATCTGAGAGGGATGGCTTTTTATAATGTCCATTGTTTTGAATTCACTAAGAAAAGAAAGTGACCTTAGGAAGGAATGAAATTATCTCTGTTAAAACACCGTTATTATATACTTTTTAAAGAACTATAAAAGATTTCATAGGGAAAATGACTTAAAAATTTGTCATTCCATTTTCTTTTCCAGACATTTCTGGATCAGCTAAATTACCAATCCTAAAATTGTAAAGTTGTTAGGATGATCTCCAAACTCCTGAACTGGTAACATCAGAATATATTACAGTTTGACCCAGCCAATAGCATGGTAGTTAAGGTGGTTGGATCTCACACGGCCAAATGCGCAGTGCAGGTCCGGGACCCAGTGGCCCCAGAAACACACCAAGCGCATGTGTGTGCAGACCCAAAATCCTAGGAGAAGAATGGAGGAGAAGGGATTATAACATGATCATTCCCCCAGGATCTCATCCTCTCTCTCTGGTGAGCACATGTGCCCTATAGCAAATTCAAAAAAGAATTTAAAAATAAAATATTGGGACCAGCAGATGACGTAATTATGACACTGCTGGACTCCCATGTAGTCCACCTGGGCCTGGTGGCCTAAAACTCACGCTGGGCATGTACATGCCCAAAATCCCAAGAGGAAAATGGAGGAGAAGGGATTGTGACATGGTCATCACCCCTGGGGAGTTATTTCTCACTTTCTGTCTCTCTCTCTGGCAGCACATGTGTCCTATAGCAAAAATCTCTCTTAAAAAAAAAAAAAAAGAAAATATTGTGGTTTCTATATATTATATAAAACACCTTAAACAATGAAAAGGAAACTTATGTGATACAATTTTCCATTAAGTCAATTCCATATAAAGCCATTTAGAACTCAATACCTTCCAGAACTTTTTTTTAGTTTTCATGGATACATACAAGGCAACCCATATTGACAATGGTTGGTTTGAAAAGCCTAGTTTACAACTCAACTTGACAGCCAAACAAAGCACTTTTACCCTCAGAGTTACCTCCTACAACACTTAATTACTCTCCATTTTCAAATAACAACTACTGGGTCATCGAAAAAGTCATGATTTTTTTTTTTTTTACATTTTTCTATGCAAAAATTCATCATGACTTTTCCGATGACCCAATATATTCCAGGTCGGCCGGTGGCATGGTAGTTAAGGACTGGATCTCACATGGCCAGGATTCAAGTCCTGGACCTCGCAGCTTGGGAAATAACACCAGGTACATGTGCCTGCATGCCCAAAATCCCCAGAGGAGAATGAAGAAGGGATTACAGTGTGGCCATACGTCCTAAGGAGAGATTTCCTACTTTCCCTCTCTCTCTCTGCCTTTTCTGTGTATTTCTCTGGCAAGCACACAACAAAAACTAAAATAATAACAACAGCTACTGGATCCATCAGGTGGCATAGAGCTTAAGGCACTATACTCCCACATGATTGACTGCAGTTCAAGTCCCAAACCCAGTGGCTTGAAACTCACACCAAGCACGTGTGTGTGTGTGTGTGCCCAAAATCCTGAGAGGAGAATAGAGAAGGGATTGCACTGTAGCCATCCCCCCAGAGGGGAGGATGTCTCTGTCTCTCCCTGTCTCTCCAGCAAGGGCACGTACCCTATAGCAAAAATCTCTCAAATAATAATAATAATAATAATAACTATTAAATCCCAATCCATTTTTGAGGATAGTGTTTTCATTTAAGTCATTTTATTGTCATATTACTTTAAAATTTTAAATATAAATGTTAATTAATGACTCCAGAATAATGTGATCTCAGTGTAATTTGCATTAAGAATTAATAGTCTGGGGCCAACAAGTGGCATAGGGGTTAAGGCTCTGGACTCCCACATGACTGATCTCTGTTCACGTCCCAGAACTGGCAGCTTGAAAATCATGCAGGACATGTGCATGCATACCCAAAATCCCAGGAGAAGGGACTGCAGTGTGGCCATCCCCTCAGGGGGTGATTTCGCACTTTCACTCTCACTGTCTCTAGCAAGTGCAAATGCAGATGCCTATGCCAAAAATGTTTAAAAAAAAAATTAATATTTCTGAAAGTTAAGAAATACTAGGGGGACCAACAGGTGGCACAGTGGTTAAGGTGCTGGACGCTCCCACATGGCCAGCCATGGTTCAAGTCCCGGACCTGGTGGATTGCTATCTCATTTTCTCTCCCTCTCTCTCTGTCTCTCTCTGATAAAATTAAAATAAATAAATGAATAAATAAAATGAAATATTTTTTTAAAAAAAATACTAGGAACATATAAAAGTAACTATATTCATTTGTCTGTTAAATCAGTATCACATCTGTCATTTATATTTCATGCTGATCAGATATGAATGAAATTCCTAATTTAACAAAGGCTGACATTTTTCGAATAATTACTTTCCTTACACTTTACTTCCCTAGGTGACTGACACGTTGCTAATCATGGGTAATGATAATGACTTTTCATGTCAATTGGAAGAATTTGCTACAGATGATTAGTTAACCTTACAAAGGGATTATGAGTTAACTTACAAGGAATATGTGAGGAAGATTTAGTGGCCTGAATTTCTTAGAGTAAAAGAAAACTGACTCTTAAATAACTATTTCTCCATTCATTTATAATTATTTTTGCTTTCTTCTTAAACTCATATATATTTGTATAAATTTTTTTCTTTAATCATTACAGGGCTCATGCATGGGGATGTGAGTGAGAGCGAGAATGAGAGAGAGAGAGACACACACTACACACAATCTGGTCATGCCACAATCCCCTTTCTCTAATCCTCCAGCCCACTGGATCCTGGGCACTCACACCCAGTGTCTTTCAGGCTGATGGGGCCAGGGACTCAAACCACAATCACCATGTGAGATGCAGCTTCTCTGGAGCAGCACGTTATCACTGCACCACAGAGCCAGACCCATGCTTGTATATTTTAATAACCAAAGGGTAAAATAAATTTATTTAACTAGTCCCAATTTATGTGTACATAATTATAAGGACTATACCCAAAATTAAGTTCTAAAGTTGAGGACTTTTGTTTTCCAATTTTTTGAAGAGGTTTTTGCCATAGGGTGCGTGCGCTCGCCGAAGAGAGAGAGAGAGAGAGAGAGAGAGGGAAAGTGAGAAATCATCCTCCTGGAGAGATGGCCACACTGCAATCCCTTCTCCTCCATGCCCCTCATGGGATCTTGGGCATCACACACGTGCCTGGTGTGAGTTTCAAGCCACCAGTCTGGGACTCAAACCATGGTCAGCGTGTAGGAGTCCAGTGACGTAACCACTACACCATCTGCTGGCCCTGAGGAGTCTTTTCAATTCCCACCTTTGAAAATAGTGGTTTTCCTAAACTTGAGATCATCATGCAGACATTATTCCTGAATCTTACATTTCCACAGTTGTACTATTTGAAAATTTCCAACTGAATAGAAATGCCTTATATTATTCTTTCAACAAATGCTACCTAGTTGATCTGAGTTTAAGAGCTGCCATTTCTAAATCCCCTTTATCTTCATTTGCATGTGCATTTGCACAACAGTCACAAGTCTGAGTCATTTATGCAAATCTTGATATTTCCCTAAATGCAAAAGAACTGGGGAGAGAAGTTAGAGGACACTGACTTTCTACAGGATCAGCTTGGCTTTGACTTCTTGTCTGCATGCAGTAAGGATGTAATATGTGCAGGTGTTTTGCCTTCATTCATAACTGAGTGCTTGCACACACACAAGAGTGTAAGAAAGAGAGGGGACCAGCAGTTAGCGTAATGGCTATGTCACTGGACACCTATGTAGCTGACCGCAGTTCAAGTCGCGGACCCAGTGGCTTAAACTCACACCAGGTGCATGTGCGTGCGTGCCCAAGATCCAGAGAGGAGAATGGAGGAGAAGGGACTGTGGCCTGGCCATTCTGCCTGGGGGGTGATTTCTCACTTTCTGTTTCTATGTCTCTGTCTTTCTGGTGAGCGCACATGCCCTACAGAAAAACCTCTCAAAAAAAAAAAAAAAAGTTAAAAAAAAAAAGAAAGAAAGAGAGAAGGGAGGGAGGGAGAGAGATTTACACCTTCCATAGGCTCTGGTCACACCACAATCCCCTTCCTCTAGTCCTCTAGCCATCAGATCTTGAACATGACCAGTGTTCTAGGCTGACCCAGCCAGGGATTCAAACTGCAGTTACTGCATAAGCTCTGACTTCTCTTGGGCAGCATCTTACTGTTGCGCCACGAAGCCAACCTTACATGCAAATTTTATGTTTTTCTTCTGTCTATAAAGCTAACCTCTTCTGCTCAGCTCATCAGAACATTCACTCTATCTTATAGAATGAGGCGTTTTCTGACTCCAGAATCACAAATAAAAGCCAGTTAAGACCTTTACCCTAATATGTTTTAATTTTGTCTTTTAACAATTCCATAAGGAGAATGAGAGATAGGTGAAAAGAGAAAGAAGAATGAGCTAAATACCCTACATGGTGGTAGGAAATAGTCTGGTCCTTGGCTAAAAACCGTGTTAAGGAGCTGACTCGGTGCACACCCATGGATGCATACAGGCACAAATCCCACCACTGTAGTGAATACTTCACTCTCTTCCCTGCCCAGCATGCAACTGCCTTTCTTTTAAGTTTTATCATAGGGTGCTTGTGCTTGCCAGAGAGAGACAGCGACAGAGAGAGAGAAAGTAAGAAAGTACCCTCAGGGGAAATGGCCACACACAATCTCTTCTCCTCCATTCTCCTCTTGAGATTTTGGGCAGGCACACACATGTGCCTGGTATGTTTCTCAAGCCACCAGGTCAAGATCTCAAACCATGCAGTCAGTCACATGGGATCCAGCTGCCTTAACCACCACGTCACCTGATTGGTCCTAATTGCTCTTCTTAATGGTACATTAATCTTGCTTCTGTGTGGGAAAAGCTGGGTTTTTCAAAATCTTGACCCTTGTATTTCGGGAGCACTCTTAGCTCCAAAGATAGACCATTTGACCCAGATTGAACCATGCCCCTGATCTCAGTGACTGGCTCAAGTGATCCAATCAAAGACAATCTTGGGCCTTTTGTTTGACTAGAAAGAGGCTTTCCCTCTGGGTCAGTCCATGGTGTGATGGTTAACATGGCTGTATCCCACATAGCCAGAAGACACATGTACATGTGTGCCAAAAATCCTGAAAGGAGAGAGAAGAGGAGAAAAAAGGATCACAGCATGACCATCCCCATATGGGGGGGGGGGGGTGCTTTTTCACTTTCCTTCTGTCTCCCTCTTCAGTGAGTGCACACACGCTCTGGCAAAAAATAAAATAAATAAAATAAAATAAAATAAATAAAATAAAATAAAATGTAAAAATAAAAGAAAGAAGCTCTCCCTCTCCCCATTATGCTTGATGCCAAGAAGATGTAGAAGGTGGAACCCTGGCAGTCATTCTGGCTCCATGAAGAAGGGTATGAAGTTGCCCAGTGAGGTACTTTGGGGACCCAAAATAAAGCCAGAACTGAGAGAAGTGAAACCTTTTTTTTTTTTTTTGGTAATTTGCTGGAGGGCACTTGTACACATCAGAAAGAGACACAGAGAGAGGGAGCAAAAGTGAGAAAGTACCTCCCATGGGAAATGCCCACATGACGGTCACGTCTCCATTTCTTCTCTCAGGATTTTGGAGAGAGAGAGAGAAACACACACAGACACACACGCATGGACCTGGCATGTTTTTAAAACCTGTAGGTCAGGGACTCAAACCACACAGTCAGCCATGGGGGATCCAGCTGCCTTCACCATGACACCACCGGGGGGCTGGCCCAAGAACCCACATTTTGATGACAGCGTGAGAACCCTGGATCTAGCTCTTCTGGCAGCCAAGAGCCATCACTCTGCTTTCAGTTATAAGGACCAATAAATTTCTCCCCTTTTTTACCTTAAGTCAGTTAGTTTTATTGTTTTTGTTTTATGTCATTTACAACTGAGTCTTAGTTGATAAATCAGATACCCTAATAACGGCATAATAAAAAATACACAGAAATTCAACTGCTCAACTGTCTTTATCAATTACAGCCAAGTGTGCCCCTTTTTTTTTATTTCTGATCCATTGTCCGTAAGACTTCAGTAACCCTACTAATGATGCACAGCTCGGGACCAGCAGGTGCCCTAGTGGTTAAAGCTGGACTTTCATAGTGTGAGTCCCAGACCCAGCAGCTTGAAACTCACACTGGGCACATCTACATGTGTGCCCAAAGTCCCAAGAGGAGAATGGGGGAGAAAGGATTGCAGTGTGGTTATCCCCCTGTGGGTGGTGATTTCTTGCTTTCTGTCTCTCTGTCTCTATCTCTCTGGTAAATGCACATGCCCTATAGCAAAAACCTCTCTCAAAAAAAGAGAAAAAAGATCAGGACCAGCGGTTAGTGTAATGGCTATGTAGCTGGACTCCCACGTAGTCGACCGCGGTTCTCATCCCGGACCCAGTAGCTTAAACTAACGCTGGGTGCGTGTGCGTGCGTGCCCAAGATCCCAAGAGGAGAATGGAGGAGAAGGGATTGCGGCATGGCCATCCCCCCTGGGGGGTGATTTCCTGCTTTCTATCTCTCTGTCTCTCTCTGTCTGTCTGGCGAGCGCACGCGCCCTATAGCAAAAACCTCTCCAAAAAAAAAAAAAAAAAAAAAAAAAAAAAATCTCCAAAAAAAGAAAAAAAAAAGGAAAAAAGATGCACATTTATTATAACGTTACTATTATAATAAATACACAATTTAATCAGTGAAAAATGATATATCAAATAACTTTCATATGTATGATTTACAAAATCCTTTTCAAATATATTTTAATCCATAAAGCAAGACTAGGGGAAATTTATTATTCACAATTCATGAATTAAGAGCTAACTAAAATTTTTAAAAGTTATTTGGCACTGGGACCAGCAGTTAGCGTAATGGCTATGTTGCTGGGCTCCCACGTAGTCGACCGCGGTTCTCATCCCGGACCTGGTAGCTTAAACTCACACCGGGCGCGTGTGCGTGCATGCCCAAGATCCCAAGAGGAGAATAGAGGAGAAGGGATTGTGGCGTGGCCATCCCCCCAGGGGGGTGATTTCTCGCTTTCTGTCTCTCTGTCTGTCTCTGTCTTTCTGGCGAGCGCACGCGCCCTATAGCAAAAAAACCTCTCCAAAAAAAAAAAAAAAAGTTATTTGGCACTAAGATCTCATAGCTAGTGAGTGATAAGGGCCATGTCTTCTTTTCAATATTCTTCATTATCTGTGTCCATTATTCTTTTATTTATTTATTTAATTTTTTTTTTGGAGAGGTTTTTGCTATAGGACGTGTGCACTCACCAGAAAGACAGAGAAAGACAGAGAGACAGAAAGTGAAAAATCACCCCACCAGGGGGATGGCCACACCACAATCCCTTCTTCTCCATTCTCCTCTCAGGATCTTGGGCATGCACGCATATGTGTCTCATGTGAGTTTAGGCCACCAGATCCGGGACTCAAACTGTGGTTGACTATATGGGAGTCCAGTGACAGCCATTACGCCAACTGCTGGTCCCCATTATTCTTTTTATTACTGCACAGATACTTTTTATCCTTAGAAGTACAACTGATTATGAGTACAAACAAGATATATGTAAGCATTACGTTCAATCCAATTAAGACATATAAGACTTTTTTTTTTTTCAAAATAGCATACTCTTACCTAAATCAATATCTCGAATTCCCATGTACACTTCAAGGAGATCATCGATCTTCTCAATTGCCTTTGCCTTGGTTTCAGAAAGCTTTATCAAAAAAAGACAGAAATAAAATATTACATTTCATGTAATGAAATCTCTTGATTGCCAATGGCATTCATAGGAGAAAATCTGATATAGACCCATGGTCCACATGAAATACTTGGTTATATACTTCAGCTAATTTTAGCAACAGTCCATCTAGAATGTCCATGGTACATACAGATCAATACCATAAATACATAGTTTTAGTATCAGCAGTAAGAGTTATAAATTAGGAGATGGCTACTGAACTTGAGATGTGAAATATTGCTTTGAGGGACGAAAAATGAAGATTTTCTGCTGAGACTTTACTCTCCAGGTTCATTTCTAGAATGGTAGGGCAATCTCTATGCACAAACAGAACAGAAAAGAGATTGCAGATCACCTCCTCCCGCATGCCTCTGAACACTTAGATTGAACTTCAATAATTAGGAAGAAACACACAACCCTTCAGATGACCAGAAATCACTGCAAGGGCACAAGAAATGTGAGAAAGCAAGAAAATTCCTCTCTTCCAATGGAAAAGAATTGTCTTCATCCACAGACAATACAATGGAACTCATGGAAATGTCAGATGAAGAACTTAAGACTATTCATAGTGAGAAAGCTAACAGAGATGTAAGAGAAGAGAGACAATGAACACCAGAATATGCAGGAGAAGAGCCGACAAGTTCCAGGAGATGAGGAAGTTCTTACACGATCTGAAAGAGAAAATATATACCATAAAAAAATCAATGAAACTATTAGAGATGAAGACTGTAATACAGGAAATCAAAACCTCCCTTGAAAGTATTAAAAGCAGACTAGATCATACAGAAGATCAAATCTCAGATGTAGAAGACAGAATCACTAGCCTATAGCCTAGAAAAATCCACCATGAAGACTGAGAAAATACCGCCCAAAAATAAGAATAATAGATGAGAAATACTAGATGCCATTAAATGTCCAAACATCCAAATAATTGGTATCCCAGAAGGTGAAGAGACTCATAAGGGCATTGATCATTTATTCCATGAAATCCTGGAAGAAAACTTTCTAAACCTAGGAAGGTATTCAAAGATCCAGTCCCAAGAAATACAAAGGACCCCAAATAGAATTAACCCAAGATCTTCTCCAACACACATTATAGCCAGATTGACCAAAACCACAGACAAAGACAAGATACTAAGATCGGCAAGCGAAAAACATCAAGTTACTTACAAAGGATATCTCATCAGGCTAATGGCAGGCCTCTCATCAGAAACAATGCAAGCAAGGAAAGAATGGGAAAATATTTTCGAAGTGTTAAGGGAAAAGCAATTTCAACCAAGGATACTGTACCTGGCAAGATCATTATTCTTATGAGAAGAAGAGACAACATTCTCAGATAAACAAAATCTGAAAGAATTTACCAACACCAGACCAGCTCTCCAAGAAGTTCTGAAGGGACTGCTATACCAGAAAACTAAATACAAGACACACAGAAATAAGAATTCAAAGACAACTAAGAAAATGGCCAACTTAATGGTAGGGACAAGTCTGGAGCTGAATGTTATCTTCCAGAATTTAAATGGAAAGACTGGACCACAATAGAAGATAGATTAAGTACATGAGACTTAACTGGTGTAAAAGAATCTTATGATTTTTGACTAAAACATTACTGATTTTCTTCTATGCTTTGTTTTTCCAGATTTAAGGATTTTTGTCTTGTCTTGAGCTGCCGATAGGTTCATGTACCTACTATTTGAACAGAATCCTAACCTGTTTCCTGGCTTTAAGCTCTAAGCAAAGCTCTCTTAGCATTTTTTATTCTGATTAAAGCTAAAACTGATTTTCTTGGAATTAAAAAAATATATTTAAAAATACCTATTTAATGACTGCAGTAAGCTATCTAGCATCAGCTAGGTGCTACTTTATAGTATATTCATTCTACTCAGAGTTTCATGACTGAAGTCAGACATGTGTTCACAGATATGTATACATCAGCTGAACTTGCTATTGAAAGTAGTTAAATTTATTAAGGTATTTTGTGAATCAATAAAATGTGTATGGGGAGGGAAAGAAATGAAAAGCAACTGTAGAGATAGTGTGGGAGGAGGGTGGGAAATGGCAGAGGGTGAGAATGGGGGGAAATACACACACACACACACATACACACTTATATATATATATGAAACAAGAAATGGAAAATTATTGACGACAATAACATGTATGACTAAGCCACTAGACAATGTATTCTGGATCAGAAATCACATTTTGTATGCTGTGATGATGCTCAGTGAATAAATGTAAAAGAAAGAAAAAAAGAAAGAGTTATAAATTTTAAAAAAATAAATAAATCCAGGGGCTACACAGTAACACAGTGGTAATACAATTGAGCCCCACACAGGAAGGTCCTCCGATCAAATCCCAGACCCTCCCTGTACACACTGGACATGTACGTACATACCCATGATCCAGGCTGGCCAAGGCTAGGGATAGATCATGGTATAAGAACAATGTTGGAAATGCCTCTCTCTCTCTGGCATATGGAAGAAAAAGAGAAAGAGAAAGAGAAAGAGAAAGAGAAAGAGAAAGAGGAAGAGGAAGAGGAAGAGGAAGAGGAAGAGGAAGAGAAAGAGAAAGAGAAAGAGAAAGAGAAAAAAAGAAAAAGAAAAAGAAAAGAAAAACCAAGAACACAATCCCTAAGTAGCTAACATTCTAGAACAGGAGACAGATGTGAAAATAAACATGTAACCTGTTAAAGGATATAAGGGATATAGAAGCAACATGAGTGATGAAGTAAACTTTATTTCTTAAAAGTCAGTGAAGCAGGGGACCAGCAGATGGTGTAATGGTTACATTGCTGGACTCCCATGTAGTGGGCCACATTTTGAGTACCGGATCCAGTGGTTTAAAATTCACATTGGGCACATGTGCGTGCGTGTCCAAAATCCCAAGAAGAGAATGGAGGAGAACGGATTGCGGCGTGGCCATCTCCCCTGGAGGGGTGATTTCTCACTTTGTCTCTCTGTCTCTGTCTCTCTGGTGAGTACACACACTCTATAACAAAAATCTCTCTCTTAAAAAAAAAATAATTCAGAGAAGCGGACTGGTCCCCTATTCCAGTGGTTGAAGGAGCCAGATCCCACATGGCTGATTGTGATTTGATTCCTGATAGCTTAAAAAACAACCTGTATGGGACCAGCAGATAACGGTTACATCACTGGACTCCCCTGTGGTTGGACTCCCCCATGATTGAGTGCACTTTGAGTCCCAGACACAGTTGCTTAAAACTCATGCCAGGCACATGTGTGTGTGTGCCCAAAATTCTGAGAGGAGAAAGAAGGGAGTGTAGCATGGTCATCCCTCCTGGGGGGGGCGGGGGGGGATTTCTTGCTTTCTGTCTCTCTGTCTCTGTCCTTCTGGCAAGTGCATGGTACCCTGTAGCCAAAATCTCTTTTAAAAAAATAAAGAAAGAAAAGAAAAGAAAAAGAAAAAGAAAGAAAAAGAAAAAAAAGAAAAAGAAAAAGAAAAAAGAAAAAGGAAAAGGAAAAGGAAAAGAAAAACAAAAAGAAAAGTAAGCTTGACTTGTGTGCAAACATGCCCCAAATCCTAACAGGATGTAAAAATGAGAAAGGGGCTGTGGTGTGATGAGGTCTCACTGGGGAGAGTGGAAAAATTTGCTTTTCTCTCTCTCTCTCTCTCTCTCTCTCTCTCTCTCTCTCTCTCTTTCTGGAGAGCACACAGGCCCTTTGGTAATTAAAAGGGGGGGAAAAAGAGTCAGAAAATGGCCAGGTCCATGGTGCAGCAATAGCGTTCTAGCTCAAAAGAAGCCAGACCCTACATGGCAACCACAGTTCAAATCTCAGTTCAGTGCATCTGAAATACACCAGGCATGCACACAAGCACAGGAGGACTGGAGAAAAGGGATTATAATGTAACTGGACCCTGTGTAGGGTGTTTTGCTCTCTCACATGCTCTCTCTCTCATGCAGACACACACTCTGTCATAAATAAAGAAAATTGGGACCAGCAGTTAGTGTAATGGCTATGTCGCTAGACTCCATGTAGTCGACCATGGTTTGAGTCCTGGACCTGGTGGCTTAAACTCACGCCAGACACATGTGCATGTGTACCCAAGATCCTGAGAGGAGAATGGAGAAAGGATTGCAGTGTGTCCATCCTCCCTGGGGGGTGATTTCTCGTTTTCTATCTCTCTGTCTCTCTCTGTCTTTCTGGCAAGCACACATGACCTATAGCAAAAGCCTCTCCAAAAAAGAGAAAGGAAGGAAGGAAGGAAGGAAGGAAGGAAGGAAGGAAGGAAGGAAGGAAGGAAGGAAATTTAAAAAGAGTCAGCAAAGAGTTCAGGAAAATAGTGACTTAAGAACTGGATTTTTTTGGAGATCAACAGATCCACCAGGAAAGGGTGCTCCGAGAAGAAGGCAAGAAAGAGGCAAAGTCTATACAAGGTCTCAGAGCGTGATAGAAGATACAGCATGCAATATAGTCAGCAAGAAGCCCCAAATAACTGGGGACACAGTGATAATCATGACTAGATTGCAAGGGGTCAGCCTGTGTGCCATAAAAAAGATTTTAGTCTTTGTGTACAGGCCAGGGTCTCCAAACTTTTGATGGTTCACCACAATAGTAAAACATTTCTGAGCATATGCCCTTATCATTTATTTTCATTTAATTTTATTTTATATGTATTTTTTGTAAATTACACACATGTTGTTACCATATTATTGTACTATATAACTTATAAAAAATACACCAAAAAGGGACGTTATATAAAAATGGGATAATAATTCTTGAACAGTTTTTGTGTTATGTATTAATGATACCAAAATAGTTCTGTTCTTCCTAAAACTATTATTAAAAGTTTTGGTAAAAATAATAATAATAATGATAATGATAATGATAATGATAATAATAATAATGGGAGGCCAGCAGATAGCATAGAGGTTAAAGTGGCTGGATCTCACATGCATGACTGAGTGGTTCAAGTCCTGGGTCTGACAGCTTGAAAATCACACCAGGTGCATGTGCATGTGGGCCCAAAATCCTGAGAAGAGAATGAAGAAGGAATTGTAGTATGGCCATATCCCTTGGGGGATGATTTCTCACTTTCCCTTCTCTCTCCTTCTCTCTCACACATGTTCTCTGACTCTCTCTGGTGAGTGAACATGCCCTAGTTTTTAGCAAAAAACTAAACTAAAATAAACACTATTTTAAAATGATGGAATATGTTTTATATTCTTTTTAAAATCAAGGTTAATATTCTGTAAAATTTGGCTCTATGTTCAGTTCATTTTATTACTTAAATTTTAAATGGCTTCACAGCTGAAAAAAAAAAATTGCCCAAAGATGTTGCTCAACATGCAAATGTAGAATTCATTATTCTATTCTAGAATTCCATATTCTAAGAATTTCATAATACTTTTTTTTTCATTTTCCTTTTTGAGGGGAAGAGAGAGAATGAGCAAAAGGGACAGAAACAGAAAGAAATAATTTGATAAGGTCTCACACTAGGTTATAATCCTTCTGCCCTAGCCTCCCAATTAGCTAGGATTGGATTGGAGGTGCAATGTGTTCCGGATGGACAGAACTGAAAGCCTCCCATGCAGCTTCCAATCTCCCAAACGGTGGTACTACCTGTGCACCACCCCAGCTGGGCCTCACCTTCCTTTTTTTTTTTTTTTTTTTTTTTTTTTTGAGAGGTTTTTTGCTATAGGGCGCGTGCGTTCGCCAGACAGACAGAGAGAGACATAGAGACAGAAAGCGAGAAATCACCCCCCAGGGGGGATGGTCACGCCGCAATCCCTTCTCCTCCATTCTCCTCTCGGGATCTTGGGCACGCACGCACACGCACCCGGCGTGAGCTGTAAGCCACCGGGTCCGAGACGCGAACCGCGGTCGACTACGTGGGAGTCCAGCGACATAGCCATTACGCTAACTGCTGGTTCCCAGCCTCACCTTCCTTTTAAAACTGTAATAAATGCATGCTGCTTTTTATCCTCAAATGTTATTAAAAGCTTGCATTTCACAGCAAATAAAACACATTTTCATTAAGGATATTAGTATAACTATCTCACACTTTTATTTACCAGAACTAAATCTTATAAACAATAACAGACACAATATATCCTATTTTCTCCTTAACTGGGCACATACATGTACTCTGTATAAAGAGGAAGAGAAAGGGAGGAGAAAGTACTCCCCATAGGAGAATGAGCACACCACAATCCTCTCTCCTCCATTTTTGCATCCTGTTGGAATTTAGGGGAATGCATGTATAAATGCCCAGCATGTTTTGTAAGCCATGGCTGGAATTCAAAGTCAGCCATGTGGGATCCAGCTTCCTTAACCACTAGGCCATGGAAGACACAACATACTGTTCTTGCTTTCCTTACTGTGTATTTTGAATCTTCTGCGTAAAAGCAAAAAGCTATAACAAGTAACTTAGTAATTAACCTTTGTATTTACCCAATCATATCTTAAGTTATGGTAAAAAGTATAAGTATTCCTCATATACCAATGGTCATCATTTTTTAACCATTATTCCTCCCAAAGAGTTCTTGATCTGGGGCCAGCAGATGGCATGGTGATTAGGTGTTGGATTCCCACATGACCAACCACAGTTTGAGTCTCAGACTCAGCAGCTTCAAAATCATGCCAGGCACATGTGCGTGCATGCCCAAAATCCCAACAAGAGAATGAAGGAGAAGGGATTGCTGCATGGCCATCCCCCCTCAGGGGTGATTTCTCACTTCCCCTCTGTCTGTCTGTCTCTGGTAAGTGCACATGCCTAAGAAAAAAGAGTTTTTGACCTATGACCTCTTCTCCATTCCCATCCCCATTCTGTTTGTCTGGATTAAGTACTCATTTTTTCTTATCTGCAGGAGTTTCCTAATTAGTCTTCACCATCTCAAATAACCTTGCTTAATGTCCCACCCCCTAGAACCAAGGAATTATTTTTGAAAATACAAAACTGGGGCCAGGAGGTGGTATAATGGACTACCACATGGCCAACTGCAGTTAGAGTCCTGGACCTGGAGGCTTGCTTTCTCACTCCCCCGCCCCTCTTTCTCTCTCTCTGTCCTTCTCTGGTCAAATTTAAATGAATGAATGAATGAACGAATGAATGAATAAATAAATAAATAAAGTTAAATGAAATAATTCTTTTTTTAAAAAAGGGGAAAGAAAATACAAAACTGATTGTGTTCCTTCCCTCACAGTTCTTAAGTGGCTCCCCTGTAATCCACAAGGCCCTTCACATCCTGACCCTGGCCTACACCAGCAGCCTCATCATCCCCACTCAGCACTTGCAGCACCCTACACTCCAATGTCATGGATGGCTTACGAGGTCCCTATGCCCATCATCGTTTCATGCCTAGAACACTCTTCTCCCCATCGTGAACTAATACAATCATTTCTTCTGGAGGAAACCTCTGACCTCCTTTCTTTCACCAACCCCTGAGAAATACTGATCGGTCCCTTCTCTGCGACACTGTGTGTCCTGTATATATGTCATTACCTCTATCCTACTGGTCTCTGACAGTTTCTTTTCATGTCTCTCTCCCACTAGAGAAGAAACAAGATCTGTATTCATCTTTGAATCACCTGCACCTAGACTGTGAAATATAAAGTGAATAAAGTATGAGGTATGCAAATAGGGTGTCTTATTCAGTTTTCAGAATTTGTGCTAGGTTATAAAGAGGTGATTTGTTTCAAATCCCGTAAATCCTTTCAACCCTTAAATGTTTGAAATTAGATTGAAAGTCGTTTATATCAAATTTAATATTAGCACCAAACTAGCTTTTTTTTCCTTTCATTATAAGCTATTTTTAATTGCCCTATTTAATTAAACAGGTTATGCAAACAGGAATAGGGTTTTACATGTTATCTTTGAATGACTCTTTCCTACTTTCCTAGATAGGTCTTAAGTCCCTTTTTTCCATCCAAGCACTTTATACATAGAAGGTGCTTGACAAATATTTATTAATAATGTTAAGTATTAGATGAGCATTCTCCTGAAGGACATGGTCTTTTCCTTCCCCTGCCAGTCCTGCTCCTTGGGCATGCTCGTTTAAGGTCCGCCTGTTTTTCCTCTCAGTATTGAGCAGAAAGCAGAACCAGCATTCTCCTAGCTGCCCACTGCCAACGCTATCCTACTGTTTTCCCATTCTTTTACAGATTGCTTTCTTCCACTGAAGTTTATTCATTCCTTCAACAAATAGTACCTGGCCTTCGACACCATGCCAGGCAATGTGCTGGACAGTGGGAAAGTCGAGGCCCAAAATGACCAGAAGTTACTGTCCTTGGCATCACATACTTCATCATACCTCATTTTCAAGATGCTTTTGGCTCTACAAGTCTCTTTGGTTGCTGTTTGCCTTCCTGAGCAATCTTTTCATTCCCCCAGAACCAAAGCACCCAACTAAAATCTTTCTCTGGATTCCCCAAAACTGACAACATCCTGGTGACTCAAACATTCCCAAAGATGAACTTGGCCTTATGGTTGGTTCTTTGAGTGTTGGCTCTAATAAATCATCACAACCCCATGGCTTACCCTAGGCACTGTCATTGACAAGCTTGGGATCTCACCCTGTGACACTTCTCCTAACTGTTCACCTGTCTCTCCTTTGTTCTTCAGACTTACGGGGAATCCTGGGACAGTGTTCACACACCCGGAAGTCCCTGCCTCCAGGAGCTCCTGAGCCGCAGGTGTCTGCCCAGCATCCACACCACTTACAAGACGGCTTCATCACACTGCTGTCTGAGCAGACCTACTGCTGCTCTCAGAATCCTTCCCACTGCCACCCTACTTTGATATTCTCTTCTTCTGTCTTCTTGCCTCCACCAGTCTCTTCTATTGGTGTTTTTTATTTAAATAGTGAAGTTCTCTTTTCTTTCTTTTTTTCTTTTATGTCAGAGGGCACATGTACTCACCAGGGAGAGAGACAGAAAGGGAGAAAACACATCCCAGTGTGCATAGTCACATCACAATCCCTTCTCTCCATTTCTCCATCCTGTTGGGATTTGGGGCAAGCATGCACATACAACCAGTGTGTTTTTCAAGCACTGGGGCCAAGATGTGAACGGTAATCAGCCGTGTGGGATCCAGCTTCCTTTACCACTAAGCCATAGAGTTGGCCCAAGATTTGAGTTCCTTTGATATATCAGATACTATTCTCAGTGCTGGGATACAGTAGTGAACAAGACATGTCAGCAAAGGAGCGAGACAACAGATAAAATTAAATAAGTAATGATATAGTGGGTCTTACAGTTTAGGGCTTGAAGAAAATTAAGGCATGAAGACTGGACAGTGAGAGGGGTGGAGGAACTGCTATTTAGGACACTATTTCTCATAACACTGAGAAAAGACCTTTTAGAGAAGGTGATATGTGGCAGAAAACCCAAAGAAGACAAGGGAGCAAGCCCCACAGATAAACTGGTGAAGCCTTCAGCTGAGGTAATAGCAGTACAAGACCCTGAGGTGAAGATGCATCTGGGGTTTGGGAACAGCAAAGGGACTGAAGCAGAGGAAGCCAGGGAAGCATGACGGGAAACAAGGTCAGAGAAGAAATGAGGAGTCAGGTTATGCTGGAGTGCTTTTGTTCCAAGTGACATGAGAAGCCACTGGAAGGTTACGAACATAATAACATAGTAACATAAGCTCACTGTGGGTTATTTTTTTTTAAAGAGTTTTTGTTTTTGTTTTTATTTTTAGCTATAGGGTGTGTACACTCACCAGAGAGACAGAGACAGAAAGTGAGAAATCACCCCCCACGGGGGATGGTCACGCCATAATCCCTTCCCCTCCATTCTCCTCTCAGGATTTTGGGCACGCATAAACACGTGCCTAGCCTGAGTTTTAAGCCGCCAGATCTGGACTTGAACCACAGTTGACTAAATGGGAGTCCAGCAATGTAACCATTGTGCCATCTGCTGGTCCCCATTTGCAGGTTTTTTTGTTTTTGTTTTTACTTTATTTCTTCCATGAGAGGGAGACAGAGACAGGTATCCCCCAACAGGGTCCCTATACCACAATCTACTCCGAGTCTCTGCAAGCCTGGATCATAGGCAGGCAAATACATGCCCAGTATAGACATGGAGTCCCCAGGACAAATGCAGGACCCTTGCACGTAGCCCCAGCTGCATGGCTTCTGCACCACTGCCTGGCCCTTACACGTGTTTTTAAAGAATAACTCTGGCTACTGGGCTGAGCACAGATGGAAAGAGGGCAGGGGAAATGCAGGAAGAATCAATAGAAGGTAACTCTAACATCCAGGTTAAGCTGATGGTGTCTTAGACCAGGTGGTGGGGGTAACTTGCTGGATTCTACTGTGTTGTGGAGGTAGATCCACCAGGATTTTGCAGATGAAAAGGCTGTAGAACATAAAAAAGTCTAAGATGACCCCAGAGGCCAGCTGCCATGGCAACAAACAGGAAGGCTTGCTGCATGATGGCTGAGGCCACATGGAAGGCCCAGGTTGGGTTCTCTGCCCCCACCTAAATAGGCCGGGTTTGGAGGCACACACAGCGGTCCTCGCTGACCGGGAGGCTGGGGCAGGAGGGATCGCAACATGGTGAGACCCTGTCAAAAACTTCCAAGTGTGTGCTCTTTCTCTCATGAAAAGAAAAATAAAAGATTACAAAATGTTTTACCTGAGATGTTCCCAAATATAATCTTTCACTATCAAAATCTTATTCACTATCAAAATCTTATGAAGTATGCTTACTCCTCCAGGTGGCCCTGTGACTTTGTCCGGGTCCTGGGAGCACCGTGGTTGACTTAAGTTTCTGCCGTAGTCCAGCCATCTGCAGACACTATGAAAGTCTTCTGGAGGTAATGGAGCATTTCTAGAGATGCTCTCTTTTCACACACTCTTCTAGACTTGCTCTCTAAATACCTTCAGTCATTTCCATATTGTATAAGTAGGCATTTAATTAAAAGGCCATGCTTTGATCAGAGTAAATGGAGTATTATTTAATTTTACAGTTTTATCTTTATTTCCAGCTCTAATAAATGTGAGTATCTACACAAAAAATTTATAAGCAGAATTGACATTAAATAAACAGAACATACCACTTCTTCCACCGTGGCAGGACCTTTTGATCTCAGGCGAAGCGTCCCCTTTCCAGTACCGATTTTTCCTTCGGACACTTTCCCAGCTTTTGACCTTGGCTCTATTTCTATAAACACACAATGAATGGGAACAGGCACACAGATTCAGAGAGAATACCAACAGACTGCCGTGAAAGCTAACACAGTTTCTATCACAACACTATATATAATTGCTATAGATATTTGATAAAAGGCATGCCTTCTTATAGAATTTCCAAAAACAACATAAATTTTTCTGTATTATTTTCCTATGAGAGTCTCTGTAAGAGTTCTGGCTGCAAAAAGAAAAGGGAAAATGTAAAATGTACAAATGGGAAAGGCTGGAAGTGATTAGGAAGAAACAATAAAACAGTTGGCTTTATTTAAAAGAGGAAAACATACAGGCCAGAGGGTGGCAGGGTGGCTGAGGTGCTGGACTCCCACATGGCCAACCACAGTCCAAGTCCTGGACCTGGCAACTTGCCTTCTTACTCTCTCTGTCTCTCTCTGGTGAGTGCATGTGCCCTGTAACAAATTAAAAAATGATAATAATGACAAATAAAATTAATAATCTTTTAAAAATAAAAAAATAAAAACAGAGGAAGACATGGAAGTGGCAGGAAGTAGCAGTAAGAGTTCAGCTAGATTTCATCCAGCTCATGAAGAAGGGAAGGCTCACGCCTTGACAGAAGAGAGGAACAGAGGCACTGTTATTGGAGTGCCTGCCTTTGTTTGATGTTTTATGTACAAAATCTCATTGAATATTCATACCAGCCTATGTCGGTCATATTCACCCTCGTTTTACAGATAAAGGAATTGAACTCAAAAAGAAGTAATGCTGGGATTCAGAACCCGGCCTTGTGGGCATAGACCAGATCTATTTGATTTGGTCACAACATTCCAGCCCACACCTCTTGGAAGAATGAGGGATAGATTCAGGTGACACACTTAGAATCAGGTCTAAAGAAAATGGCTGGGAGCAAACTTCAAAGAAGGAATTGCCCACAGACTGACCACAGGTGTGAGAACAGGAAGCAAGAGTCCATAAAAAGCCGCTCTTTCCAAATGCTTATTTTTTTCTGTTGAGTTTTATTTTGGTTATGTTTTCGCAATGTACCAATGGTCACGCCACAATACCCAGCAGTGACATAAGTGAGTAAAAGGGAAGAGTGGGGACTAAGGATAACCAGAAGGGGGTTGCCTAATCTAGGCCACTCTAATAACTCATTGCCCTGTAGGAACGTAGCCCTACAGAGTCAGATCATTTACTTTTTTTTTCTCAAAGAAACTGTATACTGAGCGTTTCATATGCATTTCCTTTTTTTTTTTTTTTTTTTTTTTTTTTTTTTTAAGATTTTTGCCATAGGGCTTGTGCCCTCACCAGAAAGAGACAGAAACAGGGAAAGTGGGAAAGCACCCTCCAGGGGCAATGTCCACACCACAATCCCTTCTCTATTCTCCTGTCAGGATTTTGGGCACACATACGCACACCCCTGCACACCCCGGCAGACCACCGAGTCCAGAACTCAGACTACACAGTCGGTCCTGTAGGATCCAGCCTCTTAAACAATGCACTACCTGCTGGCCCCTAAATCTCATTTTTAAGTTTAAGCAACTGAGTCAAATGTTAAAAACAACATTGGCAAAAACAAAATGTCTGTCAGTCAGATTCCAACCACAGGCCACCAGTTAAGAACCTCTGCAAGTACACTGAGACCCCCCATCTGTGCAGTAGCAGTTTGGGACATGGGTGAGGGGGCAGACATGGCACCAAAGAACTGGAGACACCTGAGCTCCCATGAAGAGCCACAGCACGGGCTGGTAACTGTGAGCAAATAGTGAGGTCTGTTCAAAGCTCTCAAAACATGGACGCCAAGTGCCTACACAAATGTGCTCTTACTGACTGAGGGTCAACAATTCCTGTCTTCAGTCAAGTCCTGTTTTGCTATTGAGAGTCTATGGCAGATTGGTGAAGAGGATTGCACATATTAATGTTAGCCTGTATTTACGGACAGAATCACCAAACATAAAACCTAAGTTTTCTTGAGGATGAAATTTTACCAAATCATCATGCAATGAACAGACCAGGTCCTCCTAAGCAAACACCTATTCATGGTGGCTGATGAGCTTTGGGATCACTCAAACGTTAATCATGGTGACCAATCAGACTCTCAGGAGACTACAGCTGTATCGTAACCCTACAGCATTGGCCTTGCTGGTTGCTGTGTAAAGAAAGGACGCTCACAAGAAGTCTCAAGAAAAGTACCCAGAGAGAAAGATGAGGTATGTCCACCATCGGCACCTTCCAAGACCTGTACTGCCCAGCAGTGTCACAGTTCCCAGCTCAGAGTCAAGGGTACCCCTAAAGTGGTGAAGAGAGTCTCAGCTTAATGACCTTAGCCTTAAGCCAAAGACCCCCACCCCAGCCCTCTGATTTCATCACCCCACCTACTCAGTACAATTTGTCTTCCCATACAAATTTCCCACAGGGCGGAAAATGAACTGCTCAGCTCCCATGTGTGTTTTGGTCTAACACTACATATACATTTCTAATTATAAAGTAATATTTGGGCATCCTGACTTATCAACCAATATCTCTTAAAAGTTTGTTGAGCATGACGTAGCCCTGGAATAGTGAACAAACTCAGAATACACTGGGGCAGGGGGGGACAGATTTCAAGGACTTATAAAGCTAAGGATGCAGGCTCTGGAATGCAGGGGTTTCATAAAGGTATTGCCATCTCTGCTTGACAAGTCAGCGGACCTGTCTAGACAGTGTCTGTAGCTTCGGTGACTATTACCTGCAACACCAGTAACAAGAAGGAAAAAATGTACGTGGAATGAAAGATTTCTTGGCTCACACAGAAAGTACAGAGTTCCCGCAGAGCCCCAGGAATCAGGTATACCCAGCCTCCCCGTCATCAAGATCCCCCACCAGAGTGGGACATCTGTTACAATGATGGACCCACATTGGCGTATCATCCCCCCAAATCCATAGTTTACATCAGGAGTCACTCTGCGTGTTGTACATTCTGAGTCTGGACAAATGCATGACAAGCTGTATCTGCCACTGTAGAATCAAACAGAGTATTTTCATTGCCCTAACAATCCTCCATGCTCTGCCTGTCCATCCCAGATAGTTTTTAATCATGTATTTGCCATGCCATCTTCGTCTCAAAATGGCATTCTCAAAACTAACCACTTGGTGGCACCAAAGCAAAAGTTAAGTTTCAAGCTCTGGCTTGGCCAGGTCCACAGAAAGGACACGGAAGCCATGTTTCTCTACAGCCCTGAGTCAGACAGACAAATCGACCTGTGTATATATGAAGACAGGCAGGATGGTCTTGTTCACCTGCAGGGGAAGAAAACAGAGTTGATGTTTGGGAATGTTTTGAAGACTGAGTGTTTCTGTCTGGCCTACATTAGTGGTGCTCGCCTGTTGAAGCATGTCTGACCAACAAGCCAAGCCCTCGATCAGTCACTTCACATGAACAGATTGGAACAAGGCCTTTCTTGAGGCTGAGTGACGGGACAGATGTGGTTCATACAGGAGACACCGGTAATCAGCCTGCAGCTAGCTGATTTACTAGACTTATTGGGGCTCCCCACTAAGCAAACTGACCACCTGCCACCTGTAGGTCTCTCACAGCTGTGGGTGCCCGACTGCTCCAGATTAAGTTGCACATCACTAAGAGGCAGCCATGGTTGCTTCCCAGCTTTTTTGTAGCAACTGTATCTGCTATTTTAATTACACGATTTAATTTAAAAGTATACGAGCTGATGAAATGAGTGTGAAATGAGTTATTATGGCTATGAAAACTAGGTTGACTATTTTGGAAAGACTCCAAAGAGTGAAATACAAGGAAAAAAAAAATAGGTGTGGGCAAGATGACTCCGAAGATTAGGAAAACATTTTAAATATCCATCATTTCACATGACTTAAATTTTAAAAATGAATAAAGCCGACGTATATTCATTAAAGTTGTGATTATAAAAGAAAGACATCACAGAGGTCCAACCTATGTCCTCTGCTCAAAGAAAAGGCCTTTTACATCATGGTAAAAGAATGTGTTTCTATGTTTTAAATTTAAATACTTATATATACATGTATCATTCTGTTATGAGACTTGATCGCACCTTTTAATTTTTTAGAGGTTTCTACCTTAAGGTGCGTGCACTCCCCAGAGAGACAGAGCTAGTAAGAGGGAAAGTGAAAAAACACACTGCCTCCACTCTCAGGGGGGATGGCCATACTGCAATCCCTTCTCCTCTGTTCTCCTCCCTGGATCTTGGGCATGCACACACATGTGCCCAGCATGATTTTCAAGCCACTGGGTCCAGGATTCAAACAGTGGTCAGCCATGTGGGAGTCCAGCAACATAACTACTACACCATCTGCTGGCCTCCTGCCATTTTAAACAAACAGATATAGCCCCAGTTACTTTCTTTCTTTTTTTTTTTTTTTTTGTTTTTGTTTTGTTTTTTTTGGAGAGGTTTTTGCTATAGGGCACGTGCACTCGCCAGAAAGACAGAGAGAGACAGAAAGACAGAAAGCGAGAAATCACCCCCCCAGTGGGGATGGCCACGCCGCAATCCCTTTTCTTCCATTCTCCTCTCAGGATCTTGGGCATGCACGCACACGCGCTCATTGTGAGTTTAAGCCCCAGGTCCAGGACTTGAGCCATAGTCGACTACATGGGAGTTCAGCGACATAGCCATTATGCTAACTGCTGGTCCCTATCCCCAGTTTCTATACAGTGCAGCTCAGATATAAAGATGAGGAAGTGGAGAAGGCAGAAAGGTGTTGGTCTCTAGTCCTAACCCGAAACCCTGTACCTGAGCCTTATGGCAAGAGGCACTGAGAAAAGTCAACAGTATTACTTTCAGGAGGAACACTCGCAACATGGCTTAGACACTCCAGTCACAGAGAGTGACACTGTAGGGAAGCTGGACATTCTCCCCGTCTTCTCACAGCTGCCTTGTCCTGGTCCCAAGAGGGCCCTGGCTAGCCTAAAGTACAGAGCCCACTGACAGAGCATGGGCAGAGACCACAATTACAATGGGAAGTGTGCAGTTTATCCAGCGATTGCTCAGTGAGCAAGAGAGCCCATGACACCTGGAAGGAAGACTGGAGTGCTAGGACAGAGAAGGTCAACAAGAGAGTCTAGCAGGATCAGACTTCTTTGGGGCACATGTGAACCCATAAGAACATCTACAAATAACTGTAAAGGAGCACATTGCTGGAGATCCTACATGGATAGGAAGTAGAAAAAAACGAATAGCATTTGGATGACAGAAAAGAAACAAACCAATCACATTCAATTTAAAACTGTGAGATAAAAGCTGTCCTAATAGTTCTCATTAGATTGCAGTTGAAAGCCCTGATCCTTTTCAAAAATATGTTTATTATCTGTGCCTCCTCCCCCTTTTAGATTTATTTCTTCCATGAGAGAGGGATACAGAGGGAGACAGACAGGCAACCCCAACAGGGTCTCCACACTGCCGTCTTACCCCAGCCTTGGTCAGCCATGTGCATGCCCCATGTGCTCTGGGAGACCTCAGGACACAAACCCAGAACTTCCCATACACTCTCGGCATTGCAGAGTGCTGTGCCACTGCCACCCTATGGCTGGCTCTATCCTCTGGCCCTTTTAGAACCCCTTTCAAAGCCAGCAAGGACTTTACTACTGAGGTCTGATCATCTCCACCTTCACGTTCACTTTCAAATGTCCTATCACCGTGCCTGTGGATAATGTCCTCAATTGCTGTCTGACCATCGGTATCTAATGGTTTACCCTATGAGAAACCTGGGGAATCTGCACCATTATCCATAGTGTAGTGGTGAAGAGTGTGGATGCTGAATAAAACCTCAGTTCCTCTGCTTACAAACTGGGCAAATCTTGGGGATGGCAGGTAGCGTGGTGTTTAAGGGTGTTGGACTCCCACATGGCTGACTGTGGTTCAAGTCCCAAACCTGGTGGCTTGCTTTCTCACTTTCCCTCTCTCTGATCAAACTGGAAAATAATAATAATAATAATGATAATAATAAATAAAGTTAAATTTAAAAAAAAATTTTTGGAGAGGTTTTTGCTATAGAGGTTTTTGCATGTGCACGCCAGACAGACAGAGAGAGACAGAGGGACAGAAAGAGAGAAATCACCCCCAGGGGGGATGGTCACGCCGCAATCCCTTCTCCTCCATTCTCCTCTCGGGATCTTGGGCACGCACGCACACGCTCCCGGCGTGAGTTGTAAGCCACCGGGTCCGGGACACAAAAAGCGGTCAACTACGTGGGAGTCCAGCGACATAGCCATTATGCTAACTGCTGGTTCCCAAGTTAAATAAAATTTAAAAATAAAAAAAACAAAGTGGGCAAATCTGAAATAAGTCCTTAGTTGCACAATGGGGATAACACTGTTTACAGCATTGTTTCAAGCACTTGAAGGGCTGCTGTATGAAAAGTGCTTAGCCCAGCGGCTTGGCTCACGTGAACAGGGCTGCTGCAAGAGTCTGCTGTTTGCTTCTGCAGGTACATGGAAGAGAGACGTACGCTCTTCCACTCCCTCCATAACAAAACCTTTTATCTCAGTTTTTCTCTCTCACAACGAGAACCAGTCAAAGGTCTCCCTTCAAATGTTCGCAATGCTGTCACTTTAAATGCCAAAGGCAAAATCTCTCTAATATTCTATTTTCATTCTTTTCTTTTTTTGTCATAGGATGTGTGTACTTGCCAGGGAGAAATAGAGACAGGGAGAGACAGAGAGAGAGAGAAAGTGAGAAATCACCCACCAGGTGGAATGGCTACTCTTTGATCCTTTCTCCCACTCTTCTCTTGAATTTCGGGCACATGTGCACATGCATTCAACATGTTTTTCAAGCTGCCAGGTCCAGGACTTGAACCATGAAATCGGCCATGTGGGATCTAGCCACCTTAACCACCACACCAACTGGCTGGCCCTATTTCTCTTTTCTGTAAAACAAAAAGACTTCTCCCTTCGACCTAGAGGTGGGTGGAAACAACAGGTGACCCTCCGATTATTCCACTCCCAGATTCTCCAACTGGTTTTAAATGTAAGCCCAGCCCCGACAGGGCATGCAGCAGAGGAACATTCCAGTGTCCATCTCATTGGTGGGAGGACTGAAGAGAAGTGGAAGAACACAGTGAAATCCCTGGACTCTCTGGTCTGTATACTCTCCCCCCACCCCCAATACTCTATTAGTGACATGATTCCATGTGGGCAAGTGACAACACATGACACTACTCCATCCCAAAAAAGGAAATATATAGGCCTCCTCACCTAACCATTAAGTAGAGTGAACTCAGCTACCTCACCAAATTCAGTAATGCATTTCTGTACTTTCCATCTCTGAAGGTGCACAGCACCAAAAGAATCAAAAGGAGGGTCTACTGGAACTCAGGACTCGGCAGGATGTGTACACCAATGACCCACAGCACTGGAAGCCAGAAACGCTGATTTCTTTCCAGTGTTCTCAGAGCTGATCTGAATCTCAGGGACTGAGTCACAGAAACCAAATTCACAAGGAAAGATGTCACATCAGTTTATTAGTCCATGGGGAGAGAGAGTATCAAAGGTCTAAACTGGTATGTGAGGGGGCTGACTCATTGGCAAGTGGTTAAAGGAACTGGAGCCCACATAGCTGACTATGATTCAAATCCTGGCCCTGCGGCTTGAAAAATGCTGTGCATGTGCATGTGTGCGTGCCCAGCATCCCAACAGAATGAAGAAATAGAGGAAGAGGGATATGGTATGACTAGGCCCCCATTGAAGGGTTTCTCTCTCTCTCTCTCTCTCTCTCTCTCTCTCTCTCTCTCTCTCGTGCACATACTCTCTGGCAATTAAAAAAGATGGGATCTAAATGGAGCATCAATGTTTCATTCTCATGAGTCTGAGACTTCCTGGAGAAAGTGATGTCCAACCAGAGACCCAGCCCCCAGCCATCAAGGGTAAAGATATCTAGGCTAAGTGGGAAAAGAGGAAAGAAAGGGATTGAGGAGGCAGGGAGTATTGATGGGGGAAAGGAAGGAGAGGAGAGCAAAGAATGGAAGATGGAAAGGAAAGGGGAAGAGGGAAGGAGAGGGGAAAGTGTTCTAGAACATAGTTCAGCGGGTTCAAAGACTCCCAAAACAAAGACTGGAGAGCTTATGTGTCAAGAGTCCCTCCCAACTGGGTGACTCAGTTCACTACTTTCCTCCCCTCCTAAGAATGATTCACTTGAAATTTTCTTCCCACTGGGTACCTGAGAAGCCTAATGTGCATGGCAACCAGATCAAAGGACTTGCGTATGAAAGAGTTCTTAGGCCAAGACTGCAAACAGTCACACATGGTCCACAGATACGTTTTTTGGATGTGCAGTACTTTCAGATTTTGCTTTTGTTTTGTTTTTGTTGCCAGAGGGCACATGCACTTGCCAGACTAGAGACAGAGAGAGGGAAAGTGGCCACGCCAAAATCTCTTGTCCATTTTCCTCTCTGGACTTTGGGCACACATACACATGTGCCCAGCATGATTTCAAGCCATAGGTCTAGGACTCAAACCGTGATAGGCCATGTGGGAATCCAGCTGCCTTAACCACCACACTACTTGCTGGCCCTATTTTCAGATTTTTAAAGTTCATTGCCAGCTTCTTAAAAATTGAGTGCTTTTGGGACCAGCAGTTGGCGTAATGGTTATGTTGCTGGACTCCCATGTAGTAAACCGTGGTTCGAGTCCCGGACCTGGTGGCTTAAACTCATGCCATGCAATATGCATGCATAGCCAACATCCTGAGAGGAGAATGGAAGAGAAGGGATTGGGGTGTGGCCATCCCCCGGGGGGACTGATTTCTCACTTTCTGTCTGTCTGTCTCTCTCTGTCTTTCTGGTGAGTACATACACCTTATAGCAAAAACTTCTCAAAAAAAAAAAAAAAAAATTGAGTGCTTTCTTATAAAAATTCTGATTTTAGGTTACTTTCCTTTTCTTGAGAGAGACTTTTGCTATATGGCACATGCACTCACTGGAGAGACAGGAAGAGACAAGAGACAGAAAGCAAGAAATCACTCCTCAGGTGGGATGGTCACACTGCAATCCCTTCTCCTCCATTCTCCTTTTGAGATTTTGGGCATACACACTCCAGTTTTAAGCTTCCGGGTCTGGGAGTTGAATTGTGGTGGATTACATGGGAGTCCAATGATGTATCCATTATATCATCTGCTGGTCCCTAATTTTATGTTTCTTTTGAACACTGACACATTTCTACAAAGCAAAAATAATTAGGGTTTAAAGTTTTACCTGGAGTCTGCAGGTCTTGGCCCTCATTTTCAGACAATTTCTCGAGGTGTAAAATTCCCTCTACAAATGGCTATTCTCAGGCATTATATGTTGTTTCTTATGCTAGTGCCATTCTTAGAAGACCATTTTATTTCAATAAAGGAAATCCAGACTATGTTTCATCTAGAGACAATAATTTAAAACATCTAGGGAAAGTCAATGTAATGTCCTTTTTAATCTGAAAATTTACTATATCCCAGTAACAGATAAATTCTTTATATGCCCTCTGATTTAATCCTCACAGCACTATGAGATAGGTATTGCTTTCTCTTTTTTAAAAAAATTATTTATTTTATTTTATTTATTTTTAATTTGTGTCACCAGAAGGAGACAGAGAGAGAGAGAAGTGAAAAAGTAAGTCTGAGACTCAAACCCCAGTCAGCCACATGGGAGTTCAGTGCCTCAACCACCACACCACCTGCTGGCCTGCTATTCTTTATTTTGGAAACTACAAGTTGCCGTTAGTAATAGACATTAGTTGGATGTCTTCTCAGTACCCAATGGTCATGTAAGGATAACTGCGGTTTAAGTAAAGTTGTTTTCTCCAGCTTCAGAGATGAACCAAACCAATGGATCTCCTTCATCGCAATGATTGTTTCAGAGGTGGCTACATGACTAATGTCAATCAGAATGAGTATCAAGACTTTTCCTAGACATTCTGAAGACACTCTGCTTTTCTACTCTACATGAACATGAAAGCAGATGGTCCCAGCAGTAGCTGACTATAATCTTGGGACGCAGCGTGGACCTAACATGAAAATACCACCCAAATGATGAAGCAGACACATCGGGCAGCAGAGGACCTAAAGGGCAAGGAACTGGGCCCAGTCACACTGTTAGAGTCCACATAGATGACAGCCAGCATCACCCCTACACTGCTGCTTTTTGATTTTTTTCTTTTTATTAATAATTATTTTATTTTTATTTATTTTTATTTTGATCAGAGAGGGACAGAGAGAGCACACAAGAGAGAGAGAAAAAGTGAGAAAGCAAGCCACCAAACTCAGGACTCACACTGCAGTCGGCCATGTGGGAGTCCAGAACCCTTGACCACCATGCCACCTGCCGGCCCCTGGACTGCTTATTTGTAAGATTTCCTTTTCTGCTGAAGCCAATTCAGCACGTTTTTAAACAGTCTCCAATAGAAAGACAGCTCACAGATAACAGAATACCATCCAAGCAGTGAAGGGACCCATCCAAAAAGCCTACTGGTACTTGGACATACACAAATGGCTCTGTCCATAAACAGCCCACATGCTTCTGACCCCACAGCCACCCCTAACATACATACATATTTCTCAAAAGTTGACATAAAATCTAGCTCGTAAATAAGAATCTAAAATTTGAACTGGACATGTCCTCTTTCCAAAATATGTCCTTCCTTTCGCCAATTTCTCAGACTTCTTCAGAACAAATTTTTGAACAAGTACAGCTGGTAGGGTACTGTAGCAGATAAAAAGCAAGGAGAGAAAAAGAAAGTAAGTTCTGACCCCACCTGCATGCAGGTATCAGTTATCTGTAGATCAAAAGTATGGTCAGCACAAGGATGAGCCCTGTAAGAACACCAAATTGTTTGGTTTTTTTTTTAACAATTTTTTTTTATTTTATTTGTTCTCATTATTTTATTTTTTTATTTTTCTGAAGTTGACTAGAGAGCAACAGAGAGAAGGAAAGTGAGAAAGCAAGCTGCCAGGTCTGGGACTCAAACCATGATCAGCCATGTGGGAGTCTAGTCACCTTAACTGCCACGATACCTGCTGGCCCCAAGAACATCAAGCTGTCTCTTAACTGTTCCTTTGATGAGACAGAACAGTGTGTGACAAGTGTCGAAAGTAGAATAATTACCCAAAATCTTGATCTTCAGTTAAGAGTTAAGGTGTCATTTGAAAAACTCCCAACCCTGTTTTTGGTGTTTTGGGGTTTTTTTTTTGTTTGTTTGTTTGTTTTTGTTTTTGTTTTTAAGAAGTTTTTTTTTTTTTTCCTTTGGAGAGGTTTTCACTATAGAGCGCGTGCACTCGACAGACAGACAGAGACAGAAGACAGAAAGCGAGAAATCACCCCCCCAGGGGGGATGGTCACACGCCACAATCCCTTCTCCTCCATTCTCCTCTCGGGATCTTGGGCATGCACGCACACGCACCCAACGTGAGTTTTAAGCCACCGGGTCCGGGACGCGAACCTCAGTCGACTACGTGGGAGTTCAGCGACATAGCCATTACGCTAACTGCTGGTCCCTTTGTTTGTTTTTTTAAGAGAGGTTTTTGCTATAGGGCGCATGCGCTTGCCAGAAAGACAGAGAGAGACAGAGAGACAGAAAGCGAGAAATCACCCCCCGGGGGGTATGGCCACGCCGCAATCCCTTCTCCTCCATTCTCCTCTCAAGATCTTGCGCACCCACGCATACGCACCCAGCATGAGTTTAAGCCACCAGGTCCGGGATTCAAACTGCAGTCGGCTATATGGGAGTCCAGTGATGTAGCCATTCTGCCATCTGCTGGTCCTACCAATCCTGGACAAGTCATTACTTGGCTGAACTGCACTTTGTTTAAATCTATATTACAACACATATCATATAGTCTGCACTGTATTCTGGAGACAGGAACACATCATGTTAAGAGCACAAGGGCCTGGAGCAAACATGGCTGGAGTGCTATACCCGCCCTCCCACCCACTGACTGGTGGGCCTTAACGAATTATACAATTGCCCAAAGCCTCAGTTTACATGTCTGAAAAACCCAGGTAGGAATGGCATGTGGGTTAAGTCAGGCCATAAGAGTAGCAGTCCTAACAGCAATGGCTTTCATTTAGGAAGCGGCCTGTGTCCAGCACTGTTCTAAGCACTTTGCATGTATTAACTCATCCAATTCTCATAATACCTTATCAATAAGTAAACAGGCAATGAGGGGTTAACTAACACCCAGGATCACAGAACTAATAAGCAGTAGAGAAAGGAATCAAACGGTAGCAGCTGGCTCAGAGTCAGTGCCTTCACCACTAAACTACAATGCTTCTAATAAGTATTCAATAAAGCTATTACTGCTAATACAATTACTTGATTTTTAACCTATCTCCCTCTTTATGTAAACTGCAAGCTCCTTGATGACAACAAACATACCAACTCATAAGAATGTTTTTTTAGAGAGCTGGCTCTGCAGGTTGAGTACATTGCATAGAAGCCTTACCTCCCTGGCTCATTAGCTCTAAAATCTTGGACATGGTTGTGAAAATTAAATGATTTTCTACTTAGAAAGTACTCAGAAAAGTGGATGACAGCTATGATTATGATGTGCTGATAAATTTCATTATTTGATATGAGATGTTAGCAACTGTCTTTCTGAAATCTGAAACAGTGCCAGAATTCTCAACAAATACTCACTAGTCACTACTTGCAGTGTTTTTCCTGTTTCATGTGGGTTCATCTAGTTTTTTAAATTACTCCTTAAAAAGAAAAAAAGACTATACCTTCATAATAATAGTAGTCATAATGGCTAACTTTTATTGAAGACTTACTATGTACCAAGGACTGTTCTGTGATTCTTTTTTCACATGTTTAATTATTTAATCCTCACAATTGCCAAATGTAGTAGACACTACTTTCATCTTCACTTTTTGTATGAGGAAACCAAGGCACAGAAACGTTATGTAACTTGGGCTAGCCCCATGGTCAGTATTAAGAGAGCCAGATCCCATTTGGCCAAATACAGTTTGAACCCTAGCTTCGGTGGCTTGAGGGACATGTGAGGCATATGTGTATGAGCATCCAAGATCCTGACAGGATGGAAAAGTAGAGGAGAGAGGATTGTGACGTGGACATGGCCCATTGAAGGTCCTCTCTCTGTCTCTGCCAAGCACACATGCCCACTAGCCATTAAAAAATAAATAAAAATAGTGGCCAATAGGTGATATGGTGGTTAAGGTGCTGAACTCCCACATGTCCAGCCACTGCTCAAGTCCCAGACCTGGCAACTTGCTTTCTCAATCAATCAATCAATCTCTCTCTCTCTCTCTCTCTCTCTCTCTCTCTCTCTCTCTGTGACAAACACATTAAAAATAATAATAATAAATAAAATAAAATTATTTTTAAAGAATTACTTTATTTAACTTTATTTATTTATTTTTAATTTGACAAGAGAGGGACAAAGTGAGAGACTGTGAGAGGGAGAGAGAGAGAGAAAGTGAGAAAGCAAGTCACCAGGTCCGGGACTCAAACTGTGGTTGGCCATGTGGGAGTCCAGCACCCTTAACCACCATGGCAGCTGCTGGCCCCAAAATAAAATTATTTTTAAAAAATAAAGAGAAAGGTAAGTAACTTGATGAATGTACATTATCACACAATGTATCTGGCAGAGCCACTGCACTTCGTTGTGTTTTTTGTAACCTTGTTCATATTCCCTAGTATATCTTGTAGAGCTCGATATATATGAAAAGATACTAAAAGTATTTATTGGTTGAAAACTCCTTCCTAGAAATAGCATGAATAATAAAAACATATTTTTTAGATATTTTAAGATGTCTATTTAAAAAGCCACAAAAACTTAAAAGGCAGTTTATTTCTTAATATCCAATAGGCTTAGCCTTTGAAATGAGGATACCGCTAAACTGAATCATGAATCATGAGATCCAGGTTTTCCAGCTGTGAATGACTCAAAGAACTAAGATGCTCTTCGCATACTTAACATCCTATTCTGATAGATGCCCAGCATAGAAATTCAGCCTCTAAAAGAAGACATAACCTAGAGACCTCTTACGAAATCTAGCCCTAAAGTAAAGACTGTAACTGCTTTAGAGGGTAAGTTTTTCTTCCAACTCCCTTTACGATTTTGAAAATACAGAAATATGTCAGGCCTCCTTCCACAAACCTCTCTCCTCAAAGGGCATAAATCACCAATTAGAGAAATTCTCTAGGATAAATAGTTGAGACTCTCTTAAATAAAACTGAAACAAAGCTTCATGGATTTAATAGTTATTTTACTATAATCAAGACATCACAGGAAAACGTACCGGTGAGAGTAGTCTGGGCTGTTATTTAAGCGGAAGCACAGATTTTGACAGCCTTGGGAAAATCTAGGTTTACAGGGCACACTGCAGGGTTGAGCTCACTCTGAAGACATGATTCTTTTCATTTCAAAAAGGGAAAGGAAGTGAGCCATGCCCTAAAATACACCACTAGAGACATTCCAGTCGATCCTTGATAAGGACTGGGAAGGCTGCCATCAGCTCGTGGCTGGAAGAGGGAAAACTTGGATCAGAAAGCAGCCGACAGGGAGAAGCCATGTTGGGCATGGGAAAGACTTGCATTACACCATAAATTTTCACCAAGGCTTTCAAATTTTTTTTGGTTTGCTTTTTTGGGGAATTTTTTTTGCGATGGCCCATAGTAAGAAATATAAATTATGTTGTGACCCATAAATACATACAAATGTGTATAAAACTGAAACTCTTATTTTTATAACTGGAACAATACTCACCCTGATGATGTACAAAGCACTGTGATACTTTTCAATTCCATTCTACTTTGCATTCCAAACACACTGGTAGAGACTCACTTTTTGAAAAACAGTGATTTAAACTCTGACCAGCATAGGAGCTTCTGAAGACACTATTTTTTTCTCAATTGTGTCAGAGGGCATATACACTTATCACAGAGAAAGAGAGAAAGTGAGAAACCATCCCCTATGGAGAACAGTCCACTGCAATTCCTTCCCCATTTCTCCCTCCTGCTGGGATTTTGGGTATGCAAATACCCAGCATGTTTTTCTTTTTTTGTTTAAGAATTATGTATTTATTTAATTCCATTTGTTATTACTATTTTTTAATTTGACTAGAGAGAGACAGAAAGAGAGAGAGAAAGGGAAAGTGAGAAAGCAAGCACCAGGTCTGGGACTCAAACCACAGTCGGCCATGTGGAATCCAGTGCCTTTAACCACTACACCACCTGTCGGCCCTATACCCAGCAGGCTTTTCAAGTCAACAGGTCTGAGACTCAGACTGTGTGGTTGGCCATGTGGGATTCAGCTACCTTACCCACCACACCATAGGCTGGTCCCCAAGGGTACATTTTATAATGGTGTTTATTCCTCCCTCACAGCCCAACAGCCAACTTGGGAAAGCTGCAACTGAGCATCTGTTCTTAAGACAACAAGACTTGCTCCTCAGTGCTTCAATAAAGGCCTCCCAGAAGACCCTGGCAGTTCCTCATTGTGCTGGCTCTCCTCTTTTTCACCTCTTAAATGCTGGTGTTTCCCCAAAGATTACTCATAAATCCCATTCTCTGGGGCCCAAGTCTCAACACCTCTTACACAGTTCTAAGTAAAATGTCCCACAGATACCAAATTTGTTAGGTCTAAATTTGTACTTAGGAGCTCCCTTCTCTCTCCCCTTATCCAATCAAATCTACTTTCCTTCCAGCCTTTCTCAACTCAAAGGATGGCACACTCCGTCCCTCACCCAAGCCACAAATCTGTGGGTCATTTGCAATCTCTTTCCTTTACCTCCAGTTCAACCTTCTTAATATTCAGTGGCATGCAGATAAGCATTTAATAATCTGTTCTCTACATTAAAAAAAAAAAAAAAAAAAAGCCTTACAGTACTTACCTATTTCTCTGGTATAAATATACTGCCATAGCCAATTTCAAGCAACCAACCTAAGGTCACTGAAGGTGAGCTGGCAGAGACAAGCACAATGGCCCTGGCATACCATTTCTTATTTCTCAGAGCCATGTCTTCTCTCTGTGCCTATTTGTACTGCCTTAATTCAAGCGTTATCTTTTCTCTCCTGGCTAAGAAGGTAGGATATCTTTATAATCTCCTGACCTTTCTCTCATATCCCATCTCTTTATCTGATACAATTTCCAAAATTATCTCTCTAAAATCCAAAGTTTTTATTTTTCCCCTGCCTAAATCCCTTCATTAGTTCTCCTTTGCTCACTCTTTAACTTCATTTAAAAGGCCCTTAATAATTTGGTCTCTATTGACATTTTCTTTAAAATTTATTTTAAGGTCCATGAGTGCACACATGAGAGAGCTCAAGAGAAGTCTCCACAGGACTTGGTCATGCTGAGATCCTCTTCCTCCAGCCCTCCAGCCTCCCAGGCACATGCGCACATACCCAGTGTGTTTTCAGTCCAGCTGGGCTGAGCACTTGAACCACAATTAACACAAGGCACCTAGCTCCACGATCCAGTACAACACGGACGTGTCACAGAGGCTCAGCCTCTTTGACTCTAGCTTCGTCTCTTACAACACCACCATGTATATAACCTCTGTTCCAAAACACTGGCAGATGCAGCATTCCCAAACATGTGATGTTATCCCATACCTCCGCGCCTTGATCATTCTCTTCTCACTCTCTAGGACAACCTTCCCCAGTTTGTCCACAGAGCAAAGACCTATTCATCTTTTCAGATCTAGCTCACATCCTTTCTTTTTTTTTTTTTTTTTTTTTTTTTTTTTTGCTATAGAGCACGTGCGCTCACCAGAAAGACAGAGAGACAGAAAGCGAGAAATCACCCCCCAGGGGGGATGGCCATGCCGCAATCCCTTCTCCTCCATTCTCCTCTCAGGATCTTGGGCATGCACGCACACGCACCCAGTGCGAATTTAAGCCACCAGGTCCGAGACTCGAACCATGGTCGACTACATGGGAGTCTAGCGACATAGCCATTACACTAACTGCTGGTCCCAAACCTCCCATTTTTATACCCATAGCACATTTTAGCACTTCTAACACTCTTTACTGAACTTACTTATTTGTTTTAGCTTTTGCTACAGGGCACATGTACTTGCCAAGGAGACAGAGACAGAGAGAACAAGAAAAAGAAATCACACCCTAGAGGGGATGGTCACAAAACAATCCCCTCTCTTCCATTCTCTTCTCGAGACTTTGGGCATGCATGCACACACACATCATGATATTCAAACCACCAGGTCTGAGACTTGAACCACAGTTGGCCAAATGAGATCCAGCCACCATAACCTCCATTCCACAATTTATATATTGATCTCCTCTCACTAGACATAAGCTTCTAGATCTGGATCTCATTCCTGCCTATCCCAAGCATATACTATGGTGATGAGATACAGTAGGCTGTCAATACATGCAGAATGCCACGCAGGCCAGCTAGCACCCTAAGACCAGAATATGCTAATTGCTCAGTAAATGTCTGTGGAATGAAAATACATCAGTATGTTCTTGCTATCTGCCTAAGCCCAGAGGACTGCTAAAATACCACTGCCTTCTAGGTTATTAGGGAGCTGAATTCCTGCCTTCCACAGTCAAAGAACTGGCAGTATAATTTTTGGGGGGAGACCTGGTGGCCTCTGTGTTAGTGTATGAATAATAATAATTTAAAAATAACTATTTGATTAAAATAAATAAAAATAATAATTAAAGTAAAAAATAAAAACACAGACTGAGTAGCTTAAACAATAGAAATTTACTTTCTCACAATTCTGGAGGATAGCTATCAATAAAGTACAAGATCAAGGTGTCCCCAGGGGGTTCTTTCCTTCTGAGGCCTCTCTTCTTAGCCTTTAGATAGATGACCACTTTCATGATCAAATGGCATTCTCCCCATATATCTAAATTTCTTCTTATAAGTATACCAGTTGAACTGGATTAGTGCCACCCTAAATGGCCTCATTTTAACTTAATTACCTCTCTAAAGATCCTATTTCCACATAGAGTTATATTGCGAGCTACTAGGAAGTAGGACTTTGACATACACATTTTTTTTTTTTTTTTTTTTTTTTTTTTTTTTTTTTTTGGAGAGGTTTTCGCTATAGGGCGTGTGCGCTCGCCAGACAGACAGAGAGAGACAGAGAGATAGAAAGCGAGAAATCACCCCCCCAGGGGGGATGGTCACGCCGCAATCCCTTCTCCTCCATTCTCCTCTCGGGATCTTGGGCACGTACGCACACGCGCCCGGCGTGAGTTCTAAGCCACCGGGTCCGGGACGCGAACCGCGGTCGACTACGTGGGAGTCCAGCGACATAGCTATTACGCTAACTGCTGGTTCCCTATGACATACACATTTTGAAGGGCACAATTCAGCTCCTAACAGCCTGCCACTAGACCATGAGCTTCTCAAAAGGCGGAAGCTATATAGCTTTTCCTTCCTTCTCAGTACCCACCAAACCTAGCACAATCCCTGGAACACAGGACATTCCCAGTAAGTAATTTAATAAATAAAGTATATTTCCAAAAGCACAATCTGCAGATTGTGGTCCCCTTCAAATCTGGTGTCCAGCACCACACATGGCTTTGACTCTCCCTGAAAGAAAGTTTGATGCTGTCATCATCTCTAGTTAGTCCACTACCAAACAGCTATTTATGTGACTCTCAACACGTAGCAAAAAAAGAAAATCCTTCAGGCCAGACACCCAAAGCCACTGAGAGTGCTCTTCTCCCTCCAGATCCAATGTGATACTCACACCGACAGCCACTCCACAGGGCTAGAGTCAGATTCAAAGTCCAGAGAAAACTACTGTGCCTTCAAAACAAGGCATCACGGCTGAGGACAAACAGTAAATGGACACCTGCTCCCCTCTCCCTCCCATTGCTCCGTGCGATTTTGATACACCTACCCATCATGAAACCTGCCTTTCTTACTATAAAGACAGGCACATGACCTAATCAGTTCCCTGCTTTCTCCCAGGAATCTGAATCCTATGTGAAGTGATGTGGAGCTATAAAATAACTGGAGGGAGACTGGCCCCATGGCCTAGTGGTTAAGGGAGCTAGATCCCATATGGTCAACAACACAGTTCAAATCCTGGACCTGCCTGCTTGAAAAGTACGAGCAGTGCACATGCATGCATGCCCAAAATCTCAGCAGGGCCAAGAAATGAAAGAGAAGGGACTGTGGCATGACTACACACCTCTAAGGGTGCTTTCTCTTCTCTCTGCTGCTCTGCTCTCTGGAGAATACACATACCCACTGGCAAATTAAAAAAAAAAAAAAAAAAAAAAAGAAGGAAGGGAGGAACGTAGATTGGAAGGAATGAAAGAAAAGGATAGATGAATTACACACAGAGAGACAATAACAGGAGTGAGTCGGTTAAGCCAGTGCCATGAAAGGTTCCTGGTATACACATTCCTGAAACGGCCTTGGCTCCTGACCAGCTCAAGGCCTGATGCATTCTGTATTTGTCTTCAAGACCTACCTGACAGTCTTTCAATAAATGTCCTCTCCTTAAATTAGATACTGTTTATTCTGTCGTTCTTTACCAAAGAATCTTAATAAATATAATAGCCCTCAGAAGTGAGGTATAGCTACTGGTAGACCTAAAATACAGAACTAGGAGCAGGCAGTAAGAATTCTTTGACCCACTACAGAAAGTTTGCTCACAATCCTTGCTATGACATTTCAAAGCAGCCAAACACACTACTTTCTTCTATATTTTGAGATTTTGTCCACATGCCTTCCCAGGTTAAATCTTTAGGGAAATGTCAAAATGCTGGAGTGTGCGGCCATTCCTAACATCTTTTGTTACTCTGACAAGCACAGAAATGACTTAGCTTTAACTAACACAGCCTATCTGAATGTAAAAAATCTGCCTTATTTATACTGGCCCTTTCTTTTGGTAGAAATCCAAAATGGCAGAGTCAGACAGATCATCAAGAACAACTAGGGAATTTGTACACTTGGCCTGGGTCAATGGTAATGTTACAAAGCACAGAAAAAAAGGAAATGCAGCAAAAGACAAGACTGGAACCAAGAGAATTGGAGGAAGCCCAATTCCCCACATACCTCCCTGGCAAAGAGTTGAGCATTGAGATGAAGCCAAAGGGTAAGGAACAAACTAGCTTTGCCTTTCTCCCAAAGGCAAAAAGATAAGCAACTAAATGAAGGGCTGGAGGGTAGGCAGAACAGTGAAGCTGACTTCTAAGAGAGAAGCCCCCAGAGTCAAAGTTCAACCCACAGAACAGAAAAGGCATATAAACCAGCAGCTTGGATTCAACTTTCATAGAAACCTAAGAAGATAAAAATTTCTCATTGCTCCAGGGTCACTCTCCAAGTATCCTAACCCACTGCACTCCCAGAATTTGAGATGCTGAAATAATGTACCCCTGTTAGAAAAATCCTATCCATGGTACTCAATATGTCTGGGGATTTCAGGAGGCAACAGAGAGCGAGGTACCTAAGGCAGAGAAGTATGGCAACTACTATACGCATGTCTGATATTGAAGGGAAAAATCAGAAAACAAGAATAGCTACATGCAGCCCCAGCCACTGTAGTGCAGCCATAACACAGTGCCCTGTGAGCCTAGAAGCCACAAGACTAACTGTGGGTTTGAATCCCTGGGTAGCCTGGAAACACACCAGTCATGCATGCAGGTGCACACGGGCATTCAGGATCCTAAGGACTTTAGGGGCTGGGGATAGGGGTCAGAGCATAATGAGACCCTATCAAGAGTGCTTTCTCTCTCTCATACATTCACACTCATTCATTCATATTCATTCTCATACTATCTCGAATATTCCAATAACATCTAAATACAATGACCTCTGTAACATTAAAGACTATCACCAACCTAGCATCCAAGTTAAGGAGTATCAGCAACATTCTACAAGACACAAGAACTAAAAAACTTAAAACGCAAACAATAGGAAAAATAGGAAGGGATGAACTCAAAAACAGACTATGGGGGCCAGCAGGTAGCATGGTGGTTGAAGCACTGGACTCCCACATGGACAATTGTGGTTCAAGTCCCAGATCTGGCAGCTTTCTCTTTCTCTCTCTCCCTCTCTCTCTCTCTCTCTCTCTCACACACACACATGCTCTATAGCAAAAATAATAACAACAATAAATAAAATTTTAAAAATTAAAAAACGACTATGTGGTGGTAATAAATTGAAGAAATTATATTTCTTGTGTTATACTAAGAGAACAGCTTTGATCTACAAAGAGTCTAAGTGAAGTAAGAATATTAATCTCCTCACGCCGGGCACATGTGCATGCATGCCCAAGATCCCGAGAGGAGAATGGAGGAGAAGGGATTGTGGCGTGACCATCCCCTCTGGGGGATGATTTCTCTCTTTCTTTCTGTCTCTATGTCTCTGTCTGTCTGTCTGGCGAGTGCATGCGCCCTATAGCGCAAACCTCTCCCAAAAAAAAGAATATTTATCTCAAACCACCGATACCATCATTCGTATACCACACTACCTGAGCAGTTTGGATACCAGATGAAATTATTTCAAAATGAGCTATTAGACTGAATCTGCCAGACTGAGCACTGCCTGCCTTCTGCTGTAGAAGTGAGCTCCAAAGCTGCAACGCACTAGGCAGAACCATAGAATCTACAACAGTGGTTCCCAGAGAGGGCCCTCCAGAAGCAGCACTGGCGTAGCATCTGTCTCTTACACCCTCTGTGGAACTCTGTCTCCTGCAAGTAACTTAACCCATACTGTACTTGTATAGAATAGCACACACTTATGTCAGAACAGAGAGAAGATTTCTAATTCCATATTGCTGGAATCTCACTTTCTTAGGGACAGAAAATGTAATTCCCTAACCTACTGCATTCTTTCATCATTTTCATTAGCTGACCTGAGAAAACAGCATTAAAGACAACCTAGAAGGAATACTATGTTCTGTGAACAAAGGGAAAACACAGGGTGGGTGGGGTCCAGGATGAGTAAGGGCAGGCCTGGAATAATTTTGCTAGATATTTTAATGCTGATGAACGCTAGGCCTTTATTTGGCATATTAAAATAGTGCTGGGGAGTGAGAGAGAAGCTGGCACATTGTCCTATAGATGGGATGGCCCTGGAGATTTGAACAACAGTTGGGATACAGCTGCCATGGCTAAAACCAAGCAAGTACAGATGTCACACCAAAGTGGAAGTAATTTCATACCATCACATGCTGCCAAGTTCAAAATGCCAGAGGAGGAGAAGTATTGATGAAGGAGGACTTTAAAATAGACTGGATAACTATTTTAAATAACAATTCTGTATACAGCTAAAATTTCTGGTGCCAAGGTCCATGAGCAACAGTTATTATGGTTTAAAGAGCTCAATCAAAACCGTCACCGCTCAGCAAAATTAAAACAATACAATATGCTGTTCTCAGAGACTGGAATAGCTACATTAAATGCACTTATTGGATGTTAGACTTTGCAATTCCAAATGTTTGTAGAAAATGTCCTTCTACAAAGCATTGTTTTTCTCCCTTTTCTTCTGGTGTTTGTTTTCCTTATAAGCAGTGCTATCATTTTCTATTATTTTAACTGAGATATTTGATAAGAAGATATATCAAAAGCACATGCTATCACATCACAGCACTCATTTCCCTCAGAAAAATAAACGAAAGGGAACAGCATGAGGTGCTGGACTCCTGCATGGCCAACCGTGGTTTGAGTCCCACACCTGGCAGTTTACTTTGTCACTTTCCCTTCCTCTCTGCCTTTCTGGCCAAATTAAAATAACCATAATCATAATCATAAATACAATTAAATAAATAAATCTTTTTTTTAAAAAGTAAAGGTAAATAAAAGAACACTGCACGCACACATGCACAAAACCAACTTACCAAATGCCTTCTTAGGTTCTATTAACTGCAAGGTGAAGAGTTCTTCCTTTTTTAATTCCTTTAACTTCTTGGCAACATCATAGTGACGCCACCCAACAATATTTTCTCCATTTATGGATTCAATGTGATCACCCACACAGATAGTCTTCACTGAGTCAATGATGCTCCCATCTTTAATTCTCTGAAAGAAGGAAAAGTAATAATAACATAAAAAAGAATCATATAACATTACTTTTCATGCTTTTGAGACATTCCATACCACATATTGACATACTAACAATGTGATTTGATGCTCAATAAAGATGAAAGATTAATCAATAAAAGACACCCATCCTACTACCAACCATTCTTCATCTTCCTTATCATTCAGATTCGGCTCAATTACAGTCACCACCTTCTCTGGTCTCCCGGGAATGGGGAAAGTGCCACTTTCATACTTCTGTAATACTTTCTGCTCTGTATGCTGAGCTCTAAGCTACCCACATACATTTCCCATTTTATTTCATTCTAACAACCTTTGTGAGACTCTCACATCATAAATCAGGAAAATTAGGGCTTGGAAAGATCAAGTAATTTGCAAGATTCAACATACTACAGTGCAATTGTTTATTTACCTTTCAGTGTCCATTACTTGGGGACAGAGACAGTCTTATGTATTATTTTATTCCTGTGTACAGTGACTGCACAAAAGTCCCTCCATAAATGATTGTTTAATGTCAACATCAGGCCCATTACATAAGAATAAATTCCGTGCTTTTTCTGCTGGCTATATTTTTTTAAAACTTAAGTTACAAATATAAAGACTTAAAGAATGGTATGATCTTAGCTAAGACTGAAACATAGTAACACAAATGTGATGATCATTTGGGGAGTCAGTAAGAGTGAGTTTATAGTATCATTTCTCATTTATGTATTTTAGATGAGGAGAACTCAGGACCCAAAGAAAAACTTCAAGTTAGTGTTTTATATATTTTTTAATTGTTTTGAAAGTTTCTTTTTTTTTTCTTTTTTCTTTTTTTTTTTTTTTTAGTTTTCTATAGAGCATGTGCACTCGCAGGAGAGAAATAAGGAGAAAATGAGAAAGCACCTCCTAGGGGCGATGATCACACCACAACCCCTTCTCCTCCACTCTCTTCTCAGAATTTTGGGCATACACAACATGCGCCTGGCATATTCTTCAAGCCACTGAATCCAAGATTCAAATCACATAGTCTGCCATGTGGGATCCAGCCCCCCAACTAGCACACTACCTGGCTAAGCCTGAAGTTTTGTTCTTTATTCCATGAGCAAGAGAGAAAGAGAGAGACAGGTACCCCCAACCAAGTCTTTAAGCTGTGATTCACCCCCCAGTTTCAGCCAGCCCTGGATCAAGGGAATGTGCACACCTAGCATGTTCAGGAAGGTCTCCAGCCACAAACCCGGAATCTTCCCATGTGGACCAGCCTTGTGGAGAGCTGCGTAACTGCTGTACCAACATCTGACTTCTAAGTTGGTCTTTCTTAAATCTGTCTTACTTCTCTACAACATATCTGCAGTGCAAAATTTCAAAAGGAAGTCTAAGATCCCTAATGTGACAACTAGAATTTCTGAAAGGATTTTAGGGACAGGAGCTTCAGAAAACTCCCCAGTGATAATCACCTGCAAAGGATATGCAAGTTTTTCCACACTAACAAAGAGTGGGGCAAAATGAAGTTTACAATCTACCTTGGGAGTCACAAATTTTTCATGGGAATGATAGGATAGAAAATTAGGGGCTAGGGCCACCAGGTAGCATGGAGGTTAAGGCACTGGATCCCACATGATGGACCACACAGTTTGAGTCCCAGACCTGGTGACTTGAAAATCCCTCCAGGTGCATGTGCATGCATGCCACCAAGATCCTGAAGGGAGAATGAAGGAGAAGGGATAGCAGCATGGCCATCCCCCTTTGGGGCTGATTTCTCACTTTCCCTCTGTCTCTCTCTGATGAATGCACGTGCTCTATAGCAAAAAATAAAAATAAATAAATATACCAATTAGGGGATATTGTTATTGTGTAATAAAAGGATGTGCATGCCTTGTGGAAGTATAACAATGGAATCATTCTGTCTAAGAGTTAAAGTAAAACTTACCTCATGAGGTAAGGTGTTTCCATAATATTGTCAGTAGTGGAAAACAAAGTTGTTAAAGAGTGACCTGGGAAGGTCAGACATTTTTGATTTTTAAATTGTACTATTGTACACCAAAACTCACGATAGATATTTTTACTCCCAAATGTTAAGAACATTGCTATGTTCGTTGTTACCATAAACATGCCATACGAAAACAACACAAAAACACAGATTTAAACAAAGCTCACTGGCCCAGCCATGATAGTACACACTGGTAGATGCTGTTCCTCAGCAGACTGAGGCCATATGGTGGGCCCAAGGTTCCGTTTCCAGCCTACCCTAAAAGCTAGGAGCAGTAGCAGCTGCTACTGCAGTACCAGCTACTCAGGAGGCTGAAGCAGGACGATGGCAACATACACAAAACCGTATCTGAAAAAGCAGAGCTCAGCACTTATCATTACAAATAGTTAATGATAAAACAAAGAAACCAGAAATGTTATCCTCTGACTGACACTGATTTATCAGAAATTCATATTAGCCTTATATAGCTAAAACAAACAGTGGTAACCACAGACATCACTCAGTACAACTGTTATCTAAACTGTCACAGAAAAAATAAACAAGCTATTAAATAATCTGTTACATAACCATTCTTAAGCCATTAAAGAGTTTGAAACTCTATATTTAACTTGGAATTTTTTCTAAATCTTTAATTTATCTCTTGATACATCTTAAACCTATTTTTTTCTCCAATCAACTACGCATTACAAATTTCAGTGTTCCACCATGTATTGCTTTTAGTTTTTTAAGACTGACGGTTATGGTTTTATTAAAAATAAGCATTACATAAAGTTAATTAAGTAAAAGACTTTGAAGACATGAATGTACCTTACCAGTGAATTAAAGGTCAGAGTAACAGAAATCAAGGGTTGCCCAGGCCTGTGAGTAGCCAAAGGTCACCAGAAAAGCGCCCAGACTGGCAGAGGAAAGGTAGTAACCAGGAGTCAGAGCAGGCAGCAGCGCATGAGTCCAGGAGACCAAGAGAAAAGGCAGAGGCAGCAGATCAGGCAGCAGATCTGGGATGAAGTGCAGGAAAATCAATAGAAGAACCTTGGAGGCCCAGCAGCTGGACACTAGGCACTGTGGCTCAGCAAGCTGAGGCCACATGGGAGACCCGGGTTCAATTACAAATTAGGTGCAATGGCAAATCACTAAGAAAGGTAGAGTAGTAGGGTTGCAGCACAGCGAGATCCCACCTAAAACACGTGGCACCCCATAAACACACACACACACACACACACACACACACACACACACTATGCTTGGTGATGAGCACCAGAAGGTGAACCAGTTATGGAAGCGAGGTACAGACCCTGACTGTGTACTTTATGGGTTACCTTAGCCTTAGTTTCCTGAATGGGTAGAATCAATAGAATGAAGAATGAGAGAGCAATAAAAACAAATTTCTGAAATATAATGCACTTTGATAATCACACAATAACTTGATAGCGAGCAACATTTCTAAAAGTGCTACTCAAGCCCAAAGGATAAAAAAGGAGAAAAGGAGAGGAATTAATGCTAGACTTAGTCACTTAGATTATTTTCTATAACACTATGGAACTTTCTGCCATCTGGCTTTGGGGCCTGATGCTACAAAAGGCAGAGAAGACTTAACTGCTGCATATTTTTTTTTTTTTATTTTTTTTTTTAAAGATTTATTTTTATTTATTCATTCATTCCTTCATTTTAATTTGACCAGAGAGAGACACAGAGAGGGAGAGAGGAAAGTGAGAAAGGAAGCCCCCAGGTCCAGGACTTGAACCGTGGTCGGCCATGTGGGAGTGTCCAGCATCTTAACCACCACGCCACCTGCTGGTCCCATTTTTTTTTTTTTTTTTTTTTTTTTTGAGAGAGAGGTTTTTGCTACAGGGCGTGTGCGCTCGCCAGACAGAGAGACAGAAAGCGAGAAATCACCCCCTAGGAGGGATGGCTACGCTGCAATCCCTTCTCCTCCATTCTCCTCTCGGGATCTTGGGCACGCACGCACACGCGCCCGGCATGAGTTTTAAGCCACCAGGTCCAGGACGCGAACTGCGGTCGACTACATGGGAGTCCAGCGACATAGCCATTACGCTAACTGCTGGTCCCACTGCTGCATATTTTTTGAATGATAGGATTTACAACTTCATTAAAGGTAGAAATTTCCAATCATTTAAAATCAATACTGTACTATCATCCATTATGTTCATCCATATATTTAGAGAACTCTGCCTTCTCCTCACAGACATCAGTAGTGCTCTGAAGAAGGGGAGGGGAAGCGTCCTACCATCTCCAAAATCTTTTTTTTTTGAGAGAGAGAGAGAGAGAGAGAGATTTTTGCTATAGGGTGCATGTGTTCACCAGACAGAGACAGACGAGAGTAAGAAAGCAAGAAATCACCATCCTGGGGGAATGACCATCCCGTCTCCTCCAGTCTCCTCTTGGGATTTTGGGCACGCACGCACATGTGCCCAGTGTGAGTTTAAGCCACAGGGTCCAGGACTCGAACCACTTGACTATGTGGGAGTCCAGCAACATAACCATTATGCCACCTGCTGGTCCCCATCTCCAAAATCTTAACCATCAGATTCGAGGTTGTTGGAGCTGCATGTCCTCTGCCTGCTCAGCAACTTCGAGATTTGTGCTAATGACTTTCTAACGCTGGCTTCAAACCTTGCTCATATTCACAAACTACACTCATAAAATTGTAAATAGTTATCTCATTTAGTCTTCACAATAGGCCTAGGAGGAAAATATATATTATTCCACTTAATAATGAAGAAATCAAGGCACATTGATTACATGGCTTGGCCACAATAATACAGCTAATAAACAATAGAAATGGGCCTCAAACAGAGGTGTATAATTATAAACATTTTAAAATAGGCTAGCCCATGACCTGGTGTTTAAGACCATTGGATCCCACATGGCCAATAGCACAGTTCAAGTCCCAGACCTAGAGGCTCGAAAAACACAAAGAAGCATGTGCGTGCATGCCCAAAATCCTAAAAGAAGAATAGAGAAGGGATTGCAGCATGCTATCCCCATGGAGGGGAGGGCTTTTCACTTTCTTCTCTCTTTCTCTGTCTCTTGGCGAGCACATATGACCTCCAGGAAATAAAAAAATAATAATTTTTTGAGAGGTTTTTGCTATAGGGTGTGTCTGCTCGCCAGACAGACAGAAAGAGACAGAGACATAGAAAGCGAGAAATCACCCCCCGCCCCGGGGGAATGGCCACACCCCAATCCCTTCTCCTCCATTCTCCTCTCAGGATCTTGGGCATGCACGCACATGCACCCGGTGTGAGTTTTAAGTCACCAGTTCCGGGACGCAAACCACAGTCGACTACATGGGAGTCCAGAGACATAGCCATTACGCTAACTGCTGGTCCCCCCCAAAAAAAAATTTTTTTAAAAGAAAATGTTGAGGCCTAAGAAGAAATGAAACCTCCCAAGACCTTGGTCTTGGACTTCTGGCCTCCAAAACTATAAGTAAATAAATTTATGCTATTAAAAAGAATAAAATATTAATTGAATTAAAAGAAAGAAAGAAAAAAAAGGGTGGGTAGGTTCAGCAGGTGTTGTGGTGGTTAAGGGCACTGGACTCCCACATGGCCACCTGCAGTTCAAGTCCCAGACCTGGTGGCTTGCTTTCTCACTTTCCATGTCTCTGTCTCTCTCTCCCTCTCTCTCTCTGTCCCTCTCTGGTGAAAGGAAGAGAGAAAGAAGAAAGAAGGGAAGTGAAGGGAAGAGAGGGAGAGAAGGGAGGAAGAGAGGATGGAAGAAAGGAGAAAAAAAGAAAATGTTTACTAATTCCTATCTTAGACTGTACCAGAAATATACTGTTGTGTTGGAAATATGCTCTGAATTTCCTGATTAACTTACTTATGTATTTTTGTCCTGGGAAATGTTGAGACTTAGATGTTAAAATCATGAATGTTTAAGTCTGTTAATGTTGTCTTTAAACCTGAAAAGTTAAATCTATGAGAACTATCAAATGCATTCCTCTGCCACTGATCTCTCCCCTAACTATATAATAGTCATTATTGCTATTTTTATTAAAGTTTTAGCTATCAATCGTGAGTGCTTTCAGGCATTTTATATGTGTCATTATATCTATATTCCTCAAAAAAATCTATAAAGTGAGTGCTAATATTTCTGTTTGAAAGAATGTTCAGAGGGACCAGCACTAAGTAAAATGGCTATGTCACTGGACTCACATGTAGTCAACCGTGGTTAGAGTCCCGAACCCGGTGGCTTAAACTCATGCCGGGCGCATGTGCATGCATGCCCAAGATTCCAAGAGGAGAATGGAGGAGAAGGGATTGTGGTATGGTCATCTGACCTGGGGGTGATTTCTCGCTTTCTGTCTCTCTGTCTCTCTCTGTCTTTCTGGCAAATGCATGCACCCTATAGCAAAAACTTTCTCACTTTCTCTCTCTCTCTCAAGCACATATGCCCTAGAGAAAATTTCAAAATAATATTAATAAATGAATAAAATTAAATAAGTAATTATTTTTTAAATAATTTTTAAAATTTAAAGAGTGTCTCTTTTGAGACCAACAGGTAGCATAGTGGTGAAGGCACTGGACACTCCTACATGGCTGACCATGGTTCGAGTCCTGGGCCTAGTGGCTTGCCTTTTCACTTTCCCTCTCTTTCTCTCTGTGTCTCTCTCTGGTCAAATTAAAATAAATGATTGATAAATACAATTAAAAAAAAAAAGAATGTCTCTTTCTCCCCCTTCTTCTCCATCATGGAAGAAAGAAATAAATAAATTTAAATATATATATATATGTATATATACATATATATATATATATGTATATATACATATATATATATATGGAATGACAGAATTAGGAAAATCATCATTTTGTGACCAGTAAAGGAAAAATTGATTCAGGCAAGACTGTTCAACAGATTTTAAATCTGTGGAGTGCAAAGGAGAATCAGGACATTTTCATAGTATTGAAGTATGTACCCACAATTATTTATTAATTACAAAGGAAAATATAGAAACTTTTCAGTAAATAAGATTGGTAGACATCACATCACCTTAGACAAGTGACAGAAATTAACGTCACTTGGGACCAGCAGGTGGCATGGTGGTTAAAGCACTGGACTTCCACATAGCCAACTGTGGTTTGAGTCCCAGGCCCAATGGCCTGAAAATCTTGTCAGGCATGTATGTATGTGTGCGAGCCTAGAATCTCAAGAGGAGAATGAAGGAGAAAGGACTACAGGGTGGCCATCCCCCTTGGGGGTGATTTCTCACTTTCCCTCTTTCTCTGCCAAGCACATATACCCTATGACCAGAACCCTAAAAAGAAAAAAATTAATGTCACAAATAATGAGACAAACACTTCACATACCTTCCAATATGGTGTCCTGAGAAGGACACAGCATCACTATGTAATTTTCCTGCTAAAAATACACAAGTTTCTCAAGATAAGGAAACATAAGAAAAACCCAAATTAAGGGACATCCTATAAAAGGTTGAGAAACTATTCTATAACAAAAAGACATGACAAATTGACCCGACTGCAATGGTGCAGACAGTAGGGCACTGCTGCATGATACCAGAACAACATGAGAGGCTCGGTTTGGATCCCAGGTCAACTTGAACACATTGGGCATGCCTAGGTATGCCCATGTGCTTAGCTGGCTGGAAGGCTGGGGAGAGGATTGTGATATAGTGAGACCCTGTCAAGGGCACGCTCTCGCTCTCGCTCTCTCTCTCTCTCTCTTTCTCTCTCTCTCTCCTTTCTCCTCTCTCACAAAATAAACTTTTTTTTTTCAGGTTTGTCCATGGGGCAAGAGACATAAGTGTGAGGGAAAGTGAGAAATCACCCCCTTCACAATGGCCATGTCACAGTCCCTTCTCCTCCATTCTCCTCTCAGGGCTTCAGGTGCATACAAAGTCCAGCGCCTTAACTATCACACTAGTTGTTGGTCTCAACAAACTTTAAAAAAAAAAAAAAAAAAAAAAAAAAAAAAAAAACACACATAACAACTAAATGAAATACATGACCCTGGATTGAACCTACCTGGGAGAAAGTGGGCACCCTATAGCAAAAACTTCTCCAAAGAAAAAACAAGAAGAAAGAAAGAAAGCTAGCTAGCTCGCTCAGAAAGGTTTACTTACTTAGCCAAGGTCACACAGCTAGTAAATATGTGGTTGCTTGAAGCCTGAAAGCAGGCCCGTCAGATTCTAAAACCCATGCTCTTAAGCATGCCATTGCCTGGACCCATTTCTTTTTTTTATTTTTAATCATCTTACTATTTTGTACATTTTCTGAATGTTATAATTGTACTGTAGCTATATAAGAGACTATCTTTCTTCTTAGTAATTACGCTCTTAAGTATTAAATGGTGAAGGGAGTATATCTACTACTTACAGATAGAGGATAGTTTTCTAGGCCACGGGTGGTCTTCAAAAAGTGCATGGAAAATGCATATTAAAATTACATATGGATTTCAAATTTTTCTGCTCCAAAAGAAACTCACACTTTAATTCCATGTTTCCACAGGCTTTTTGAAGTCACTCTGTATATAAGAGGACAATGGAGCAAGTGTTTCAAAAGGTAAAAATAGAAAATTTTGGTAAATGATATATGGGAGTTCTTCGTATCATTATTGCCAATCTTTCTTTTTCTCTCTTTTTTTTTTTTTTTAAGAACTATTTTTGCTATAGGGTGTGTGTGCTCGCTGGAGATACAAACACAAAGCAAGAACTCCCCCTCCGGGGGGGGATGACCATACCACAATCCCTTCTCCTCCAGTGTCCTCTTGGGATTTTGGGCACACACATGTACACATGTGCCTGGCATAAGTTTTAAGTCACTGGATCCGGGACTGGAACCATAGTCAACTACATGGGAGTCCAGCAATATAAACATTATGCCATCCGCTGGTCCCATCATTATTGCAATCTTTCTAAATGTTTAAAATTATCACTTTCCCATGAAATTTTTCTTTAAATTTTATTGATATTAGGCCCAGACAGTGACACATTGGTAATGTAACACCCCAAAGTGCTAGCCTCACATAAGAGGTCTCAGGTTCAGGTCCTGAGGCCTCCCTGTACACACCAGACATATGCTTGTACACCCATGCTCTTAGCTAGCTGGTGCTGGTCCAGATCATGGTGTGGGATTCTACTGAGGCTGCTTGGCTCTCTCAAGAATGAGCAAGCTTTAAAAGGTATGTCTCTTCCAAGTTGCAGTTCAAATCATGCTCCACTTTCTCCTCTGCTACCATGTCCTCTGTCTCCACAGGGCTAGTGACTAGTACCCTGAGGCAGGCACGTGTCTGACTAGGCATTAAAAAAAATAAATAAATAAAATAGAAGCACAAGCTCTGAATGTCAGAGGCTAAGACCTAAAAACTCCACACATATTTGCAAAACATCCAAGGCCTCCTCTGCTGACATTAGAAAGGCAGTGCTGTATGTGCCTCATGTCCTGAGCTTCCCTTGGATAATCCCACATGACTTTCCCAACTCACGGATTTTCCATTTGGTCACCCACTCAATCCTCAGCACAGTCATATCTTTGCAGATCTAAAAATAGCCATTCTGTCAAGTGGGAGGTTAAAGAACCACTTACGGTTAAGAATATAACGTCCCTGCGAGTATTTCTTTAATGATGACAGTGCATCAGCAAAGCAGGATTTAGGCAAAAGAAAAGCATGAAACATTCTGTGTTGCATGAGGTTTGTCACTAACCCTTAGCTCAGTAAATAGAAATGCCAGCTGGGCAACCAGATCTCTCAGTTTCGAATCCTGAATTTGCCCAATTGTGTAACTTGGGGCAAGCACTCAACCTTTCTTTTTTTCTTTCTTTTTTTTTTTTTTTTTTTTTTGGAGAGGTTTTCACTATAGGGCGCATGCGCTCGCCAGAAAGACAGAGAGAGACAGAGAGACAGAAAGTGAGAAATCACCCCCCAGGGGGCATGGCCAGGCCGCAATCCTTCTCCTTTACTCTCTCCTGGGATCCTGGGCACGCATGCACATGCGCCCAGAAGCACTCAACCTTTCTGATCCTATTTCTACATCTGCAAACATAACCATGGAGGAACTGCCAAATATTGTGTTGAGTAAAAGAAGTAAAAAATACAGCACATAAAATATGACTTTATGTCGTTCAAAAACAAGTAAATGGTGAGAGGTCAAAATAATGGCTACTTTTAGGGGCTAGCAGGTAATGGTAGTTAAGGGCACTGGATTTCCACATGGTTGACTGAGGTACAAGTCCTGGACCTGATGGCTTGCTTTCTCTCTCTCTTTCTCACTCTTACTCTGTCCCTGTCTGGTCAAATCAAAACAAATAAGCGAAGAAACAAATAAATATATAAAGTTAAATAAAATAATTCTTTAAAAAAAAAAAGAACAATGGCTACTTTTGAAAGGAAGAGCATTGTCCATGAAAAGGCTTAAGGGAGCCTTCGCGTGGCAGAATGTAACCTTGGGTAGCGGCAGTGGTTAGTTATACAGGTGTGAGTATGTAAGCATCTCTTCAGCCATACATTACACATGTGTTACATATTAAATATGTGTTATACCTCAACAAAAAAGTAAAGTAAAAGAAAACTCAGGTCACCTAGTGGTGTAGTAGTTAAGGCAGCTAGATCCTACATGGTCCACTGTATGGTTCAAGTCCCAGACCCGGCAGCTTGAAAAATGGCCTGGGCACATGTGCATACATGCCAAAAGAGAAGCGGAGGAGGCGGGATTGTGATGTGACCATCTTCCATAAAGGGTGCTTTCACTTTCCCTCTCTTCATCTCTCTGGGAAAGTGCACGTCTCCTCTGGCAAAATAAATAAATAAAGTATAATACAAACAAAACAGAATTGTGAGAATTAAATGAGAAAATGTTTGGTAACTTCCTAGTACCTGGTAGGCATTCAGTATGTCTGCTGATAATGTTACAACTACTGTACTTACAACAACAGATGAGGTTTTTTAACTGCCAGAGAGCACATGCCTCACCACGGAGAGAGAGAACACCTAATGAGGGTGTCACTCTGCAATCCTTTCCCCTCCATTCCCTCTCCTGTCAGGATGATTTGGGGCACACGTGCACATACACCTGGCATGTTTGTCAAACTGCCAAGGCTGGAACTTGAACCATGGTCGGTAATGTGGGATCTAGTTCCCTAAGCACAGCACTTAACCACTGCACTACAGGGTTTTTTATTAGTATTTTTTAATTTGCCAGAGGTCATGTGTGCTTGCCAAGGAGAGAAAGAGAAAGTGAAAAAGCAGCTCCCATAAAGCATGGTCATACTATAATCCCTTCTCTTCCATTTCTCCCTCATTTTGGGATTTGGGGCATGCGTATACACATGCCTGGTGCTTCTCAAACTGTGCAGTAGGCCATGTAGGATCCAGCTGCCTTAAGCAGCACACCACCAGCTGACCCCAGAATGCTATTTTTAACAGATGAATCTGCCTTTCTTTTTACCACTCAAGTCTTACCATTTTCTTACCATTTCACACTTCTTTCTCTAACTTAGGCAGCTCTATATTGTTCTATTTGTATTTTTTTAATTTATTTTTAATTTTATTTACTCATTCACTTATTATTATTTTTTTTAATTTTAATCAGAGAGAGAAAATGAGCAAGCAAGCCACCAGGTCTGGGATTCAAACCATGGTCAGCCATGTGGGAGTGTCCAACGCCTTTACCATGCCATTTGCTGGTCCCCTGCTTTCTTTGTATTTAAATAAAGGACATACACAGTTCATAAAAGACTTCAGAAGATTTTTGGTTTTTGTTTTTTAAGTTTTGCAAGAGGGTATATGCACTCACTGGAGAGAGAGTAAGAAATACAAAGAAAGAAAGAGAGCAACCCCCCTCAAAGAGACACAGTCTCGCAACAATCCCTTCTCCAGTTCTCCCTCCTTTCAAGATTCTGGGCACACATGCACACACACAGTGTGTTTCTCAAGCCACCAGGTCCAAGACTCGAACCACATGGTTGGCCATGTGAGATCCAGCTGCCTTATCCACCACACTATAGGCTGACCTACCAACCATTTTTAAAGTTAATAAGGTAGCCAAAAGTATGTACAATTGGAAAGAACACTAATTCAATGGAAATTCACATGGAACTCATCCGATATTAAAACTACAGACCTGGAAAAGTTTTCATGGCTAAGGAAGGCACCAGGGCCAGACTTTCCTTCTCCGTACGTTCTAAATCGTAGAGGAAGTTTAAACTAAAGGGAAGAAAGTCAAGGAAAGGGTAAACAACGAATGATATCTTTGAACATTTTTAAAACGAAAGCAAAGCATTACTAACTCATGCATTCCTGCTGAGCCAGCTCTCACTCTGAAGGTCATTTCTTTCTTTGAACTAGCAGATTTTCATCAATGTTGCCCTCTGTTAGGTCACCCTGTTATTCTTTAAAACTTACCTTTATAAAAGCATAGCCAACACCATTATCTGTAATAGTTAGACCAAGTGAATCCTCAGATTTGTACACATTCACTTCTTTTTTTATTCCTTTCACATGGGCAAATATGAAGTCTTCCAGACCTATATGTCCTCCTAAGAGTTTTTCCATGTCAACTTTAGGTGTATTCAAAGTGCAATATAAGATCTGTAAAGAGAAAGAATCGTAGGTCAGTTTACATTGATTTGCATCAGGAAAACATTTTGCTCATTAATTAGTTTATTCAATAAATAATTATTGAGTGAAATAGTGCTCAACTTATGATATAAAGGGTTATATCATAAAATGTGTTTGTATATTGGCTAGGAAGAATCCTGGACAAATTTCCAAACAGTTGCATTAGGTAATGTACACTGAATGTTTCCAATAGGCCAGGCTTTAGGCCAAGCAGTGTACAGTCATTATCTCATTTAATCTTCACAATAACTTTAGAGAACATGCAGTTATCCCCATGTTACAAATAAGAAAATTAAGGCTTGTCAAGACTGAGCAATTTGCATAAGGTCATAAAGTCAGTACTTGTCAGAGCCATGGATTTGAGTTTAGGTTTCACAGTGGTTTAAACTGTGTGACTTGTCATTACAATGCTGAGATCGAAGGTCTGCTTGATGCGTGCACTCCAGTGAAAATACAGCCAAGCGTGTACATGAATATGGTAAAGTTTTTTGGGTTTTTTGTTTGTTTGTTTGTTTTTTATTTGCTGAGTGTGTATGGTTGCCGGACAATAAGAGGAAAAGAGAAGGAAAATGAGAAAGCACACCCAGGGGAAATGGCCACACCAAAATCCCTTCTCCATTCTCTTCTTGAGATTTTGGACACATACATATTATTTGAACCATGCAGTTAGCCATACAGTATCTAGCCACTTTTTTTTTTTTTAAGAATTATTTATTTTGGGCTGGCAGGTGGCATGGTGGTTAGGGGCACTGGACTCCCACATGGTCGACCTCAGTTTGAGTCTCGTACCTGGCGGCTTCTCTCTCTCTCTCTCCTCTCTGGTCAATTTAAAATAAATAAAGTTAAAATAAAAATAATTCTTTAAAAAATTTATTTATTTAACTTTATTTATTATTATTGGTTTTCAATCTGATCAGAGAGAGACCGAGAGAAGAAAAGTGAGAAAGCAAGCCACTGGGTCTGGGACTTGAACCACAATCGGCCAAGTGGGAATCTAGTACCTTAACCACCACACCACCTGACAGCACCAGTATCCAGCCACTTTAATCACCATGCCACTAGCTGGTCTGCAGATACTTTCATTAATATGAAAAATTTTATTTATCTTGCATGATAGTGCTTGAAAAAAAGCAATTTTACTGCAGCATACACGAGATGTAAAAACAAAAATGTTTTAGAGCAAATACAACTTAAAGAATAATCCAATCCTTTAATTAAAAAAAAAAGACAAAACCAAGATCTAGAAAGGTTAAAATAACTTGTCCAAATTCACATGGCATTAAAAAGGGTGAAAAACTCCACAGTGGCCAATTGTGTGGAGATTTTAAAGGGATTTATATGTTTCATAAGTCTTTATTTAACCTCATTTTCCCTCAAAAATATGGCTTACTTTACTAAAATCTGCAGTGCTGCTCTTAAATTTATCAACCATAACAATCTGGAAACTTTGTAGGGCCCAAATATAAAACTATGGAAGAGGAAAAGGAGAGTTAAGAGCACACCATTGGTTCAAAAATTATATTCAGGTCCAGCCAGTGGCACAGCAATAATGTAACACTCTGCAATATTGGATTCACATGGGAAGGTCCCGAGTTTGTGTCCCAAGGCCTCTTTAAACCCACCCTGTGCAAAAGTATGCCTCTGACACAGGCTGACTGAACTGGTGACAGACTGCAGCATGAAAACCTTGTTAGAGGTGCCCTCCCCCTCTCTTTGTCCTGCTGGAAGAAATAAATAACTTTTAAAAAAATTAAATTCGGGGCGAGCAAGTGGCATGGTGGTTAAGGTGCCAGACTCTCACATGGCTGACCATGGTTTGAGTCCCAAACCTGGCAGCTTGCTTTCTCATTCTCCCTACCTCCCTCTCTCTGGTCAAATTAAAAAACAATAGTAATAATAATAATAAATAAAATTAAATAAATAAATTATTATTTTTAAAAATTAAGTTCATGGAACCGGCAGATGGCATAATGGTTAAGTTACTGGGTTCCCACGCAGTCAGCTGTGGTTCAAGTATCAGTCCCAGCAGCTTAAAACTCATGCCAGACACTTGTACATGCATGCTCAAAATCCTGAGAGGAGATGGAGGAGAAGGAACTGTAGCATGGCAATCCACCCTTGGGAGTGATTTATTGCTTTCTGTCTATCTGTCTGTCTGATTCTCCGGTGAGTGCACATGCCCTACAGCAAAAATCTTCTCAAAAAAAAAAAAAAAAATCAAGTTCAACAAGTATTTATTGAGTACTTTCTATTTTTTTTTTTTTTTAAGGAGAAGTTTTTGCTATAGGGTGCATGTGCTCACCAGAAAGACAGAGAGAGACAGAGAGATAGAAAGAGAGAAATCACCTGATGGCCACGCCGCAATCCATTCTCCTCTCGGGATCTTGGGCACGCACGCACACGCAGCCAGCGTGAGTTTAAGCCACCGGGTCTGGGACTCAAACCACGGTCGCCTACATGGGAGTTCAGCATAGCCATTACTCTAACTGCTGGTCCCTTGAGTCTTGAGTACTTTCTAGTGATAAGTCATTTTTTAAGAGAGTTGTGGTTTTTTTTGTTGTTTTTTTTTTGGTGTGCCTGCACTCCCTCCCTAGAGAGACAGAAAATGAGAAATCATCCCCCCGCCTTCAAGAGGGATGACCATAGGTAATCCCTTCTCCTCTGTTCTCCTCTAGGTATTCTGGGCATGCACACACATGCATCTGGTGTGAGTTTTAAGCTACCAGGTCCCAGACTCGAACCATGTTTGACTACATAGAAGTCAACCATTAGACCATCTGCTGGTCCCATGCTAAGCCATTTTAATATGACCATTTTATGTCAAAAAGGCTACATAAAATCTTACTTAACTTTTTTCAATTATCAAGTAATGTTCACTACAGACATTTCTAGCCCTTTTTCCTTCCTGAGCCTTATTTCAGACCTCACTCCCAATCTTCTTATGTCCCCAAGTTTTACGCCATCCCTAATTCTTTCTGGAACGTCGTGCCTTAACACATCTATAATCCTCTGAAGCTCAAAACTAGGGTGCGATTACTAGATCCTGAATGGCTTTTTAGGCTATATCAAAATACGTCTAAATTAGAAGAACTTCATAAAATAAAGCTCTCCCTGCAAAACAATTAGAGGTTCAGCGTGGTGGGCAGAGTTCTGACCAAATCCCAGAGGTGTGAAAGGACTAATGAGGAGGGCAGGAAAAGGCCGCTGGCACAAAGTAATGAATATCTACAGGGCAAACTGCCTCACCCTTTCCTCTCTTTCCTTCCAGTCTTTGGTGAACCTTCAATTTAATCTTGTGTTCTTGGCAAGGGCAAAATATATTTGGCTTTGTAGGTAGCATGTCCTGGCGAATATCCTTTAGTGTAAAAATTATATCCTTCCCAGGGCAAGGTCAGAGAGGAGTCAGCTAAGTCGAGAATCCCTATTTCTGATTTTAATTGTAAAGTAAACAGTATAATGGGCAAAAATCATTATAATGGGCGGAAGGAGAAGGGATTATGCACAGAAAGCAGTTTTTTTCTCAAAATGATAGGAATTAAGAAGAAATAACACACACAGTTTTCTCTTTTTTTCTGCCCAGTTTATCTGTCAATGACACTCACAGTGGATCCCCAAAACCACTAATAAAAAAGCAACTTATCAGTTAGATAGAAAATAAAACATTACAGCATAATGGTGATATAACAGGAGGGGGGAACGAAAAAGTTTCACACAAACTGAACTCAAGAGTTACTAGCCTCTTCCTGGGCTTCCTTTGTTTCAATTTTTCACATGTTGCACTGCAGAGTAAACATTAGATTTCCTGTAGGTAGAACCTTTTCCATCGTGCTTCCTTCCCTGCAGAATAACACTCCGTCCCAGGCAGCCAAAAGCTAGCAGGCAAAGAATTATTTTTTTGCCTGGAACGGATAGAACCAGCTATATTGTCCCCTGAATGGAGCTCCATGGGAGTTACGTTGAAAACCTGAAGGACTGTTGGGACCAGCAGTTGGCGTAATGGCTATGTCTCTGGACTTCCATGTAGTCAATCGTGGTTCGAGTCCCAGACCTGGTGGCTTAAACTCACGTTGGACATGTGTAAGTGCGTGCCCAAGATCCTGAGAGGAGAATGGAGGAGAAGGGATTACGGTGTGGCCATCCCCCCTGGGGTGGTAATTCCTCGCTTTCTGTCTCTCTCTGACTTTCTAGCAAGCACATGTGTCCTATAACAAAAAACTCTTCAAAAAGGAAAAAAAAAGAAAACCTGAAGGAATGTATTGGTAATTCACTGGGAGATGGAGTAAGAGCCCTCTGTAACAACTAGTAACTCAAGTTAGTTCTTCATGTGAGAATATGAACTTTCTACTCATCCAATTCAATGTACAACTACCAGCAAACATATCACTAAGTATGTAATGAAGGTCTAGAAAGGCATAGCCAACCACAGTGGTGCAGCAGTAATGCAAAGGTTCACATTGCTAAAGTCACATAGGAAGGTCCCGGGTTCACATCCTAAGGTCTCCCTTTGCCCACGCATACGTGGCCTTTATCCTGACTGGTTGCGGCCAGGGGTGAGTCACAACATGAGGACCCTGCTGGGGATGCTGTATCAGTCTGTCTGTCTCTCTTTCTCATGGAAGAGATAAATAAATAAGCTAAAAAAAAAAAAAAAAAAAAAAAAAAAAAAAAAAACGCCTAGAGGGGCCAGAAGGTAGCATATGGTTAAGGTACTGGACTCCCATATGGCTGACTATGGTCCAAGTCCCAAACCTGGTGGCTTGAAAATCACACCAGGCACTATGCGTGCATGCCCAAAATCCCAGGAGCAGACAGAAGAGAAAGGATTGCGGCATGGCCATCCCATCTAGCGGGTGACTTCTCACTTTCCCTCTCACCGTCTGTTTCTCTCCAATGAGTGTACATGCCCTATGGTAAAAACTTTAAGAAAAAAAAATACTAGAAATTCAAACAAATCCTCAAAGATATTGTATTATGAACTGAAATATAGAAAAGTGAGACAATGCCTTCTAAATGATATAAAGTTCTTACTCATTCATCAAATACCTAGCAAACACCTGCTCTTTGTCAGGTTCCATGCCAGACACTAGGTACACACAGATGACATGACCGTCCCTGCACATGAGGAACGCCAGGCTGGGAGATACTCCACTGAGGTACAGTGAGGCAACACAGAGCCAGCAGTAATATATAGAAAGCCATGATTTTCTTTTTTTTTAAAGAGAGTTTTTTTACTGTAGGGCTCATGCACTCACCAGCGAGACAGAGCCAGAAAGTGAAAAATCACCCTTCAGGGGATGACCATGCTAAAATCCCTTCTCTTCCATTCTTCTTTGGGATTTTGGGGCATGCACATACATGTGCTTGGCATGAGTCCCAAGCCACTGGGTCCAGGACTCGAACAGCAGTCTGTCATGTGCAAGTACAGCGATGTAACCACTAAGCCCTCAGCTGATCGCAAAAGCCATGAATATTTAAATCAAAAGAAGCTTCAAATACATAAAATGAACTCTCTTACTCTCACTCATAGTTTGCTAAATCCAAAATCTAAAATGCCTCTGTCCACCACATCTCCAAGCCCTTGCCTATTGAGACCCAGCTCAAACATGACTGCCCAAGTGAAATCAATCAATCACTCTTTCCATTTTGCTCACCATGGTATAAATATAGTACCTCATGTGAGGATCTGAGTCACCTTGCCTTGAAGTCCAATTGGTTTAATACACTTATTTGTCACTCTCTGTTGAGATCTTAGTCATCTTTCTCTCCTGCAATGTCTAATAGTGACTTGCTCAGTTTATATATGAGCAGCATTTAAATAGAGCACACCACTTACCTCATTCAATACAACATACCTATACATGTTGAGAGCAGCCAATCTGAAAACATGTGATTAAAACATGTGGCCTGTGGGACCAGCAGTTAGCGTAATGGCTATGTCGCTGGACTCCCATGTAGTCGACCGCGGTTCACGTCCTGGACCCGGTGGCTTAAAACTCATGCTGGGCGCATGTGCGTGTGTGCCCAAGATCCTGAGAGGAGAATGGAGGAGAAAGGATTGAGGCATGGTCAACCCTCCTGGGGGGTGATTTCTCGCTTTCTGTCTCTCTGTCTCTCTGTCTCTCTCTGTCTGTCTGGCGGCGCAAGCGCCCTATAGCAAAAACCTCTAAAAAAAAAAAAAAAAATAAAAAAAAAAAAAAGTGGCCTGTAGACACATGCAGAAATGTGCTTCTGTAAACTACTTTAGGGCTATTGAGAAGCATTTACATATGAAAGCAGTATTTGTCTGTAGTCAATGGTTGTCTTTCTGTTGATGTTGATGCCCAATACTCCAATACTGCATCCCTATTACACAAATGAGAAAATTGTGACTATATCTAATTAATGTAACTAGTAAATTTTAATATTAAGAAAAAATATGATAGGGCCACCCTGTGGTGTGATCATTAAGGTGGCTCAATCCCACAGGGCTAACCGCATGGTTCAAACTCCAGGCTCCAAGGCTTGAGAAACATGCCCAAAATCTTGATGGGAGGGAGATGTGGAGGGAAAGGGATTGTAGCATACCACGCCCTTACTTCCTGTCCCAATCCGGATGAGCCACCACACTTCAATACTCAGTATCCATACCTGGCAGATGGCTACCAGATTAAACAGCTCAATTTTATAATCTCATGTCTGTATCAATTTTATTTTATTCTTTGTGTTTTCCCATCTCTGCATATCTGATATTGTTACTCCCTTGGCCACAAATAACTTCTTTTTTTTTTCTTTCTTTCTTTCTTTTTTTTTTTTTTTTTTTTTTTTTTGAGAGATTTTTGCTATAGGGTGCATGAACTTGCCAGAGAGACAAGTAGAGAGAGAAAGTAAAAAATCCACCACCACCACCACCCAGAGGGATGGCCACATTACAATCCCCTATCCTCCATTCTCCTTTCAGGATTTGGGGCACACATGACCAGCGTGAGTTTTAAGCTGCCCAGTCTGTGACTGGAACAGCGGTTGACTGCATGGGAGTCCAGCAACATAACCATTATGCCATTTGTTGGTCCCATTAAACCTTACTTCTAAATCCATCTATGTCTGTTAAAATCTTTCCCACCCAGTAAAAGACTATATAAAGGGTCCGGGCAGTGGACAACACTCAGGAGAAGACCTCCTCCTGCCCCCAACGCACACCTTCCCATGGTCTAGGCTGGCCAGAATCTCCATACTGTAGAGATTCTGTTGGGGTGCTCTCTCTCTCTCTCTCTCTCTCTCTCTCTCTCTCTCTCTCTCACTCACTCACTCATTGAAGAAATAAATACATTTTTAAAAATAAAAGAGACTATATATTTACTTTTTAAACTAAAAAGCTCTATTTAGGGGTTTTTATTATTATTCCTGGAATAAATGGGCTGTATTTTTAAACAGTATTTATACCTATCCTTGATAGCTTCTTAAACTACATGACTTTTCCTTCCGATTTTATGATAGTTCATTCCTTTTTTTCATTTATTTCATAATTTCTTATTTTACATTTAATTGTACATTTTTGCACAGTACAATGTGGTCTTTCAAAACATGCATGCAGTATGTTATAATCAAATAGAAAATATTGTTGTTTTTTGGTTTTGTTTTTTTTTTAGTTTTTGTTATAGGGCACACATGTGCAAAGACAGACAGAGAGAGATAAAGTGAGATATCATCCCCAGAGAAGAGGGCCACAAAGCCATCCCTTCTCCTTCACTCTCCTCTTGGGATTTTGGGCTTGCATGCACACATCCCTAGTATGATTTTCAAGCCACCAGATCCAGCACTCAAACTGCCAAGTCAGCCAGATGGGAGCCAGACACCTTAACCTCCATGCTACCTACTGGCCCCAATTTTGTTCCTTTTTAATACTGTAACCAGGTTAGATTTCATTCTCCTCCATTACCTACATTATCCTTCAACTTTTTTCATTGAGGGATAACTGAAACAGTATTCTTTCTGTGCAGCTATATTTCAATTGATACTTCACTCAGTATTTTTTTAAGTGTATGTATTTCTTACATGACAGAAAAGAAGAGATAAAAAGAGACACGTACCCCTGACAGGATCTCTCCACACCATGATCCTCCCCCAGGCTCCTGGCCAGCCAAGATCACAAGTGCATGTAGACACAGCTGGCATGTTCAGACAGACCCAGGATCGGAACCCGGGCCTCTCATGAAGCTCCAGTATAACAGAGAACCTACCACCTGCACCACCATGGCTGGGCCTTTCCTAGGTATTTTCAAATTCTTATCACATGGTTATGATTATTCATCATTGAATCTCAATCTAGTTGGGATAATAAAAGTCTGAGCTGGTGCACAGAACTATTAATATTAATTACAATTGCTTTTTCTGTTTTAGCACAGCTATTCTGCAATTGTCTGTGAGTAGTATTAAATAAATCATTTATCATTTGTGCTTCAAAAACTATTCTGGTTCACAAACAGGTTAACAAATCTCTCTAAAAGAGCATCAGACTCATGTTTAAAACTCCAGGAAGCTCATTTCCAGCTTTCTTTTGTTTAATGCTTTCCTTAAACAGGAATTGAGTTGGCCAAATAGTCTACATGTTCCAAAAATCTCTGGAAGAAATTATGGGCTTTATAGCTATAATTGCATTATTTGTGGATGTAATTTTACACGTAAGAAACTGGAACAGTTACTGCTTATGGTTATCTACAGTAGCAGTCTTACTAAATAGTTCTAGACAACTACTTTTTACATCTCAACCTCCCCTTATTGTTTATACTTTGTCTTAAATAAGCATTATAGAAATATCAGCCAATGTCATAATAGAAAATACAGAAGAGAAAGTGCAAAAAGATAAACCTAATAATTAACTAAACCATACTTTCATCAAGACTTAATACATCTTTATACACAAGAAAGCCATTTGAGTTATGATTCCTTTGTTAATGACTAAGGTGTTACCTGGGCAGTCCTTATTTTCTAAGTCTCAAAGACTTTTTCTCAAGAAGAAAATTATTTTACTTCCATCTAGTTGTCTTTAAAATAGCAGCAATTTAAAACAACCTGAAATTCAGGGCCAGCAGATGGCATAGTGGTTACGTCGCTGGACTCCCACATGGACTACCACAGTTTGAGTCCTGGACCCAGAGGCTTGAAACTCACATCAGACACATGTGCATGCATGCCCAAGATCCTGGAAGGAGAAAAGATTACAGCATGGCCATGCCCCTGAAGGGTAATTTCTCACTTTCCCTCTCTCTCCCAGTGCAAGGGCCCTAAGGCAATAACCTCTTAAATAAATAAATAAATAAATAAATAAATAAATAAATAAATAAAACCTGAAACTAAGAATGAAGTCATCATTGAGTGGAAAATGGTACCCACTTACCCCGAATGCTTGAAAAACAAAAGGAATCTGCTCTAGTCGAGTCGTAAGAATCACCTTACTCAAAATCCTTCCAAAAACCTGAGTGTCTTTGCTGCATGATCCCCCCAAAATATGCTGTGTGCCTGTTTGTTTTAGAGAGAGATTTTTGCTAGAGGGCAGGTGTGCTCACTGGAGACACAGAGAGACACAGAAAGTGAGACATTGCCCCTCCCCCAGCAGGGAATGGCCATGCTACAGTCCCTTCTCCTACATTCTCCTCTTGGGATTTTGGGTACACACACACATGCACCCAGCATGAGTTTCAAGTCACCAGGTGCAAGACTTGAACCACAGTCGACCATGCAGAAATTCAGTGCCTTAACTACGATGCCACCTGCTGGCCCCCCAAAACGTTTGATAAAAGTGTTATATCAAAGAACTCTGAGGATTCAAACTATTCTTCATAGACTGGGGCAACCATTCATGTCTCTTAGCTGTACACCGTTCAGACACTGGCTCCCACTTCTATAGCGAAGGACTGTGAAGCAAAGCTGCTGGGGAGACGACAGTCTGCAAGGATTTCTAACAACCACCACTGAAGTATAATTGATTATGTGTGGGCACAAGCTACTTTGTCACCTCATCTTTCCAACAACTCTGTCAGAGTCAGACAAAGAGAAAGAATCCTCATGTAGTACGTAGTCACACTGCAACCCTTTTTCCTCCAGTTCTCCATCTTGTCAGGATTTGGGGCGGGCACACACACACACACCCAGCATATTTTTTAAGCCACAAAGCCAGGATACCAACCACAGTCAACCAAAGGGGATCCAGCTTCCTTAACCACAGCACTATGGAGCCAGCCCCATTACAAAACAGTTTTTTTAACAGATTAGAAAATAAAATCTGGGACCAGCAGATGGTGTAATCATTTTGTCACTGGACTCTCATGTAGTCAACCACAGTTTGAGTCCTGGATGCAACAAAAACTCATGTACGCAACAGGCGTGTGTGTGTGTGTGTGTGTGTGTGCGTGTACATGCCCAAAATCCTGAGAGGAGACTGGAGGAGAAGGGATTGCAGTGTAGCCATCCCGCTGAGTGATGTTTCTCACATTCTGTCTCTCTGACACTCTGTCTGGCCAGCAAGCGTAAGCACCCTATAACAAAAATCTTTTAAAAAAATAAAGTCTCGGAGGGCCAGTCCCATGGCCTGTCGGTTAAGGGAGCTGGATCCACATGGCTGACGGGAGAGTACGAATCCCAGTAATAGTAGTGTAAAAGGTGTACACGCACATATATCTACAAGGTGCATGTATGTGCATGTCCCAAATTGTGACTCAATGGAGAAACGAAGGAGAAGGGATTGCAGTATGATTATGCCGTATTGGGGGGGCTGCTTTCTCCCTCCCCTTCTCTGGGGAGCACATGTGCCCTCTGACAAAAAAAGGGGAGGGGAAGGAAGAGGAGGAGAGGGGCTCCTGCAGGTCACATAAGCAGTATTTAATGCAACAGGACTCCAGATCAGGCTAATGTCAAGCTCTCTTCCATGCAATGCCTAACACCTAACATAGAGATATCCAAGGTACTGGTCACTCTCTCATGCTCAACCAATCCTGTGAGTCAGGTCATAAAGGCATGTATCAATACGCGCTGTGCAGAGGAGAAACCCAGCTCAAACTCATGAAGTGATTTGCTTAAGGTCACATAGCAGTGAATGACAAGGGTCAGAACTGGAAATGAGACTTTGGGGCTTTTTTTTTAAACACACGCTACAGTGGCTGTAATGTTAATATAACTCTGCTTGGAATGTAAAACTCCTAGAAGACACAGGACATACAGTTTTAGGTTCTATTATTCATAATACAGTGTGTGTACACATGTGTAAAAGTAAGAGAGAGTGAGCGAGAAAAACTCTCTCCACAGGGACGAGTCACACCACAAACCCCTTCCTCCAGTCCGCTAGCCCACCGGATCTTGGGCAGCCCCATACATGCCCAGATTGTTTCAAACTGACCAGGCCAAGGATTTGAACTGCAGTCACCACATGAGATTCGGCTTCTCTTAAGTAGATCGTTACTGCCCTGCCAGAGCCGATCCAGTTTTATGCTCTATATAGAGACACAGAGTGAGTGTATTTAATAAACCACCACTTCTGAAAATTGAATGACTGTAAATAAATAACTTTAAGGCCAGACCCATGTTAAGCCCTGTGCAAAGGAGCCAGATCCCATATGGCTATGGTCCCCAAAATTGCGACAGCATGAAGAAACCGAGGGACAAGGATTCCTGCCTCAGTCTCCCGAGCAGCTGGAGCTACAGGTGTGCACCATCTCACACAGCATTCAGGGTGGGCCAGGAATCAAACCTGGGCCTCTCCTGTGGCCTCCGCCTACAGAGTAAGCGTATCACACCAACGCACACCATCCCAGCTAAGCCAGATTTGTTTAAAAATAAACATTCATTTTATATATAGCATGTCTTTGCATTCACCTTGTCAATAGCTACAGTCATCTAGAAACAAGTTTCACAGTTTGGAAAAGATAAAATTGGCAACAAGACAGATATTTAGAAACATGATACTGTCTGCTCTATTTAGACCTTCATGAAGATATTGTATAAAGCCCTGCCTTGAACTGTGTAGAACTTTCTATAAATGATTCAGTTCTAAATTAGCTGCTCTGGGTCAGCAGTGGCAAGCCTTTAATAAAAGGTGAATCACCCTTTGTACTCATTCTTCTCCAATACAACTACTTTTTCTCAGTATTTTTAAAAGGAAAGATATTATGACAAAAGAATTGTATCCAAAAAACTAGAAAAGACATAGAGAAATTTATATTTTTAGTCTACCAAATGACTTCCCAGAATAATCAGAAGAACCCTACTTCTTTTGTTAATGAAGTCTAATCAAGGAAAGTATGTCTCCAAGAAAAATCAAAATCCCAAAGCAATACTTGAGCTATAAGAAAAGGTTTAAAGATTAGTGATCATTTTAGCCTTGCCTTTCTTTACACATACACTAAACCAAGGAGTAAGATCAATCAAGAATGAATAGCTATATATATATATAACCCTCTCCAACAATATTCTTGCTGTCAGGAGCAATATCTGAGCTTTATCCTAGTCTAATAATGCTGCAAGGTTATATGCCAAATTTAAAGACATTATAAATCACTGCTATTCTTCCTCATCAGGTGCTGTCTAAAGTTCTCCAGTTCTCTGAACAATTTGTTGCTTAAAATCCCCTTCCTGTTTGACACTGAAGATGGAAGAGAACCTAGACAAGTAGAGAATATAACGGACAGTCTATATTCTAGAACAGCACATAGGGTGACTTATGAAACATAATAAATGTTATAAATTGTAATATGAGTAAAGAGGGTTGTGAATTAAATTTTCCAGTTTACTAAACAAATATATAATTAGACCTTGGGGCTGGCAGATGGTATGGTGGTTAAAGGCACTGGATTCCCACATGGCCAACTGTGGTTCAAGTCCTGGACCTGGTGGCTTGCTCTCTTACTTTTCCTTTCTCTCTCTCTTTCTCTCTCTGTCTCTGTGTGGTCAAATTAAAAAATAATAACAACAAATGGAATTAAATAAATAAATAATCCTTTTAAAATATTTTTAACTTTATGTATTCAGTTATTCATTCATTTGTTTGTTTTTTTTTATTTGACCAGAAAAGGAGAGAGAGAGAGAGAAAGTGAGAAAGCAAGCTGCCAGGTCAGGGATTCGAATGGTTGGCCATGTGGGAGTCCAGCACCTTTATCCACCATGCCACCTGCTGGCCCCAACAAATAATTCTTTAATTAGACCTCAAAAAGATCCTTTTATTAAAGAATTATTTATTTTTATTTTATTTGTTGTTGTTATTATTTTTTTAATTTTACCAGAGAGAGAGAGAGAAAGAGAAAGTGAGAAAGCAAACCACTAGGTCTGGGACTCGAACCACAATTGGCCATGTGTGAGTCTAGCACCATAACCACTGCACCACCTGCCGGTCCCCAAAAGGATCCTTTAACAATATGTTAAAGTATGTTTGGCAGATGCTGTTTTAACACTGTAGTCATATTAGCCCAGAAGGCTGACTTAAAACCCTCATAATAAAATGTCTAAAGAATACGTGATCAGGACCAGCAGTTAGCATAATGGCTATGTCGCTGGACTCCCACGTAGTCAACCGCAGTTTGAGTCCCGGACCCGGTGGCTTAAACTCACGCCGGGCGCGTGTGCGTGCGTTCCCAAGATCCCAAGAGGAGAATGGAGGAGAAGGGATTGCGGCATGGCCATCTCCCATGGGGGGTGATTTCTCGCTTTCTGTCTCTCTGTCTCTCTCTGTCTGTCTGGCGAGCGCATGCGCCCTATAGCAAAAACCTCTCCAAAAAAAAAAAAAAAAAGAATATGTGATCATTTAAAACTACCCAAGTAAATCACAGAAGACAGGAAGGCAAGCACCCCAAGCCACTCAGATGTCATTGAGTAACGAGGGAAGTGGTCTATTTGCTACTATTTAAAACAGAAATTCTGACAATTCTAACATAAACAGATAAGCATTTCACAAGGGGGGAAATGGGCCACTTGAAGAACTATCAAACATCTTTTTTTTTTTTTAGAGGATTTTGCTATAGGACACGTGCACCAGAAAGACAGAGAGAGACAGAGAGACAGAAAGCGAGAAATCACCCCCCCTCCCAGAGGGGATGGCCACACCACAATCCCTTCTCCTCCATTATCCTCTCGGGATCTTGGGCATGTACGCACACGTGCCTGGCATGAGTTTAAGCCACGGGGTCCAGGACTTGAACCGTGGTTGACTATGTGGGAGTCCAGTGACACAGCCATTACGCCAACTGCTGGTTCCCACTATCAAACATCTTGAGAGAGAGTGAGAGTTTTAGTTTTATCCTAAAGTAGGACACCTGAAAGACATCAAGAAGATATATTACAGGATTCCCTAGATGTGAGGTGGCAAAGGATTTAAGGGAAGAGGGTAGGGGCAAACTCACTAACCCCCTTCAATACTTTAAATTATCCATTAGGAAGTTTGAGAAGCTTAAGAAAATCCGTGGCTGACAGACGGCGTGATGGTTAAGAGCACTGGAGTCCCACATGGCCAACTATGGTTCAAGTCTCAGACCTAGTGGCTTGCTTTCTCACTTTCCTTTCTCTCTCTCTCTCTCTCGCTCTGTCTCTCCCTGGTCAAAATAAAATAAATTAATAAAAATAAATAAAATAAAGTTAAGTAAAATAATTCTAAAAAAGAAAGAAAACTCACATATGGGTAGGACCAGTATTAAATATACAGTGAAAGTTAGACCTGATTGTGGATGGAATGTGTGTGAGGATTCTTCTAGGCTCAGAGCTGTTCGACTGTATACCATCTTCTATCCCAGGACACAGTGAGAAAGGCTGAAGAGGAGCTGCCAAGAAGGGACTGTCACGGGCTCGGGTAGTTGGGCAGGACCCCGGATGGAAGATCCTCACCTTTGCTTGGAGTGTAGACTAGCTCCCTGCTCTCTGCTTGCCAACATGGCTGCCACTCCCGCCTGGGAGACTTCTGGTACGACAGGACACAGAAAGGGGAGAGAGGAGCGAGCAGGGTCAGCAGGCTACCGGAAGAAGCTGGCAGGCCACCACAGGGTTCCATCCTCAACTCCCAGGAATGTGTCACCCATCCAGAGCCAGGACGAGGAGTACCAGTGTCCTGGCTCCAGGCGGGGTGCTGACACTGCGCCCTCACTACCTGCTTCTATTTTTATGACCACACATACTCCCTCCTCTCCCAGCCCTCCCCAAATGCCTACAACGTGAAACCCTTACTGACCTGGAAAGAGGCTTGGATCAGGAGTGTCTAATAAGCGAATAGATAATAAACTTTCTCAGCTCATTTCCTTCTCTTCTTTTAAAAGATTTTTGTGTGAGCAGCACATGGCGTAATGGTTAAGTTGCTGGACACTCCCACGCATTCCTGCAGCTCAAGTCCCAGTTGAAGACTCACGTCCAGTGCGTGTGCATGCATGCCCAATATCCCAAGAAGAGAAGGGATTGTGGTGTGGCCATCCCTCTCTGGGGGGGGCAGGGATGATTCTCACTTTCTCTCTCTCTCTCTCTCTCTCTCTCTCTCTCTCTCTCTCTCTCTCTCTGTCTCTCCAGCGAGCACACGAACCCAATAGCAAAAATCTCTCTCTAAAAAAATAAAAATAAAAAAGATTTTTGCCATAGGGCTCATGAGCTCACCAGAGTCCAAGAAAGGAGAGAGAAAAAATGAGGAATCAACCCCTAGAGGAGATGGCCACACCCTTTTCCATTCTCCTCTCAGGATTTTGGACCAGCGCTCAATGTGAATTTCAAGCCACTGGGTCCAAAACTCAAACTGTGTAGCCATGTGAGAATCCAGCACACACGCCACCTGCTGGCTCCAGATTAAGAATTGTTTAGGAGGTAGAATGGTTAAAAAAAATGATCATTTTTTGTTTCTCTCTAATAGTTCTAATATTAAAGAACTATTCTTAAATTATATTTATAGGAAGGGCCGGTAGGTGGCGTGGTGGTTAAGGATACTGGAATCCTACATGGCCGGCCAATCATGGAGTCCTGGACCTGGTGACTTGCTTTCTCACTTTCTCCCTCTTTCTCTCTCTCACACTCTGTCCCTCTCTGGTCAAATTAGAAAGAAAAGAAAGAAAGGAAAGAAGGAAGAAAAGAAGGAAGGAAGATAAAATAACTCTTCTTAAAAATTGTACATGTAGGGACGAGCAGGTGGCATGATCGTTGAAGCGCTAGACTCCCATATGGCTAAATGCAGTTCAGCCAACCATGTTTTTTGAATCCCGGACCTGGAGGCTTGCTTTCTCACTTTCCTTCTCTCTGTGTCTTTCTTTGATGAGTGCACATGCCCTATAGCAAATTAAAAATAATAATAATAATGATAAAGAAATAAAATTATATGTATAGTTAGGAAATACTGTTAACATTTTATTTCAGAATAGTAAAGGCAGTGTCACATAATATTTATTAGACCATAACTTAGGGTCTGATGGGGTTAAGAATTACCTGTTTAAAGGAAGGGGAATGGGCTTTGGAGTCAGACAGGCCTAGGGTCAAAGACATCCCTGGGACTCCGTGATTTGAGGGATTTACTTCTGCTCTTAACCACAGTTGCCCCATCTTTAGAGTGCAGTAATTTCCAATGGGAGAATGATTTTTCAGAAAAAGGTAGCATAGGTTAAGTGCTATTATAATAGTAGGTATTTGACAATAACCCCCTACTCCTTTATTTTCCAGATAATTTTCCCTTTCCCCACCCCCTTTACAAAGATCCAGATAGGAAGGGGGGAGCATGAAAAATACAGAAGGAAAAACGAAGTAACAGAAATCATGACTAGCACCCAACATCCAGCCACACCCAGAACACACTGCTAGTATCAAATGAGAGAAGCTTCGAGAGGTTCAATTAGGTTTCAGTCCTGGATCATGAAGGACACAGTACGACGACCAATCATACAACCACTACTACCATAGTATGATACATGGATATATAAGTTGTTTCAAGAATAGATACAGAATTATTTCCTCGGTTTTGTTACTGGGTATCCCTTTAAGTCCACTAGTCCTCTTTAACACTGTAACTTGAGCATCTGTGACTTTTAGGACTGAGATGTAGCTCCTGGATTTTAGCCAAAATAGGGGAAAAAAATTTTAAAATGTTGGAGCTGTCCCTCTACATGTGCTTTGATTTATCTCCAGGGAATTTTTATGCCCATAGCAAATTCACTTTCTGAATGCTTCAGTTCTTGGGCCTCTTACTCACTGCTTGTGATGGATCAGATATGTCTCTAAAGAGCAAATATTCTATCACTGACAAGCTCTAAAGTCCCTTCTTGACTTACACTTATCCATAGAAGCTACAACCCCAGGTATTAGCTATGTTCAAGCTTCAACTTTCTACTCTATGTTTCAAACCACCAAAACTTAAGCATACACAACATACCCCAAACAGCAAAGCTAGAGAGTTTTTAAATATTTAATTTTATTTATCATTATTATTATTTTTAATTTGCTACCGGCCACATGCATTCACTCACAGACAGTAAGTGGCCCTCCTAATCACTACACTACACTGAAATTCTATGCATTCTAGATAGAAGAGAGGTTTAATGATGATATGGCATGGGACCAGCAGTTAGCATAATGGCTATGTCGCTGGACTCCCACGTAGTCGACCGCGGTTCGCATCCCGGACCTGGTGGCTTAAAACTCACGCCGGGTGCGTGTGTGTGCGTGCCCAAGATCCCGAGAGGAGAATGGAGGAGAAGGGATTGTGGCATGGCCATCCCCCCTTGGGGGGGTGATTTCTCGCTTTCTGTCTCTCTGTCTCTGTCTGTCTGACGAGCGCACGCATCCTATAGCAAAAACCTCTACCAAAAAAAAAAAAAAAGATAGTATGGCACAAAGCAGGTATTTAAGATTGACCATCTGGGACCAGCAGTTAGCGTAATGGCTATGTCACTGGACTCCCATGTGGTAGACCGTGGTTTGAGTACCGGACCCGGTGGCTTAAACTCACGCCGGGCACGTGTGCGTGCGTGCCCAAGATCCCAAGAGGAGAATGGAGGAGAAGGGATTGTGGCATGGCCATCCCCCCCGGGGGGTGATTTCTCGCTTTCTGTCTCTCTCTGTCTGTCTGGCGAGCGCACGCGCCCTATAGCAAAAACCTCAAAAATAAATTAATTAAAATAAATTTTTAAAAATAAAAATAAATAAAAAAATAAAGATTGACCATCTATGGGGCTGGCAGGTGACGTGTTGGTTAAGGTGCTGGACTCCCACATGGCCAACTGTGGTTCAAGTCCTGGACCCAGAGGTTTGCTTTCTCTCTTTCTCCCTCTCCCTCTCCCATTCCCTTTCTCTCTCTCTCTTTTTAGTCAAATTAAAATAAGAATAAATCAAATTAAATGAATAATTTTTTTTTTTCCTTCGGGGAGGTTTTTGCTATAGGGCGCGTATGCTCGCCAGAAAGACTGAGAGAGACAGAGAGACAGAAAGTGAGACATCATCACCCAGGGGAATGGCCACACCATAATCCCTTCTCCTCTATTCTCCTCTCAGGATCTTGGGAACTCACGCACATGTGCTCGGCATGAGTTCAAGCCACCGGGTCCAGGACTCAAACCACGATCGACTACATGGGAGTCCAGCGACATAGCTATTACGCTAACTGCTGGTCCCTTAAATGAATAATTCTAAAAAAAAAACTTTACCATATAAATGATGAAGGGTTTTCCAGTAAAAAGTTTAAGCAGGCTTATGTTCTCTCTTGCTTAGCAAAAGTTCCTAGGGTCCTTTTTTTAATAATGCAAGAAATATGAATATAAAAACGAATCTTACATTTATGAGTCCAAAGAGCAAGCAACAAATGCTCGTTGTACTGTCCGACCAGTATTTATCACTGATTCAAGACATACCCATCTCACAGGACAGAGGCCTAGAACGTAAGCGCCACGCAGGCAGGGACTGCTGCCAGCTTTGCTGTCAGCATCCCAAGATTTGAAGCAGTGACTAGCACAAAGTCAATAATCAAAACACTTTGTAGTGGAGGATAAAACTGAACAGATCTAATATGTGTACCTGCTATTTAAAAACTGCATTATAATTCATCTCTATTATAAATTCAAAACATGTACAACTGATAAAAGTATTCATTTTATAACACAGTAAACATTTTATTAGAGAGCTTTTAGGGTCTTTTTTTTCCTATACTTGGTTCTCTACACACATAAAAGGAAATAATCTCCCAGCGATCTCTTTTGAAGAATTAGACTTCTGCCAGCATTCAGCTGTAAGAAAGAAGCCCACCTGGCAGTGCCGAGGTGGCTGGGAGAGTTTATTAAGGATAAAGGGCTCAGAGAGGGTTCAAGTCATATGTTCAGAGGGTTGTAAAAAAGATACAGTTGTTTTACTGTACAAACAACTGAAACAAAATATAGGAGGAACTTTTTAAAATAGACTGGAGTCTATTACAGTAGGAATATTAGAAATATTGTAAAAAGTTTTTTTGAAAATATTAGCATATTCACATTAATAGTAAAAAGTACTATTTTCTCTGCTAATTTTATTTATTCATTTAACCAGTAAACATTTTTATGTCTACTTTCTACATTGTCTTCTCAGGTGAAAAATAAATAAATAAAATCCTATCTGATTAAGCCTTGAGAGACAACTACCAAGTCACAGGAAATACAATGACAGGTGATATTAAACTACACTACAGAACTGCAGTCAGCAAAAGACAAACCGTTAAAAATTATACAGGATGGGGCCCAGCAAGTAGTGTGGAGGTTAAGGCAACTGGATCACACAGCAAACTGCGTGGTTGGGGTCCCAGAACAAGTGGCTTGAAAATCACCCAGGCATATGTGTGTGCATGCCAAAATCCTCAGTGGAGAATGGAGAAGTGATTGCTGTGTGGCCATCCCCCTTGGGGTAATTTCTCACTTTTTCACTCTCTCCCTCTCTCTCTCCCTGTCTCGCTCTCTGGTGAGCACGCACACCCTGTCGTAACTTAAGGAAAAAGAGAGAGAAGATAACAGATCTGTCTTCAACAAATACATTGGAAAAGGGGAAGAAAACACAAGATTGAGGGAAATCTATAGATTAAAAAGACATTATTGAAAAGAAGTCTAGGGCCAGTAGGTGGCACGGTGGTTAAGGCGCTGGACACTCCCACATGTCTGACAACGGTTCAAATCTTGGACCTGGTCACTTGCATTCTCACTTTCCTTCTCTCTGTGTCTGTCTTTCTCTGGTCAAATGAAAATAAATGAATGAATAAATAAAAATTAAACAATTATTTAAATAAATAAATAAATAAAAGAACAAACTTATGTTGTTTAGAAAAGTACACATTAAGTGATAAAACTATAAAGAGAAGCATGGGGGACCAGCAGTTAGCGCAATGGCTATGTCACTGGACTCCCATGTAGTTGACCGCGGTTCGAGTCCCGGACCCGGTGGCTTAAACTCACGCTGGGTGCATATGCATGCATGCCCAAGATCCCGAAAGGAGAATGGAGAAGGGATTGTGGTGTGGCCGTCTGCCCCGGGGAGGGGGGGGGCGCCGGGGGGGATTTCTCACTTTCTGCTTCTCTGTCTCTCTCTGTCTTTCTGGCGAGCGCATGCACCCTATAGCAAAAAACTCTCAAAAAAAAAAAAAAAAACAGAAGCATGGATTCTATTACTATAGAAGTCATGATAGTAGTTACTATTGGGGGAAGGTGGGAGGAGCAATGGAAGGTTCTAAGTGACTGGCAAGGTCCATCTTCTGACATAAGTGTAGCAGTCACATGGGTATTTAATTTATCCATTAAGTTGTGTGTTTGCTTTATGTGGTTTTCTGTATTTGTGTTATATTTAATAATAAAAAACATTTTTTAATGGGTAATGAAAAGAAGAAATGTTAGCCAGTGTTGAAAACTGAAGATGGGCATGTCGAAGTTAATGACATATTCTTCTGCTTTTATATGTATTTAAAGTTTTCATAATAAAAAGTTTAGGGAAGCCAGCAGGTGGCATGGTGGTTAAGGTGCTGGAATTCACACGACTGGCCACGGTTTGAGTCCCATACCTAAAGGCTTGCTTTCACATGCACGCGCTCTCTCTCTCTGTGAAAATAAATAAATAATTCTTTTAAAAATATAAAAAATAAAATAAAAAGTTTAAAAAAAAATGTTTTAATTGGCCAGAGAACACATGGGCTTGCCAGAGAAAGACAAAGACAGAAAAGGGAAAAAGCATACCCCATGGAGAGTACCCATGCCACAGTTCCCCCTCCGTTTTACTCTGCTTTCAGGATTCTGGAGACATACGCACATGTCCAGAATGTTTCTCGAGCCACCAGTCAGGAGCTCAGATTTCAGGGTTGGCCATGTGGGATCCAGCCCCTTAGCCACCAGGCCACAGAGCCAGCCCAAGTTAAGAGTTAAGAAATGGAGTAGGAGTAAGATTTCCCAATTAAGGGGAAAACAATCATAAAAGTTTGAGAAAACTCTAGATAGGCCATCAAGTTATCTGCCATCTACATCCCCCTAATTCAAGAAGTTTCAGAACACCTGACATGGTCCTCTCCTGCAGGACACTTTATCCACTGTTCACTTGCCTTCTCGGCACAGGACCTGCTGCCTAGACCAGAAGCAAGCCACTGACACATAGGCTTGAGGGTCCTGTCCCATCTGTACTGTACCCTGTCACAACAGAAACTCTCTCCCAGGGAGTTTGAGTCGAGACACACAGAACAGGGCAAGGAGACACAAAGACCTAGAGAGGAGGAGGTAAGAAAGGGTCTCAGAGGTGCAAAGTCAAGAGAGAGAGAGGTGAGAATCAGTCCAGAGCAGAATAAGAAGGAGCGATGCTGAAGGGGAAAGTGGGAGGCTGAGAGGAGGGTAAAGGACAACTAGAACTGCCCTTGGTTCTCCAGAGTCTAGAGCTACTGCCTTAACCTGGACAGGATAAACAAGGTTCCGGCTGCCTTGTCTGTGGGACAAACAAACCGTGCAGCTGCAGAAGCCGTCTTGAGCTTCCTTAACTCCCTGTATGCCCTCATAATGTAATAATGTAAGTAAATGCAATAAATACATAAACGTAAATAAATACATAGAGCATAATAATGTTTGTAAATATATGTATATAATATTGGGTTTCAGGATATTTTTTTCCAAAGAATTATTTTATTTAACTTTATTTATTTGTTTTCATTTGACCAGAGAGGGACAGAGAAAGAGGGGGAAAGAGAGAGAAAATGAGAAAGTAAGCTGCTAGGTCTGGGACTTGAACTGTAGTCAGTCATGTGGGAGTCCAGCACCCTTAACCACCACGCCACCTGCTGGCCCCAGGATATGTTTTTTCTATGCAAAAATGCATCATGACTTTTTTGACAATCCAATATATAATAATAAATAATATAAACAAATACTGATATACACTGAATGTTTTGTGTCCCCCAAAATTCACATGCTGAAATCCTAATACCCAAGGTGATGGTGCTTGGAGGTGAGCTTTTAGGAAGGGATTATGCCACTAGGGTGGCAATCTCATGAACTAGATTAATGCCCTCATAGAAGAGGTCCCACAAAGATTCCTTGCCCCTTCTGCCTGCCACATGAGCATGCAAAAAGAGGAGGGCAGCCTACGAACCAGAAAGCCGGCCCTTACTGGACACCAAATCTGCTGGCATTAGGATTTCCCAGACTCCAAAACCATGAGAAATAATTTTCTGTTATTTGTAAGCCCCTCAGTCCATGGGAGCTGGTTACAGCAGCCTGAAGAGATACAAGCCTATATATGAACTGCCCAAGATATGAGTATCCACTTCTTGCAACCTGCAGGATCCTTCCACACCACAGGATGGATGGAGGGGTGGAGCAGGAGAGGGGAAGTAGAGAGTAGCAGGGACTTAAAGAGGAGGTTACCTCTGCCCTAGGGTTCGGACTTTATCCTACAGATATTCATGTATCTGCTTCAGAAGATTTCCAGCTTAAGAAAAACATCATTTTCTTTCTTTCCTAACAGCAATAAGGTCTGTAAGTCAGCTGGGTGGATCCTCCTCCCACTTTCCAAAGTGAGTCAGGTTTTTCTTGCTTGAATTTTTCAAGCGAAAATGAGGTTGATGATCATGAGGGAGATATTAAGCATACATTATGTAATATATTTATAACTTCCCAGATGACACTGTACAAATCCAGGAAATACCATTATATTTTATTTAGACCACACACTATCAAGAAAATATAGGGACTGAACGGTTGATTGTATTTCTACTTTATAAGACACAAATTAAAGATCATTGCCTCTTCTGGGGGGAAAAAAATGGACTCTAATTGCCCATAGAAAAAAAAATCATAGGGCTTCAAGGACTTGCAGTCTCATCACTGTCTACCTCTGCTCCTTCGAAAGTAGCCATCATCTACTCATACTGAGCAGACTTTCATGGAGCAGCTGAACCAACAACTCTAAGGTAAAGTCCAAACTCCCAGGGAAGCGATATGCAAATCAGCAAAGGTCATTTGCTCTATTCTCCCAGATTTCCATTTGTAAACCAGAAATATAACAGTTCCACTTGCTGGTGAACCGCATTGCTGGGATATGACAGAGTTTGAAGAGTTTTGCATCCTCTCCAGAAGGGCCACTTAAATACAGAATATCGACTTTTATATGAGCTAAGTGCTGATGCCAGCCAGATGGGAAAGAGGAGCAGTTTCTGGGAACCTCACAAGTCAGCTGTAATTAATTTAAGAAGCAACTTTGCTAACAAACACAAATTCACATTTCATAATTTCTGAGATAGATATGGTAAATAGCTTGACTATAGTATCTGACATATATTTCACTATGTACATGTATATCAAAATAGCATATTATATACCTTAAATATGATGCTTTTTTTCACTTTTAAAGGATATGAGTAATGTTCCTCACTACCTCTTCCCATCAAAGGCTAGTCTTTTCCTCAATGTGAAAAATTAATGCCAATGTAAGGTATCAGTATTATAACAAGTTCTGAAGTTTCTTGCTAAAAATATAGGATTTAGGGGCCAGCAGATGACACGATGGTTGAGATGCTGAACTCCAACATGGCTGACCATGGTTCGAGTTCCGGACCTGGCAGCTTGCTTTCTCACTTTCCCTTTCTTTCTCTCTGTCTCTCTCTGGTCAACTGAAAAGAAAAATAATGATGACAGATAAAGTTAAATAAATAAATATTTTTTAAAAATACAGGGTTTGGGGGACCAGCAGTTGGTGTAATGGCTATGTTGCTGGACTCCCATGTAGTCGACTGCAGTTTGAGTCCCGGACCAAGGCGCGTGTATGTGCATGCCCAAGATCCCAAGAGGAGAATGGAGGAGAAGGGACTGCAACGTGGCCATCCGCCCAGGGGGTGATTTCTCATTTTCTGTCTCTCTGTCTGTCTTTCTGGGTGAGCACACACGCCGTATAGCAAAAACCTCTCAAAGAAAGAAGAAAAATAATACAGGGTTTGGGCCAGCCTGTGGCACAGTGGTCTACCAAAGTTTGAGACCCAAACCTGGCAGCTTGAGAAACACACCAGGGTCATGTACAGACGTGCCCAAAAACTAGAAAAAAGAGAGGTGGAGAAGGAGCTGCAGAGTGGCCACTCCCCATGGGGAAGCCTTCTTGCTCCATACTCCTTCCCAACAAGCACAGGCCCCACTGGCAAAATTTTTTTCTTTAAATTGTTGGGGGGAAAGATACAGGAATTTAGGTACTGAATTTGTGAGACTTCTTTAATTCAGCTAATGTTTTTTGAGTTCCAACTATGTTCCAGATACAATTTTAGACCCTTGGGCTAAATCAGTAAACAAAAAAGACAAAGGAGCAGATGGTGGTGCAGCAGTAAAACCCACATAGGAAGGTTTGGGCTCCTGTTCAGAGACGTCCCTCAGGACAGTAGGCACATGGGTACCCATGATCCAGGGCTGGTTCAGCCGAGGGGTGGACCATGGAACCAAGATCCTATTAGGAATGCTGTCTCTGTCTGTTTTTCTCATTCACTGAAGGAATAAACAAACTTGGAGTGGCGGGGAAGACAACATTTTTGCCTTTGTGGAGTTTGTTTTCTGGAGAGGGGAATGGAGGCTGAGGGGAGAGTAGGCAGAAAATAAACAAAATTAAAAAGTTGGGACCAGCAGTTAGCGTAATGGCTATGTCGCTGGACTCCCACGTAGTCGACCGCGGTTCGAGTCCCGGACCCGGCGGCTTAAACTCACGCCGGGCGCGTGTGCGTGCGTGCCCAAGATCCCGAGAGGAGAATGGAGGAGAAGGGATTGCGGCGTGGCCATCCTCCCTGGGGGGTGATTTCCTGCTTTCTATCTCTCTGTCTCTCTCTGTCTGTCTGGCGAGCGCACGTGCCCTATAGCAAAAACCTCTCCAAAAAAAAAAAAAGTTAAGGACCAGCAGACAGTGTAATGGCTATGTCGCTGGACTCCCATGTAGTCAACCACGGTTCAAGTCTCAGACCCGGCGGCTTAAACTCACACCGGGCATGTGTGTGTGCGTACCCAAGATCCCAAGTGGAGAATGGAGGAGAAGGGATTGTGGTGTGGCCATCCCCCAGGGGGGTGATTTCTCGTTTTCTGTCTCTCTGTCTCTGTCTTTCTGGCAAGTACACGCATTCTATAGCAAAAACCTCTCCAAAAAAAAAAAAAAGTTAAATATACAGAGGATGCTAGCACGCTATAGAGAAAAATTAAGTTGAGAAGGGAATATGGGGTGACCAGGAAGATGGCCCGTGAGCAGACTTAAGGAAAGGCATTCTGCAGGAAAACACTCGAGCAGAGACAACAGTTAGTGCAAAAGTCCTGTGGATCCAGTGTTTAGGCAACAGATGAAAGGCCAAATCTCCGGGAACAGAAGAAATGATGACATTGGAGAGGTAACAGGGCCTGAAGCCCTTCACAGGATTTTGGCTTTCATTGCAAATGAGATAGGAAGCCATGGGTGAGTTTGTGCAGAGAATGAGATACAAACTGCATCTCATGGGAGGCAGCTATTTTTGAGAAGTTTTGCTACAAAAGAACAAAAACAAAATAAAGCAGGGTGGCAGTTCAAGGGATCTGAACAGATATCAAGAGAAGGTTTAAGAGAAATAATAGCATGCTTATGAGTATAAAGTTTGAAATTAAAATCATTATTCTTGCCTTTTCTGCTTCTCAAGTATGTTACTTCACTTATCAAAAGACAAAATTGGGAACCAGCAGTTAGCGTAATGGCTATGTCGCTGGACTCCCACGTAGTCGACCGCGGTTCGCGTCTCGGACCCGGTGGCTTACAACTCACGCCGAGCGCGTGTGCGTGCGTGCCCAAGATCCCGAGAGGAGAATGGAGGAGAAGGGATTGCGGCGTGACCATCCCCCCTGGGGGGTGATTTCTCGCTTTCTGTCTCTCTGTCTCTCTCTCTGTCTGTCTGGCGAGCGCACGCGCCCTATAGCGAAAAACCTCTCAAAAAAAAAAAAAAAAGACAAAATTGAATTACTTGAGGACCATTCACTCAATGAACTATTTGGAACCTAACATTGTACACAAACTAAAAAAAAAAAAAAAAAAAATGAGGGACCAATAGGTGGCATGGTGGTTAAGGCGCTAGACACTCCCACATGGTCAACCACAGCTCAAGTCCCGAACCTGGTGTCTTCACTTTCCCCCTTTCTGCGTGTCTCTCTCTGATAAAATTAAAATAAATAATTCTTTAAGAAAAAGAAAAAAGAAAAAGGTGGGGTCAGCAGTTGGCATAGTGGTTAAGACGCTGGACTCCCACATGGCCAACCACAGTTTGAGTCCCAGACTCAGTGGCTTAAAACATACTAGACGCATGTGTATATGTGTCTAGAACCCTGAGAGAAGAATGAAAGAGAAGGGAATGAGACGTGGTCATGCTCCCTAGAGGGTAATTTCTCACCTTCTGTCCTTCTGTCGGTCTCTCTTAAAAAACAAAACTAAAATCCAGAGAAAAAAGAGATGGAGAAAGGGCTGTGTAGTGACCATTCCCCATGGGGGATGCTTTCTTGCTACATCATGCAGGTGGCATGGTAGTTGAGGCGTCGGTGTCCTACGCGGTCTACTACAGTTCAAGTCCCAGACCCGGCGGCTTGAAACTCACACCAGGGCAGCACAGGGCAGCAGCTTGAAACTCTCTCAGTCTCTATGGTGAGCACATGCCCTATAGCAAAGAGGCTCTTCAAAAAAAAAAAAAAAATCCTAATCCTGAGTTTCCAGTTTCTAGACATACAAAGCCTCTAAGTACAGGCCCAGCTGCAGTGCTATGACCTGGTGAGACCTGCTGCTCTGGAGGTTGAGGCCACATGGGAAGCTGGGGCTCAATTCCTGGCCTACCCTAAATGTTGGGTGAGGGGGCACAAGCCTATGGTCCCAGCTACTCAGAAGGCGGAAGCAAGAGAACTGGGACATAGTAAAACCTATCCTTAAAAAAAAGGTAGGATAAGGCTTCTTTTAAAAAAAAAAAAAATTTGAGAGGGTTTTGCTACTGATGCATGTGCTCACCAGAAAGACAGAGACAGAAAGCAAGAAATCACCCCCCTAGAGGGATGGCCACATCACAATCCCTTCTCCTTCATTCTCCTCTCGGGATCTTGGGTATACATGCCCACACACCTGGTGTGAGTTTAAGCCACCGGGTCCAGGACTCGAACCACATTCAACTACATGGGAGTCCAGCGATATAGTCATTACGCCAACTGCTGTTCTCTAAAATAATTTTTTTTAATTTTGTCAGAGAGTATAAGCACTTGCCAGAGACAGAGAGAGAAAGCACTCCCCATGGGGAATGGTCACACTAGAATCCTTTCTCCTCCATTTCTCCCACCTTTTGGGATGTGGGGCATGCAGCACACATGCCTGTGTGCCGAGTCCAGGACTTGAACTGTGCAGCCAGCCAAATGGGAGCCAGCTGCCTTAACCACCACACCACCAGTTGGTCCAGTGTGATAAAGCTTCCAATCACAGTTTTATACTTATTTACTTATTTAAAAACTCACATTATCTTTTCCTATAATCTTTCCACATAATAGAGAATTAAGAAAATATGCCATAGCACAAATTCCTTGCCAAGCGATTAAAGTAGTAAAATATCTGAAATGCCCCTTAAACAAAACTAATGATTATAGCTTAAAAGTTTAATAATAAACTCTTATGTAGTGTGACTATTTTAAAAAATAATATTAAGGGACGAGCAGATGGCAAAATGGTTACATGACTAGACTCCCACATGGCTGACCACAGCTCAAGTCCTGGACCTGACAACTTGAAACTCATACCAGGTACATGTGCATGCATGCCTAAAATCTCAAGAGGAGACTGGAGGAGAAAGGACTGTGGTGTGGCCACCCCCCTTGGAGTGTAATAGCTCTCTGTCTGTTTATCTCTTTCAGGCAAGTGCACATGCCCTATAGCAAAAATCTCTCTTTAAAAAAAAAAAAAAAGATAGTATTAAACTTTCAAAAGTGTCCGTGCATTTATGCTATGAGTTAATTATTTTAGATGAGATTATTTTTTTCTTTTTTACTGAATTGCTCATTTAGATTTGGGGGGGAATACAAAATATTAGATATGAGGAATTTTTACATAATTAGCCATCTGTTTCGATGTAATGATCTCAACAGACTGTACTTTGTGGGATTTAGTGACAAATCTTAAGTGATTCGTATGCTTCCTTAGCTACTTCTGTCAGGGACTATGAAATAGTTGGAATCCACAATTGTCCGTTTCATAAGAGCATTTTTTAATGCAATAAATGTATTTGTAGTTGAGTCTAAGGCTTTAATTGATAAACATAAATAAATAGTTTAAAATAGAAGGGTTTCAAGCCAGCAAGTGGCATGATGGCTGAGGTGCTGGATTCGCACGTGGCCTATGGTGGCTCCACCCAGCAGCCTGAAGATCAAGCCTGGTGCATGTGCTTGTGTGCCCAAAACCCAGGGAGAAGGGACTGCAGCAAGACCATCCCCCTGGAGGTGATTTCTCACTTTCCCTCTGTCTGTCTGTCTCTGGGGAGTGCACACACCCTACGGCAAAGGAAAAAAAAAGGTTTCCGGGTTTGCATTTGAAATATGAATGTAGTTACCAAGAGTTTCCAGCTGCTAGGGAACAGACTTGTTCCAGAATTCAAATTCTGGTTCTGCAACACACCAGCCTGCTTAACTTATCAGAGCCTCGCTAAGCCCAACTGTATAATGAAAAGAACCCTTGTGATAGAGAGAACATGCTGTATACTTAGACACCCAGCATAATTGTAGGCACATTACAGGCTCCTTACATTTGACTGAATCTGCTCCACCTGGCTTAAGTCATTTCCTTTATTCCTCAGTAAAGACTGTACAGCTTGTATGTAGTGCTAGCTATGTATGTAGTGCTAGCTATATCTGCACAACCACCTATATAGAGAAAAGGCAGGACTTCTGAGTTAACTAATATTAAGAGGGAAAATTTTTTTTTGCCCCCACTGACATTTATTTATACCACGATTCTCCCCTGTCGAGGGAAGAGAATAGAAAACTGAATCTCTCCAGGATGTGTTTGATTTTAACAAGTTACACCTGTTTCAAAGTCAACTATTGAGATATTTACACGATAATATGATGACCAATACTTTATCCTGGATAACCTAACTCTTTAATCCAGGTAGAGAACTTGCATTAATGTTGGTTATATGAATAAACATGGTAACAAACATACATTGTAGTTATAAAAATGTATTTACGGGGCCAGCAGATAGTATGGTATGTAAAGCACAGGATCCCACATAGCCAACTCTGGGTTGGAGTCCCAGACCTGGTGGCCTGAAAAACACACCAGGCACCTATACATGTGTGCCCAAAATCCTGAGAGGAGAATGAAGGAGAGGGAATTACAGCATGGCCATCCCTCCTTGGAGTTGGGGGCGGGAGGTCTCACTTTCCCTCTCTTTCTCTCTCTGGCTAGTGCACATGCCCCATGGCAAAAATGTGTTAAAAAAAAAAAAAAAAAAAGTTAATTTCTGAACTGTGATGTTACAGACCAAAACACCTTATGTTTATTATCTTGAAATTTTATTTTACAAGTCATGGGAACTAGAAACACTGAACATCATGACCAGCAAGCTACTGCTGAGAGACTTTGGAAAATTGGGACACAAACAGCTTTATGGAATTTGAAGTCAGAAATAACAGGTTTAAGTTCAAGTGTTTGGCTTAATTATTATTAATTATTTCAATTACTTTGAAAGAATAATTTGAAAGTACTCTGAACCTCAAAGCCTGAATTTCTTCTGTGTGAAGTATAGTTATTAATAATAATACATGGGCCAGTCCTATGGCCTAGTAATTAAGGATGCCAGAATCCATATTGCTGACTGCATCATTGGAATGTTGCCCTGGTGACTTGTAAAACCCTCCAGGCATGCATACATGCATGCCCCAACTCACAACAAAATGGAGAAAGGGTGCCAGTCAGTGGCATGATGGCCAAGCAGCTGGATCCCACATGGCTGACTGAGCAGTTCAAGTCCCAGATCTGCAGCTTGAGAGACATGCCAGATGCATGTGCTTGCATGCCCAAAATCCCTAAAGAAGAAATGGAGAAGGAACTGCAGCATGACCATCTCCCATGGGAGGTACTTTCTCACTTTCCCTCTTTCTCTCCTGAGAGTGTCCATATCCTCTAACATTATTAGGTTGTCTGGAAAGTCATCGTGTATTCTATGCAAAAATGAATCATGACTTTCCCTACGACCCAATAAAATAAAAAAGAGAAATGGAGGAGATAGGACTGCACGTGATCACAACCCCCTGGGGAGGGTTTTCTCCCTCTCCATCTCTGTCTCTAATGAGTACACAAATCTTCTGGCTTATTAAAAATAATAATAATCATACTTATTAGGGATTAAGTGGATTAAGTAAAATAATGTATCTTGAACTCAGATTAAATACAATTACAAGGAAAACTACTAATTTTTTTTAGAGGTTTTTGCCATAGGGCACATGCACTCACCAGAGAGTGACAGAGACAGAAAATGAGAAATCAACCCCCAGAGGGGATGGTAACTCTGCAATCCCTTCTCCTCTCATGATCTTGGGCTCGCACGCACATGGGCCCGGTGTGAGTTTAAGCCACTGGGTCGGGACTCAAACCATGGTCAACTACATGGGAATCCACTGACATAGCCATTACGCCATCTGTTGGTCCCGAAAAACTACTATATTAATACAAAGTACTTAACACTGAAGTCCCTGGTTACAGGGGAGACAGATCAAGTTATCAGTTAAGTATGCTAACAGTTCGCTACCCCAGAAATCAGCCCAGCTTTTTCCTTGTAGGTTATGTGACTTTAGCCAAGGAGCAATAACTCTGCACCTCAGCCCCTCACTTAACTGTTAGGTATTAATAATAATAGTTACAGTTTATTAAGCTTTGGCCACATATCACCCAATCTGATAGGCGTACCTATGAACTTCAAACTTTAAAATACCCTGTAAGGTAGGTATCCTTATCTCTACAGTACAGGTAGCTGACACTCCACACAGCTAGGAAACGGTACAAGCTGGCTCCACATTCAAGCTTATCACAGTTAACTTGCCACCTCTCTCCCCTAGAGAAGGTCAAAGAAAATTATTCCTGTGAAAGTGCCTTTTTTTAAAAGAATTATTTTATTTTACTTTCTTTCTTTCTTTCTTTCTTTATTTTCATTTTTACCAGCGAGAAACAGAGAGAGAGAGAGAGAGAGAGAGAGAGAGAGAGAGAGAGAGAGAGAGAGAGAAAGAAAGTGAGAAAGCAAGACGCCAGGTCCTGGACTTGAACCTCAGTTGACCATGTGGGAGTCCAGCACCCTTAACCACCATGCCACCTGCTGGCCCCTGAAAGTGCTTTTTGAATCGAAAAATCCCATACAAACTCCAAGTATTATTACTACTATCCTATATCAAAATTAATCATTCACAAAATGGATTTGCAATTGCCTCTTAGTGCCTGGGAGCCCTGAAGAACAAAGGGTTACACGGTAAGCTCTCTTTCATCCCTTCTTGGAATTTTGCCTTGACCTCAATCTGGCTTAAACAGACCTGAAAAACAACTAATTAAAGAACAGGTACCCAGATGTCGCCCTATGCCACTGGAAGGCAGCTCTGGGTACTCCTAAGAGTCCAGAATAACAAAACCATGTGTTTTCCCTAGAAGTGTGGACAACATATTTTCTTGTGCTTTTTACACCTACATTAGCAGTTCAGATGAGTAAGCAAAAATAAAACATAAGCATCCACATAAACTAGTGCTTTTGAGATCACATCGATAGCACACTCCAGTTTCAGGCTTGCACGCAATCTAATGGACTCAAAGTTCGGTCCCTTTCAAGGATGTGATGGATCAGAAGCTAAAGTTGACCTCCTCTATTAAAAGTGTGTTAAGTAGTCCAAAGTATTATAGTTAAGTATTGATTCACCTCTGGAATAAGAGAACAACTTTTTAAACTTCTTGGAAATAACACCAAAGGGGTTTCTGGTGTTGATGTTGGAAATGAAAAATAAGGGGCGAAGTCCAAAAAAAAAAAAAAAAAAAAGTGACACTAAATGAACCATGAAAAAGACATTTGCTTACAGTGTGAGCGCCGGAAAAAAGAAGTCACTCTGTGTGACCTCATGTCCATTCAGCAATTCCAATTTTTCTCACTTTTCTCTCCTCTTATTTTTTTTTCCTTAATCTGGGTATTACCTGCAAGTCACTTCGGTTTCTTTCCCCCCTTCACTCTGGAAGATGCCAGCTAGACTCCCTCACGCCCGCGGAAGAAACGGGAGAGCAAAGTCCGGCGGAGACGCAGTGGATCCCTGCGTCTGCCAGAACCGACTCCGGGAAGGCACTCACGCCCTGAGCGGCCAAGGCTGGGACATCTGACACGCATGAGGAAGAAAGGGCGCCTCAGCCCCGATTTCCCAGAGGCAGGTGTTCTCGATTCCGGGATCACTCTTCCCCTGCCCAGCCCTGCCTGCTCAGCCCCGCGCGATGCTTGGGGCGGGCTCCACCCCACCTGACTCGGGGCTCGGGGAAGCGCGCCTCAACCCGCCTGGGCCAGTTTAAGGCGGCGCAGCGCGTCGGAGAGGCGGGGAAAGCAGGGCGAGGCCGAGCACCTGCCCCTTACCTCCGACGGCGCGATGGCGAACACGTCGGCGATCTTGGCGTAGAGCTCCCGGACGCTGGAGAAGTCCTCCACTCGGCCTGTGGCGCTGCCGTGCGCCAGCTGCGTGTGGAAGACCAGCCTGCGCGCGGGCACCGGCGGGGTCGGGAGGCCCCCGCCGTCGGCGCCCGCGTGCTCGCCCTCCACCAGCCGGGCAGTCTCCTTGGACTTGGCCTTCTTCTTTCCCCGCAGTCCCAGGGGCATCTTGCCTAGCCGAGGCGCTGGCCCACCTGCGCTGCCCGCCGCCGCCTACTCGGCGGACTTTGCTCTGGGCTCCCGGGCCCGGCGCAGGTGAAAGCCGCCGCTGGGCCAATGGCAGCCGCGCTTCCGCCCAGCCTCTCGGTGGGGCTCCCTCCTCCACCTCCCGCCGTCTCCAGGATGGATGTGGAGAGAAGGAAAGTTAAGCGCGCAGTCCCGCATCTCCCGTTTTATATCCCCTCTTTGTAAACAAAAGACTCGATTTCCGTGAAGGCCTCGGGATGCTGAAGCTACAGAACAATACATTTTAGAATGCAAGCGCGCTGGAGCTTCTGTGCCTTCCCCGCGATCACACAGGACTCGGCCTCAAATCACGCTGCGCCTGTGTCTGGGCCTCCAGAGATAGAACTTTAAGTAAAAGTCTGCCTCCTCTGTGCTTTACACCCTGCAGGACAGAGTTGAAACTCACATAACCTAGAGGTTGGTGCCACATTCAATCCATGGTCAAACGGCCTCAGCTGTGCCCTCAGCGCCACCCAGTAATCCTTTTTCCTGAACAGCTTTCTCTCCCAAAGGTTGAGCACACTTCCCAAGTCATCGGTCCCACTTCTGTCCTCTGCTTGCGCAAAAGACCTTGCCTCTTACTCTACAGAGAAAATGGAAGCCATTCTTTGTGAAGCTAATGCTACCTCCATTTCCCACCCCTTTGTAACTGCACCCACCTCCCTTCAATGAGCTCCTAAGAAATTTCATTTCACCCTTGATCTGATCACCCTTCAGGGAGCTCTTTTCAAGGTACCTATAGACTCTCCTTTCCCTCCTCATCCAGTGCCAGGCTTGGTAGTCAACACTACTGCATTGTTTAAGTCCTCCATCCTTGCAGTCCCCTCTGGCTACATTTTCACAACACACCCAAACCGTCATAAATTACTAGCTGCTAGGACACCCCATAACCTACTGGTTAGGGGATCCTCAGCTCACATGGCTGACTGAAGTTTGAGTCCAGCCCAGATGACTTGAAAAACAGGAAGGATGTATAAGCATGTCCAAAATCTTGACAGGATGAAGAAATGGAAAAATGGAGTCCAGCATGACCACGTCCCATGATAGGGATGGGGGGGGGGGGGGGGGTTCTCTCTCTCTCTCTCTCTCTCTCTCACACACACACACACACAGCCTCTGACAAAAAATATATACCAGCTGCATTTCTCTATTTCTGCTTTACTCATAAGCTCACTTTGCCCTCACAGTTCACTGGAATTGTGCTTACTGTTGTTACTGGCAAAATAAGTCTGGCTGCTGCTTCTCCTGGATAATAAAAGGAGAGGCCGAGGTTAGAGAAGAAGGGAGTTTATTTTTGTATCTGGGTTACTGAGAGACAGGCAGCAAGCACTATCAAACTGTCTGGAAAAGCTCAACCTAGTCTCAGTATTTATAGATACAAGATACAAGCGTCTGCAGATCATTCCTCACTACAATCAATCAAAGTCAGTTGCTTTCCTTTGAGCGATTAACCTGATCCCTGTTTTACTTCAAATCCCCATTCCTGTTTTCTCATCTGACCATTCCTCAAGCAGATCTATGACTCAGCACTTGGTCAAATTGTTCTCATTAGAGGCCTGCCTTAATTTCTGCATGGCTGCAGTCCTGCTAAGCCTCAGGCTGGCCTGCCTCACCAGGGTCGGCACCTTTTTATCAACAAATACAATTACCTTCTTTCAGTCGGTCTTTATTGTACTTGATCTTTAAGAGCATCCAAACTCCCTTGACCATTTCATTCTTTATGTTTTTATGTCTTTTGCCCTCCTCACCTCTTCCCACCTTCCTTCCTTTGCTAGCTGCTTCGCTTCAGGAATTGTGTTCAACAAGGAAGATTATTTTTTTCCTGACCGTCCTCTCGTCTTACTCTCCGTGTTCTTCCTGAATAACCTAATCTGCTTTCTTGGTTTCATGAATATTCTTTACTATCAGATCTATATCTCCAATTTATTATACCAGAAAGAGAACTACAGGAAACAAATTGAGATGGTACGAAATTGACCCTGTCATTTCTCCTGAACGCAACTTTTTTTTTTGTTGTTACTCCTGATTTCAGTGAATAATAAGACCACTATACACTCTGTCAACCTGAAAAGGAGGGCAGAGGTAAAGTAAAGCAAAAAGGGTTTATCTGGGCCAGGTTTAGGACAGTTGTCTGGATGCCACAAAATCCAAGTCACCCTGGATAATGCATGCCAGGGTTACAGATTTTAGGGTGATTTTATTTTTCAGAGAGAGATTTTTGCTATAGGGCATGTGTGCTCGCCAGAGAGATGTAGTGACAGAAACCAAGAAATCACCCCCACCCCCCAGGGGGATGGCCAGGGCACAATCCCTTCTTCATTCTCTTCTTGGGATTTTGGGCATGCATATACATATCCCCAGCATGAATCTCAAGCCGCGGGTCTAGTACTAGAATACAGTTGGCCATGTGGGAGTCCAGCGCTTTAACCACCATGCCACCTGCTGGTTCCAGGTTGTAAGGTGACTTTAAAGGCAAAAGTTGAGACTAAGAAGAGGGAATAAGTAATCATTAGTCAAAGCTTTACATGGATTAACCCTATAGCAAAAAGTCTTGTACAGCAGTGACTGGCTATTCAAATAGTGTCAATTTCAGTGACAAGGGGAGCAGGACACCCTCACAGTGGTTCGGGATCATCAAGGGAGTCAGTGAGTCCAGTAGTTACATTGTCGTAACCAATTAAGAGTAAGGAAAGAATTTACTTGGGCTGTAAGGATGTCCATAACCTAAAAAGTCCAATAAGTATTGGTAGCATTTTGAACCCTATTAGGTACCTTATCTCAGCAGTCCAATGCAAAGGGAGCATGTGTCCAGAGTGCACATTCCAGGTTGTTGACCTTCTGCATGCCTGAGTTCTATTCCCTTAACAGCCTCTTGGCTCCATTTTGAAGCAACAGGGCCCTTTATTTAGGTTTTGTTTTGTTTTGTTTTTCATTTTACAATTCAGTGGCCCAGACCAGACATCACTGAATCATCATATCAAGCTTTTTCCTTTTCCCACACCTCTCACATTAGTTCAATCCTGAAAATCCATGTTTCTCAAATTAAAGTTAGCATATATAAATGGGGAGTCTATAAACTCCTTAGGATAGCTTTAAAATTTTTGTTTCATGGCCTAGTGTGGTACATGCTGCTAATACACTGTGCTTCGTAGGCAAGGACCATATGGGAAGCTTGAGTTCAATTCCCAATCCAACCTAAAGAGCACCTGTCTAATCCCAGTGGCCCTGGAAGCTGAGCCAGGAGGATCACAAAGTTGGAGGCTGGTCTACACAACATATCAAGCCCCTGTCTAGAAAAGAACTAGGCATAGCAATGCAACTTCTAGTCCCAATTGGTAGACTAAGGCAGGAGGTTCACAACATGGCATGATCCTGTATTTAAAAAAAAGGAAAAAATGTTATGTGTCTGTGACTTATACACATATAAACATATACATTTTTATTTATAAACATATATAAACATAAATATATATAAACATATTCTAGTTCATCTGCATGATTCCCTGAAGTGGGATACTGCCCCTAGGCCTCAGGGCTCGTATTTGCCTTTGTGATTATGATTACTATAGCACTAAATATCAATACCATTACTTTTATTGTCTTGGGCTAATGAGAACGAGTAACCTAAAGGTCAGCAGTTGGCATGGAGTTTAAGGAGGCTGGATCCCATGTAGCTGACAGTGCAGTTTGAATCTTGAAACTGAAGGCTCGAGAACATACCAGGTGACTGTGCACATGTGCCCCCAAATTCTAAAATCCCAAGAGGAGAATGGAGGAGAAGGGATTGCAACATGGCATCCCTGTGGGGGGGAGGGGCTATGATTTCTACTCCTCCTGAATCTTGCTCCAGCAAGCACACACACCCTATAGCAATAACTTTAAATAAAAATAAAAGTAAAAAATGACTAACCTAATAAGTAAGTGTATTCCCATCGAATGAAAGCCGAATGACTTCATGACACACTGTATGAATAAAAAGCTTACTGAAGTTTGATTAAAGAGGAGAAGTGAATCATCAGAGGGTAGATGACAGTTATGTTAGCAACATCTGGGAACATATGAGGGAACAACAGGAAGGTGTGAAATTAAGAAAACTGTCAAAGAAAATAATGCTGGGGCCAGCAGCAGCATGGTTAAGATGGCTGGATCTCACACAACCAACTGCACAGTTTGTGTCCTGGACCCGGTGGCTTGATAAACACACCTAGCACACGTACATGTGTTCCCCAAAACCCAAGAGGAGATGGAGGAGAAAGGATTGTAATGTGGCCATTCCCCCTGGGGTGTATTTTCTCATCCTTCCCCCATCTCTCTGCCAAGCACACATACCCTATAGCAAAATTAATAGAAAAGACTGCCTTTTAGCTATATCAAATAAAATATCAAACAAAGAAGGCAAAAGTATTGGCCTAGGGTGAAATGGTTGGGTTCTATAATCTTTCAATTCCTTTTAGTTTTTATTTTATTCATGATAGAGAACCCTTATGTGCACATACATGTATTCAACAGAAAAACACATCCTCAACAAGGTCTCCTCACGCTGCCATCCCCTTTCCTCAACCTTCCAACTCATAGGATCCTGACACACATGTGTGCATCAGGCGTGTTTCCAGGCCGATCCGAAAATCCAAGCCCACTGTCGGCCATGTGGCTCCAGCACTGCAATTCAGTTTGCTACTGACGGTGCCACTGTGCTGCACCCTTTTTAATTTCTACATCCTTTCTTTCCTTGCCCAGAAAGTGAAAGTCTCTCTCAAGGCCTACATCAAGTAGAGGGACCTGCAGATGGTGTAACGGTTATATCATTGGACTCCTACATAGTAGACTATGGTTTGAGTCCCAAACCCAGAGACTTAAAACACGCTGGGCACATGTGCATGTGTGCCCAAAATCCTGAGAGGAGAATGAAGGAGAAGGGATTGTGCCATGGCCATCCCCCCCAGGGGTGATTTCTTACTTTCTGTCTGTTTCTATCTATCTCTCCAGTGAGTACATGTGCCCTACAGCAAAAATCTCTCTTAAAAAAAATTTCACTTAAGGAATCAGCTATATTGGACATAATCACAATAATCACAGCAGGCAACAGATGGTACATTCAAATTAATGTATCTGGTGATGATTTAATAAAGACTGGGCAGGTGGTGGCCAGGCTATGACCATAACATATAATACCCAGGGCTATTTCTAGCCAATGTCCAAGAAGATGAGTAATTAGAAAGTGCTGAAGAGAGAATTGCCTTAAGAGGAGCTGTGAAATTTGTTTGAAGGAAACATTCAGCCAGAGGCTATCAAGGAAGAAAGCATTTGAGGAAATTAGTAGCCTAACCCAGTGTAATCCTTATCTCCAGGCAAAGAATCCTGTTCTAGCCCTCCTTCAGCTGCGCACCACCCTACAAGGTGGGAAATTCATAGGGCCACGGGGCCATGGCCACCCAGAACTCATGCACTCCTTTCTAGACCATGCTGTAGATACCCAGGATCCTGACCTCCCTGTGCAGGTGACCCCCAGAACCTGCACAGGGTTTCTCAGGGTCCCGTAACCCTAGGCATATAGGGATAACTAAAAGCAACTCTTTGCTGTGGCAAAATGGGTGGGAGCACAGGACAGAGCTCTGTAGAAAACAAACCGAGTAGGCTGAAGCAGAGACCTGCTTCTCCTCATGCCCTACATTCCAGAGTGGAACTCTGATGAACTAGGGAACTCTGAATTAAAAGTGGCCCCTCAGATAACTATAAAGATATATGGGCCAAAACAGAAGCAGAGAAACATTTACATTCTTGTTTGTTTTTACGTTGCCAGAAAGAGCATGCGCTCCCGGACAGACAGACAGAAACCATTCTCCAATGGAGCACAGTCACACCACAATCTCTTCTCCATTTCTCCATCCTATCAGGATTTGAAGCACACACACACATGTGCCTAGCATGTTTTTCAAGCCACCAGGGCCAGGATTTAAACCACAATCTGCCTCGTGGGATCCTGCTCCTTTAACCACTAGGCTACAGGGCCACCAGCCCCCACTGTAGATTCTCAAGCAATTAGTTTTAAACAGTCATATGTATCTTGCCTTTGTTTCTACTCTCGCCCCAGGTCTACTCTTGACCTAATTTCCTCCAACCCTGAGATTACCTACCTAGACTCAACACTGAACTAAACCACAGGCCAGGAGGCAGGGAGTCTGTTGATAGGCACAGGCTGCAGATGTTGCTAGGAGAGAGGAGAAAGGTGGAGGTTGGCTATAGAGAGGCAAATGGAGCAAGCTTGCACACCAGCCTGCTTAATCCCTTATTGTCCTGAATTCCTAATTCACATCTGTTGTATTACAACTAAGCCTTGTATTTGCGTTGTTTTTAAAAGTCTGGCTCAGGGGCCAGCAGGTAGTGTGGTGGTTAAGGCATTGGACTCCCCCATGGCTAACCATGGTTTGAGTTACAGACCTGGCAGCTTGCTTTCTCATTTTCTCTCTCTCTTTCTGTCTCTCTCTAGTGAATTAAATCATCATAATTAATAAAATTAAATAATTCTTAAAAAAATTTTAAAAAAGGTTGGCTCAGGCATAGTTGCTCATGATGCTAAAATGCTGCTACTTGGAGGCTGAGGCCCCATGGGAGGCCTAGATTTGGTGCCTGCCGAACCTGACCAAGCAGGGCGTGGTGGGGCATGACTGCGGTCCTAACTGGATAGGCAGCTGGGCAGGAGGATCCCAATATGGCAAGACTCTTATGGCAAAAAGCAACCTTCCCTCACTCTCTCTTTCTCCACCCTCTCTCTCATAAATAAGCTTAAAAAAAAAAAAGTTGATCTAGTCACAGTAGAAAATTAGTAGCCACAGGAAATTAGTAGTCTGATCCAGTGTTATCCTTAAATCCAGGCAAAGGGGGTTCCCATTCTTGCCCTCTTTCAGCTGCATACTACCCTACAAGGTAGGAAATCCACAGGGCCAAGGGGCCGTGGCCACCCAGAACTAAAGTGATCCTTTCTAGACCATGCTGTAGATACCCAAGATACACAGTGCGTGCTGCAAAGACACTGTTCTGCACACTGAGACCAACTAGGAAGCTCAGATTCAATTCCTACTCAAACCTAAAAGGCAGAGCATCGTTGAGCCTGTAATTCCAGTGACTCAAGAGGCTGAGGCAGGAAGATTATAGCAGTGAGACCTTTAAAAAAAAAATCTGAGACCAGTTAAATTTAAAGTATTTGAGCATGAGGAAGTTTCTAGAATTGCCAACATTCTAGACTGAAGTCAGTTCAAAATGCTCTACCTCACCACATGAGGAGCTTGTATTTATAACCAGAGAAAAGTCATACAAAATCAACCTGACTGGCTGCAGTTGACATTTGCCTTATATAGTCAAGGTTAGCAGCTTTCAGACTCAGATTGGCTTAAGGGTCAGTGGCTATGACTGGCTAAGGCTACCTTGTTGGTTACCAGTTAATGGCCTTAAATATGGCCTCTGAAAATTCATGTGTAGTGCTGTTGTTTAAGAGAGATTGGGGGAAGAGGCATCAGGTAGTATAGTGGTTAAGACGCTGGACTTCCACTTGGCCAGCTATAGTTTGAGTTCTGAACCTAGCAGCTTGAAAATCATGCCAGGTACATATGTTCATGTGCCCAAAATCCCAGGAAAAGAGTGGAGGATAAGATATTGCAATGTGGCTATCCCCCTGGGGGGTGATTTCTCACTTTCCATCTCTGTCGCTCTCTGGTGAGTGCATGCACCCTATGACTAAAACCTTAAAAAGAAAGAAAGATAGAAAGGCAGAAAGAGGAAGGAAAGAAGGAAGGACTTGAGGGGCCAGGAAGTAGCATGAAGGTTAAGGCAGTTGGATCCCACATAGCCAACTGTGTGGTTTGATTCCTGGACCCAGTGGTTTGGAAATCATGCCAGGCACATAAGCATGCATGCCCCACATCCTGAGAGAAAAATCGAAGAGAAGGGTTTACAGTGTGGCCATCCTCCCTGGAGGGGGTGATTTTTCACTTTTCCTCTCTATTTCTCTGTCTCTGTTGCTCTCTGGTGAGTACACACACACACACACCACATAGCTAAAAAAGTGAGAGAGAGTGAGCCAGAGGGAGAGAGAGGAAAGAGAGAAATTGGGAGTAAAAACTTGATCCAGCTATTGTGTTGAAGGATGAGGACTTTGGGAGGAGACTAATGATTAGGTGGTTAGGGCAGTGCCCCCATGATTGAGTCCAGATGGGTTTATAAGGAGGAGAAATGAGATAAACCGACATGGAACACAGACCATACTCTCTCTGCACACATTCCCATCCTCTCTGTTTCTGTTGGCCAGACTTATACTAGCCTCATGCCTCTGGAATCATGAGTCAAATAAACCTCTATTCTTTTCAAAGCAGCCAGCTGCAGGTATTTCTGTTAGCAATGCAAGAGGGACTAAGACTGTTAAATTACTACTTGCTTATACATCAAGCCAGGTTGCTGTGTAGTTCATATGGAGACTACTTTGAGCCAAATTTTATCATCTAATTAGGGAAAAACTCTTAGACCAACTATCATCTTAACAGCATAGATGCTGACTTCTTTACATATTATAAATTGTAAAATCTAACTAGACAGTTTCTCAATAGTAGAAGCCATGTTTTATATTCCCCTTTGGTACCCTATCCAGATTCTCTCGGTGGTAGATATATCCAGAAATATGATTGGATAAAATAAGTTAATCTTGGGGACCAGCAGGTGGTGTAGTGGTTAAGGCACTGGACACTCCCACATGGCTGACCACGGTTCAAGTCCTGGATCTGCAGCTTGCCTTCTCACTTTCTTTCTCTCTCTCTGGTCAAATTAAAATAAAATAAATGAATAGATAAAATTTTTTTAAAAAATAAGTTAATCTTTGTTACTAACTAAGATAAATGAATTACATATATTCAATCTAATTAATTAAGTCTCCTTTTTATCATCTCGGCTTAGAATTCAACTCATGTTATCAATCTACAATATTTCCATTTAGTAGCATTTGATATTTCTAACAACCTTAAAGTATCAACCGTAAATCAAATGTGAGTCATACAGAAATTTGAGAATTAAATTAATATAACCTTATATGTCTGCCAAAAGCAAAATTATCTTGTTTATAAGAAAACATGTGGCCATCAATGAATCATAAGATAAATTTGCTAACATTTTTTCTTCAGATGTAGCCTCTAATTACAACATGTAATGTTAGGAGTTCTGAAGAAACACTCTGGTAACCCTTCTTTATCCCCACTCCCTCACTATGTATGTATCCAGTAAGCAAATACTTGGGAGAAAATAAACACAGGATTCGTTAAACCATATGCAGTTTTCCCTGGGACTAAACATAGCATGTTTTATAGTTGCATGGCAACAATGAACAACTGAAGATGGTAAATGGGAAAGGAAATAACTCCTGCTTAACTGAAATTCAGATAAACTTTATTAGGAATAAATGGAAATAGAAAACTGGAAAGTGGAAAGAGGAAAAGGAGGTGAAGTGATAGAGTGGGAAAAAAATAAAGGTAATAAATAAGAATAGGCAGCCCCATAGCATACTAGCTAAGCACTGTGCAAAGAAAACTGGATCCCACATGCTAACTGAGACTTGAATCCAGAGTCCAGTGGCAACAAAACAGGCACATATGCATGCCCAGGATCCTAAAGAGGTGGAGGATTGGAAGGACTGCAGCGTGACAAGGTCCCATTGGGGAGTTCTCTCTCTCTCTCTCTCTCGCTCTCTCTCTCTCATCATGTATGTGTTCTATCACAGATAAAGGGGAAAAAAATTAAGAGAAAGAACAGGAATAAGTAGATGTTTACTCGCTTATTGAGTACCTACAGTGTACCTGACTCAGTGCTCAATGTTTTATATCATTATCTCATCCTTGCATGCTTGGAGGGAACCTTGTGACACAGAGTTCAAATTACTCTCATATCCAAAGTTATAGTAAATAAAATACGAAAGAGGCAAGAACAAATGTGAACAGTAAGGTCACTTAAGGTAAGTTCTTCTACAATAATACACATATGGAAAAGCTGCATTAGATTTAGAGAGCAACCACATTCGAAAGGTCACATATTATAATAATTCGAGAACTGTATACAAAACTGAAAATAGTAATTGGTTGACATGGAAGCCTCCAATGACTCAGAGTTGAGCAAATAATTTCCTTTATACAGAACCCAAAATAGTAGAGTAAAATAAATATTTTCTTTTTCTTTCTTTCTTTTTTTTTTTTTTAAAGGCTTTTACCATAGAGCATTTGCACTTGCAGGAGAGAGACAGAAGGAGGCAAAGTGAGAAATCATCCCCTCAGGGAGGGTGGCTATGGCTATACCTCAATCCCTTTTCTTCTGTTCTCCTCATAGGAGAGATACTCAAGCTGCATGGTATGGGGTTCTAACTGGGTTCTGCCATTTGGGAGGCCAATGCCTCAACTACCTCACCACTTGCTGGCCTCAAAATAAATATTTTAATGAAAAGAATAACTTAAAGTTTTTGAAGATAATCAGTATAGTGACTGTTCTTTAAGTTTACCACTTATATCTTCCACAAGCAAGAGAGAGCACCACCACCCCTAACAGGGTCCTGACACTGCAATCTACCCCCACCAAATCATGGACACCCACAGGCCCAGAAACTTAGGAAGTTGCTGGATGTGATCTGGCAATTCTCATATTTGGGAAGTCTCACAAAGCATCAAGTTTTAGCAGTCATTCACAGTCTGGACTCCCCCCATTAATTTTAAGATCAAGATATAGCAATGAAAAAAGATACAGGATTTCATTAAGGGAAAGTAAACATCTTACATAAGAGTAGAAACTTTTGGGGACAGCAGGTGGTGCAGTGGTTAAGCCACCACTGACACCTTAACTTAACTGATCACGGTTTGTGTCCCAGACCTGATGGCTTGCTTTCTCACTTTCCTTCTTTTCTCCCTCCTCTCTCTCTCTCTCTCTCTCTCTCATCTCTCTGGTCAGCACACATGCCCTACAGCAAGTTAAAAATAATAATGGGGACCAGCAGTTAGCGTAATGGCTATGTTGCTGGACTCCCACGTAGTCGACCGTGGTTCGAGTCCCAGACCCGGTGGCTTAAACTCACGCCGGGCGCGTGTGCGTGCATGCCCAAGATCCCAAGAGGAGAATGGAGGAGAAGGGATTGCGGCGTGGCCATCCCCCCTGGGGGGTGATTTCCTGCTTTCTCTCTCTCTGTCTCCCTCTGTCTGGCGAGCGCACGCGCCCTATAGCAAAAACCTCTCCATAAAAAAAGAAAAGAAAAAAAAAAATAATGGATAAATATGTTTTTTAAAAAGGAGTAGTAATTCTTTAGATAGTCTATTAACAGATGGAAAATATGAAATCTAAGGTCAGCCTAGTTTACTGAGGAAAAAAGGTTAAAAAATCCTCCCCTTTGCTGGGAGGAAAAAAGGTAAAAAATTGTCAGCAGCTGAGAGTCATTAGCTGTAGATAATTTTCTACAACTGGTCCATTTTTTTTTATTTTATTTATTCATTAATTTTATTTATTTATTTTTTTAATTTGACCAGAAAGACACAGAGAGAGAAAGTGAGAGAGGGAAAGTGAGAAAGCAAGCCACCAGGTCCAGGACCCAAGCCATGGTTGGCCATGTGGGAATCCAGCGCCCTTATCCACCACACCACCTGCCAGCCCCTACAACTGGTCCATTTTAAACTTGAAATAAATGCAAATACTGAGTTCTCAAATATCAACAATATTTTTCATTTGTCCCTCAGTTTTACTGAAAAAAGTTATACTAGTAAATGTTACTCCAAAAGTATTTTGCCATGATAGGTAATTAATTTTAAAACACTGAACCTTTGCAGTAACTTTTTTAAAATTAAGAATTTCACCTGAAGGGACAAATAGTGTAATGGTTATGTCACTAGAACCCCACATAGTTGACTCTGGTTCGAGTCCTGAGCCCAGTGACTTAAAACACGCCGGGCACATGTGCAAGCATGCCCCAAATCCCGAGAGGAGAAAGGAAGAGAAGGTATTGCAACATAGCCATCTCTCCTGGAAGGTCATTTCTCACGTTCTGTCCCTCTGTCTCTGAGAGAGCACACACACTCTATCACAAAAAAAAAAAAAAAAAAAAAAAAAAAAAAAACACCCTCTAAAAAAAAAAGAAAGAAGGAATTTGACCTGAAAACTAATCCTTGCAGGGGACCAGCAATTAGTGTAATGGCTATGTCGCTGAACTCCCATGTAGTTGACCGTGGTTCAAGCCCTGGACCTGGTGGCTTAAACTCACGCCGGGCGCATGTGCATGCGTGCCCAGGATCCCGAGAGAAGAATGGAGGAGAAGGGATTGTGGCGTGGCCATCCCCCCTGGGGGGTGATTTCTCGCTTTCTGTCTCTCTGTCTCTCTCTGTCTTTCTGACGAGAGCACACACCCTATAGCAAAAAAAAAAAAAAAAAAAAAAAAAAAAAAAAAAAAAAAGAAAAACTAATCCTTGTAATATAACCTCAGTAATTAGAGATAACATAATTCAGCTTTTGCTAAAATTTTAGCAGAGGCAGGGTTGAAATTTTCATCTGCCAAGTAGAAAGCAGAGAATGTTGATTTACATGGGACAGAGATAGCCTGAAATTCTAAATGGAAGTTTTAAAAAGACATCCTACTTACTACTTTCAAAAGTCAAGTAAACAAATTGCAATGGTTTATATATTTTTTTAAAAAAAGCAGAAAAGAGGGGAGAATCAGTTATAAGAGAATGTTATAGGATCAGTTCAAAGATGTAACATTTCCTATACTTCTGCGATTATTTTACGTGAGGGAACCTGTGCAGGACATCAGTGGATTTTAGATAAAGAGACCTAGTTCAAGTCAGAGTGCTATTACAGACTAGTAGTTAACTATGACTGAGCCAAATCTCTTTCAGCTAACTTGTGTTACTTAAAGATATTTACTTCTGATAGTTAATATGACAACTATATGAAATAACATTTATAAATCAGATGGTATCGGGCCAGTAGATGGCATAGTGGTTAGATCTCTGGACTCCCACATGGTCGACCGTGATTCAAGCCCCAGACCTGGTTGCTTGAAAATCATGCTGAGCATGTGTGCATGCATGCCCAGGAGGAAAATGGAGGAGAAGGGATTGTGGCATGGCTAACTCCCTGGCATGGCCATCTCTTCTAGTGGGTGATTTCTCACTTTCCCTCTCACTATCTGTCTGTCTCTCTCTCTCTCTTGTGAGCACACATGCCCTATGGCAAAAACTTCTAAAAAAAATCAGGTGTCATAGTACCTAGCACGTAACAAATGGTTAAGAAATATTAGTTATTATTGCATAACAGATGTTTATAGTGAAAGTGATGAGCTACTCTAGATTCTATAGTATCTCTTGACTCAAATACATTTCCTATGTTTGGTAAGTTTTTATATGGCATATTTCATTGTACTCTTAAATTACGAAAATAAGCTAGCTGGGATCAGCCAGTGGCATGGTGGTTAAGGCAGTTAGATTTCACATGGCCAACTATACAGTTCAAGTCCTGAACCTGATGGCTTAAAAAACACGTGCCAGGGACCAGCTGCTGGCATAATGGCTATGTCGCTGGACTCCCATGTGGTCAACCACAGTTCAAGAACCAGATCCAGTGGCTTAAACTCATGCCAGGCGCGTGTGCATGAGTGCCCAAGATCCCGAGAGGAGAATGGAGGAGAAGGGATTGCAGTGTGGCCATATACCCTGGGGGGTGATTCCTTGCTTTCTGTCTCTCTGTCTCTGTCTTTCTGGTGAGCACATGTGCCCTATAGCAAAAACCTCTCAAAAAATTAAAATTAAAATTAATAAAAAACGTGCCAAATACAAAATGTGCCCAAAATCCTAAAAGGAGGGAGAAATGGAGGAAAAGGGATTGCCGCATGACCATTCCCCATGGAAGGTGCTTTCTCATTTTCTCTTTCTCTCTGCCTCTCCAATGAGCACATGCACCCTCTAGCAAATTAAGGGGGGGCGGGGGAGAGGCTGACATGATTTTTATATGTATTTAAGATATTTAAATGATGAATTAGAACATTCTATTCCAAGCATATTGGATTAAGAAAAGTTGGTTTAGGGAACCAGCAGTTAGCGTAATGGCTATGTCGCTGGACTCCCACGTAGTCGACCGCAGTTCGCGTCCTGGACCCGGTGGCTTAGAACTCATGCCAGGCACGTGTGCGTGCGTGCCCAGGATCCCGAGAGGAGAATGGAGGAGAAGGGATTGCGGCGTGACCATCCCCCCTGGGGGGTGATTTCTCGCTTTCTATCTCACTGTCTCTCTCTGTCTGTCTGGCGAAAGCACACGCCTTATAGCGAAAACCTCTCCCCCCCCCCCAAAAAAAAAAGAAAAAAAAGAAAAGTTGGTTTAGGGCTAGCCCATGATGTAGAAAGGTTAATATGGCTGGATTCCACATGGCTGACTACTCAGTTGGGGTCCAGACCCACTGGCTGGAAAAACATGCCAGATGAGTATGCATGCATGCCCAAAATCCAAAAAGGAGGAAGAAATGAAGCAGGGGTGTGGCATGACCATCTGCGTTGGGGGGAGGGGGCACTTTTTCTCTTTCTCTCTCTCTCTCTCTTTCTCTCTCTCTCTCTGTCTGTCTCAAATGAGTACACATGCCCCTGGCAAAAAAATTTTTAAGTTCGTTTAAACAGTGAACATTAGTCATAAGAGAAATGTTAAAACACTTGCAACCCAGTCATCTTAAAATATAATAGAAAATGTCAACAATTGGTTGCTAATGACCACATTTTTATCTTTTTATCTTTTTTAAATCAACTTCCTGAAGTACATTTACTTGACAAATTAATATTTCAAGCTATAAACTAAACCAACAATCTATCTTCATCGATTGTATTTAATTTTTTAAATTCAAAATAGTCTATTCCCCCAGTTTGTTTCAAATTATTGTGGTTCAAAAACATTTTGTATTATCTGCCTCCATGCTATCTTTCTTAAATAGAAATATTAACAACTTAATTTCACAAAATATCTACTATTTAAATTATTCAGCATAAATTAATTCCAACAAACATGTATTAAAAAATAAAAATTCTGTATAAGGACTGACCTAAGTACTGAGGGTTATGGGTGGGGGTAATCTCAATTTCAAGAGTGTCCAATCCAGTGAGGAAAATGAACATAATTGTTACTTATGCAAGGCAGATTACAATAAACTGTACAAGGGAATAATTCTAAGGAACAGATTAGTTCTGATGAGAGAGATCAGGAATGTCTCGCACGTGAACTGAACCTTGATTTTGACAGACAGAAGATGAGAATAGAATGGGAACCACCTGAAAAGAAACTGTTAGGAATTCTTCCTGCAAAGGCCAAGCATAAGTACCAACATGCCCAAAGTCGGAGTTTCAATATTTCAAAGTGAAAAGGTAGGTTAATACCAGATTATATAGTCATATATACTAGGAGGAAGTTAGAATTTTGTTTTTAGCGATTAATAATAATAATGTGGTTAATTCAGAATGCCAGACAAGCACAAATTCTACTACCCACTACCTTGTGGCAAATAACTTACCAGCTCTAGGCACCATTTTCCTCACTTATTTAAAAAAAAAAAAAAAAAAAAAAAGGCTGAGGCCAGCAGTTAGCATAATGGGTATATCACTGGACTCCCATGTAGTCAACTGCAATTCGAGCTCCGGACCCAGTGGCGTAAATTCACGCCTCTTAAATTCAAAACCTCTCAAAAACATAAATAAATAACATTAAAAAATAAAAGAAAGCTTAGAGTTGGATTAAATGTTGATTTCTTTTCTTTTCTTTCTTTCTTTTCTTTTTTTTTTTTTTTTTTTTTTTTTGAGAGGCTTTTGCTATAGGGCACGTGCACTCACCAGAAAGACAGAGAGAGTCAGAGAGACAGAAAGCGAGAAATCACCCTCCTCCCCGGGGAACAGGGGATGGTCACACCGCAATCCCTTCTCCTCCATTCTCCTCTTGGGATCTTGGGCACGCATGCACATGTGCCCAGTGTGAATTTAAGCCACTGGGTCTGGGACTCGAACCACGGTTGACTACATGGGAGTTCAGTGACGTAGCCATTATGCCAGCTGTTGGTCCCAAATGTTGGATTTCTTTATGTACAAAAGTAGTATAATTGGGGGCCGGCAGAAGTCATGGTAGTTAAGATTCTGGACTCCCACATGACCAACCACAGTTTGAGTCCCAGACCTGGTAGCTTGCTTTCTGACTCTCCCTGTATTTCTCTGTTTCTCTCTGATCAAAATTAAGAATAATAATAATAAATAACATTAAACAGATAATTTTTTAAAGTAGTATAATTTATATACTTCTGCTTCCAGCCAGTCTCTCACTGTGCAAATAGCATGCCTACAAACATGGTGAATGTCCCTAAAACCCAACGGACTTTCTGTAAGAAGTATGGCAAGTTACCAGCCTCACAGAGTGACAGTACAAAAAGGACACAGGTTCTCTGTATGCTCAGGGAAAGCGGCATGATGACAGGAAGCACAGTGGCTATGGGACAGACTAAGCCTATTTTCTAGAAAAAGGCCAAAATTACAAAGAAGATTGTGCTGAGTGAGGCTTGAATGTGTTGAGCCCAACTGCAGATCTAGAGAATGCTAGCTATTAAGAGATGTAAGCATTTTGAACTAGGAGGAGATAAGAATAGAAAGGGTGAAGTGATCCAGTTCTAAGCTTCATCTTCTGTTTTATTATGAAGACAATAAAATCTTGAGGTGACTGCCTCACTTGATTACAGTTGGTCTTTTTGTGAAGGAATCATCAATAACATTTCCCTTGTGGGGAAATTTGAAAACAAAAAAAGTAATATAATTCTATGATTCTATGATTCAATATTAAACTATAGATGGAGGAGTCCAACCCAGTGGGGCTCCAGGACCCGTCTGAGCCCTTTCATCTTTGAGCATCGCTTCCGGTTGGTTCAGTATGTTGGCAAGGCCACTACTGTACGCCCCCCGACCCTGGAACAAGCTTGGATCAATTAGCATATTGGCAAGGCCGTTTGCTATCCGCTCCGGGACTGTAGTAGCCTTGCTGGGAAGTGACCCCCCCTCTGACTCCCCGATATATTACTATAAAAGAGTTAATATAGTTTTCTCATACATCTTTGTAGTAAGATTTCCCCAAAATCCCCCGACCACTCCCTTTACTCTAATCACTTACTGTTATTACAACGTTTCATTGGACACAATAAAGGGTGTGCTAAAGTTCTTCTCGATCTTTGAAAGGCCTTCCTTTCAAAACACATTTAAACTTAAGAATCATCTCTTACGCAGAAACTGACCCAGGACACCCCTGCCTCACTGTAGCTAATGTTCTGACAAGGTACATGATGGTGGCAACACAAGTACAATACAATGCCTAGGTGTGCCACAAAGTTTTTCGTTAACTCGTTAGTCACTTCACCACCAGTTGAAAAGGCTGTATCCCCGCCCTCATCAAGTGAACACTAACTTCACCCTTTCAGGATAGGTAAATATATTAGGATTCCTTTAAATAAACTTTAGATCTCTATAAAATTATATAAATATCATTCTTTATTGAGATTTATAAGAACTAATATCTGTACTTGAGATTTTCCTTTTTAGAATCACAACCAGTAACTGCAAGATTGCTGCCGCCAAGTACTGGCTGATAATTAACTCTGCCTGCTGGAGCTGTTCTCCAAAACTACACTCCCAGAACAGAAGTTCCCAAAAGCTTGCTTACATCAATCAAATAATTGTTGAATTGTATCAATGATTAATAGTCCTGCCCTTTATCAAACCCTGAATAGAACCTTTGATCTCTATTGTTAAAACTTTATGAATTGATAATTAGAACACGTAGCCCCTCTCCTGTTCACTTGCATGTATCACATTTTCAATAAAAAGGCACGATGATTCCTAGCAGTTGTCACTCCTCAGAGAGCGATCTCTGGGAAGTGTCCGGCTGAGAGGACGTGCATGAAAAGGCACCGAGACCTCAGTCTTCCTTTCCTTCGCCGCCTCCGTCGAGTCAACCCACCCCCGCCGAGGCTGGTCCCCGGCATATAGAACTATAACATTTGGGGGGGGGGTCAGTGGTCATGTGCGCTCACCAGAGAGTGAACGCCCCATTCCCAAAAGGGTGTGGTCACTCCACATTTTTTCTCCTCTATTTCTCCATCTGACCAGGAGTTGGGGCACACATGCACTTGCACCTGATGTGTTTTTCAGGCCTCTGGAACCAGGATTTGAACAGCAGTTCACTATGTGGACCTGAATTTCTATGCATAGCACTTAACTCCTGTACTATGGGGTCAACCCTGGGGTAGGAGACAGGGACCCTAAGAATATAGTTAGGATATAGGCCCAAAATTAAATCACGGAACGGCTAAATTTTAAGATGGAGACTCAACAACTCAGCTGTCACTGAACTACTTGCTCACAAGAAAGGGCTTACAGCAGTGACTCAGTGATTAACCTAAGCAGCATGACCTAGAGCAAAAATAAGAATTAAGGTTTTTTCCCCAGGCCCCACCACATTGAGAGAAGGTAAGATAATGGTTTCTATGATCCAAAGTTTTTAGATGGAGGGTCTCAATACCTTCATAGCTCCTCCAAAATTAAGAGAAAAATTACAGGACCCATTTGGCATGTGACCCTTACCAGTGTGTGTGTGTGGGGGGGGGACTGGGGGAACATGCACTAGCCCCTCCTGAAAACAAGCCCAGACAAAGCTTTTACCAACCAAGATAACCACCCTCCCATCTCCTCTTTGGCAACCTATTGGGACCATTCTTTGCTTAGAAGCACTGTTCTTCTTTCCCTCTCTTAATAAACTCTGTTTGTTATCCCCTCTGTGTCCACATCTCTAATTCTTCATGAGCTGTGGAAAGGAACCTGTGTCCCACTGTGGGTGCTAGGCCTGCTCACCCCTGCACCCCCATACCCTCATGACAGCCCTGGAAATATAACTTTTTATAAATCAGTATAACTTCGAAGTTAAAAATGGATTCTTCATTTTTAAATAGAAAATAGGCCCAGTCTCAGTGGTGCGGGCAACAGATACTGAACTACAGTACTGAAAGCCATATGGCCAGCTGAGGGTCCATGTCCGAGTTAAAACGCCAGATGTGCACACATCCAAAATCCTGACTAACTGAAGGCTGGGAGGGAAAGGATCATGGTATGATGAGATCCTATTGAGGGCGCCTTCCCCCCTCTCTCCACACTCACTCACTCTTCCTCTTGTGCTCTCATGAAAGAAATGAAATAAACTTTAAATAGAAAATTTACTGTTTATTGTCCTGTAGTTAAAAGATGATTCAGTTTTGCTGATATCTGTTTCTAAATTTAGGACAAGCAGACATTTTTTTGTGTGTGGAAATAGATCACATGTATATATTCTCAGAAAACATTTATACGATTCTCTGCTATGATGGCACTTTCTTCTCTACCAAGATCTTAAATGTGTGAAAAAATCTAGAGTGACCTAAGAATTCAAGGCAGCATTTAGGCATAGTACCTGACAGTTAATAAAAGTTTAATACGTGTAGAAATTATTTTCCCCTATTTGCTGATTCTATTGCTATTGTAACTTTGACTCAAGCTTATTTTTCAAAGAATTATTTATTTAATTTTGTCATTATTTTTTAAATTTAACCAGAGACAGACAGAGAGAGAGAAAGGGAAAGTGAGAAAGCAAGCTGCCGGGTCTGGGACTTGAACTGTGTTTGCCCATGTGGGACTCCAGGGCCTTAACCACCACTCCACCTGCTGGCCCCTTGATTCAAGCTTCTTAATCCTTTGTTTGTTTTTGGTTTTGTTATCTGGTGTTTGGGCTTGCCCGAGAAAGAAAGAGGAAAATCACCCTTCCCCATGGTAGGATGGTCATGTTGCAGTTCCTTCTCCATTCTCCTCTGGGGACCTTGGGCACACAGGTTCACATGCCTCATGTGATTTTCAAAGCACTGGGTCCTAGACTCCAACAGCACAGTCAGCTTTGTGAAATCCAGGGCCTTAACCTCCGCGCCACCTGCTGGCCATCTCCTTAATCTTTTAATAAAACCATTTTGATTGTTTTCCAATTGGACTCATATCGTCTGGGCTGTATGTTCCATATCCATCTGCCATACTTCTATGTGTGAATAATTTCAGTAAACTTAAATCTGATTATGTTGTTTTCCTGTTTAAAACTGCTTTTTTTTTCTGTTGCTTACAGGAGTAGTGCCCAAAGTAGTTCTCAGATTAGCATCATTTTTTTTGGGGGGGAGAGGTTTTTGCTATAGGGCATGTGCGCTCTCCAGAAAGACAGAGAGACAGAGAGACAGAAAGCGAGAAATCACCCCCAGGGAGGATGGCCACGCTGCAATCTCTTCTCCTCCATTCTCTTCTCGGGATCTTCGGCACGCACGCACATGTGCCCAGCGTGAGTTTAAACCACCTGTCCAGGACTCGAACCACGGTCAACTACATGGGAGTTTAGCGCCATAAACATTATGCTAATCGCTGGTCCCAGATAAGCAACATTTTTTTTTTCTATGTTTTCTTTTTCTTTTTTTGTTTAAAGGTTTTTGTCATAGGGCACATGTACTTGCCAGAGAGAAAAAGTGAAGAAGGAATGGCCAGGCCACAATCCCTTCTCCTTCATTCTCCTCCTGGGATTCTGAGCATGTTTGCACATGTGCCGAGTGTGAATTTCAAGCCACCAGGTTTGGGACTCAAACCACGGTCAACCATGTGGGAGTCCAGCACCTTTACCACTACACCACCTGCTCACCCCTTAGATCAGCATACACCCAGAAACTTTTCATAAATGTAAATCCTTAAGTCCCACCCCAAACCACAATCTATGTTTTTGTTTTGTTTTGTTTTGTTTTGTTTTGTTTTGTTTTGTAGAGAGATTTTTTTGCTGTAGGGTACATGCACTCACTAGAGAAACAGAGACAGAGAGACAGAAAGTAAGAAATCACCCCCAAGGGAGATAGCCCTGTCACTCGCAATTCCTTCTCCTCCATTCTCCTCTTGGGATTTTGAGCACACACGCACACAGGCTTGGTGTTAGTTTTAAGTCACCAAGTCTGGGACTTGAACCACAGTCGACTACATATGAGTCCAGTGATGTAAGCATTATGCCACCTGCTGTACCTCCATTTTTTTTTAAAGAATTATTTTTAGGGGCTGGCAGGTAGCGTGGTTAAGAGCACTGGCGTCTCACATGGCTAACTGCAGTTTAAGTCCTGGACCTAGCAGCTTGCCGTTTCACTTTCTCTCTCTCTCTCTCTCTCTCTCTCTCTCTCTCTCACTTTGTCCCTCTCTGGTTAAATTAAAAATAAATAAATAAATAAAGTTAAATAAGTTCATTCTTTTTTTAAAAAAATAATTATTTAATTAAATTAATTTATTTATTTAAACTTGGCTATGGGTCACATGCTATCACCAGAGAGAGAGAGGGAAAGTGAGAAAGCAAGCCGCCAGGTCTGGGACTCGAACATGTGGGAGTTCAGTGCCTTAGCCACCATGCCACCTGCTGACCCCCCACAATTCACGTTTTAGCAAGTCCTCCAGGTAACTTCAATGCACAATAATGTTTAGAAACCCCTGACTTATAGAGTGAGATACAAATACCTTAAGATAGCATACATCCAGCACTAGTTCCCACTACGTGCTATTCCGCTACCTCTCCCAAACCAAATTCTGTATGTTAATAGGCTGGCAGTGCCCATTGCCCAAGGTACTCCCTGAAAGCGCCTTCCTGACATGGCAGCCTAATGGTCCCTTCCTCATTTTTCGTAACTCAGCTTAAGGGTACCTGAAGTGTTATGTCAGGTATAATTACGTGGAGCCTCTGACAAACTCCAGTAGGAGAATCTGAATACAGACCCTGGAATTTTAAAGTAATGACATGTGTGGGGCCAGCAGGTGGCGTGGTGGTTAAAAGCACTGGAGTCCCACATGGCTAACCACGGTTCAAGTCCTGGACCTGGAGGCTTGCTTTCTCACTTTCCTTTTCTCAATCTCTCTGTCTCTGGTTAAATTAAAAAATAATAATAATAAGTGGAATTAAATAAATTTTACTTCTCATTTTTTGGAATTATTTATTTCATTTATTTTATAATTATTATTTAATTTGATCAGAGAGAGAGGAAGAGTGAGAAAGCAAGCTGCCAGGTTTGGGACCCTAACCACTGTCAGCTATATAGGAACCCAGTGCCCTAGCTATGCCACCTGCTAGCCCCTCATTATTATTTTTTAACTTGCTACAATGCACATGTACTCACCAGGGAGAGATGAGAGAGAAATCAAGCTGCCAGGTCTAGAACTTGAATCACAGTTGGCCATTTGGAAGTCCAGCACCTCAGTCACCATATCACCTGCTGACCCCGATTATACTTTTACATTTTATTTTTAAGGTTTCTTTGCCATAGGGTGCATATTCTCACCATAGAGAGATAGAGACAGTGAAAGGGAAAGTGAAAAATCAACCCCCCAGGGGGGATGGCCACGCTGCAATCCCTTCTCCTCTGGCCTCCTTCTGGGATTTTGGGCATGCATGCACACCCTTCTTTTTTTTTTTTGGAGAGGTTTTTCGCTATAGGGCGTGTGCGCTTGCCAGACAGACAGAGAGAGACATAGAGACAGAAAGTGAGAAATCATCCCCCAGGGGGGGATGGTCACGCCGCAATCCCTTCTCCTCCATTCTCCTCTCGGAATCTTGGGCACGCACGCACACGCACCCGGCGTGAGTTGTAAGCCACCGGGTCCAAGACGCGAACTGCGGTCGACTACGTGGGAGTCCAGCGACATAGCCATTACGCTAACTGCTGGTTCCCCATGCACACCCTTCTTAATTTTTTTTTTTTTTTGAGAGGTTTTTGCTATAGGGCGCGTGCGCTCGCCAGACAGACAGAGAGAGACAGAGAGACAGAAAGCAGGAAATCACCCCCCAGGGGGGATGGCCACGCCGCAATCCCTTCTCCTCCATTCTCCTCTCAGGATCTTGGGCACGCACGCACACGCGCCCGGCGTGAGTTTAAGCCGCCGGGTCCGGGACTCGAACCGCGGTCGACTACGTGGGAGTCCAGCGACATAGCCATTACGCTAACTGCTGGTCCCATCCTTCTTAATTTTTAAGCTGCCAGGTCCAGGACTCCAACAGCAGTCGGCCATGTGAGAATCCAGCACTATAACCTCTATGCCACCTGCTGGCTCCTAAATACTTTATTTTACTTGGAAGAAAATGTTTAATCAGTAAGACTGCAATAAATAATGGTGATTTTAACATATTGTATTAAAATGTCCAATGATTTATATGTAAATCAGAAACATATATACATATAGTGCATTTAAAATAGAAATCACAGAGCCAGCAGGTGGCATGGTGGTTAAGGTGCTGGAATACCCACATGGCTGGCCATGGTTTGAGTCCCAGACGGGGCAGCTTGCTATCTCACTCTCCCTCTCTCTCTTTCTCTGGCAAAACTCATGAGAAAAATAATATTAACAATAATAATAATAATAAATAATTCTTTAAATAAATAAATAATAAAATAGAAATCACCCCACCACTTTGATGCTTTTCAGCCCTAGCTCTTTAGACTTGAGGAAATTTCCATCATGTTCACACTTCCCTAGGGAGTTTTAACTGTTATTCAAAGAAACAAAGTTACAAAGGAATGATTTTATGAATTAGAATAAGGGTGGGCATGTTCCCAACATTTTCCATTTGTAGCTAATATTTTTCTAGCTATTGCACTGTTATATACCCAAGACAATTAAAAAGCTATGTTCATATAAAAACTTGCACACCAATGTTTGCAACATTATTCTTAATAGCTAGAAATGAAAAAGAATTCGAATGTCCCTAAACTAATGAATTGATCAATAAAATGCAGTGTATTCACATAATGGAACAGTATTTGCTATAAAAAGGAATAAAACACTGATAGGTAACACAACATGGGTGAACCCTGAAAACATAAGTTAAGTGAAAGAAGCCTAACAAAAAAAGTCACATACTGCTTGGTTCCTTTCATATATAATGCCTGGAATAGACAAATCTATACAGATGAAAGGTAGACTGGTGTTTGTCAGAGGCTGTACGGAAGAGTGAGGAATGACTACTAACAGATGTATGGTTTCTTTTTGGGATGACAAAAATACTCTGAAGTTTGGGAACCAGCAGTTAGCGTAATGGCTATGTCGCTGGACTCCCACGTAGTCGACCGCGGTTCGCGTCTCGGACCCGGTGGCTTACAACTCACGCCGGGCGCGTGTGCGTGCGTGCCCAAGATCCCGAGAGGAGAATGGAGGAGAAGGGATTGCGGCGTGACCATCCCCCCTGGGGGGTGATTTCTCGCTTTCTGTCTCTATGTCTCTCTCTGTCTGTCTGGCGAGCGCACGCGCCCTATAGCGAAAAACCTCTCCAAAAAAAAAAAAAAAAAAAAAAAATACTCTGAAGTTAGAAGGTGGAAATGATCACACCACTCTGAGAATACTAGAACCACTGAATTGTACACTTTAAAGAGTAAATCTTGGGACCAGCAGTTAGCCAAATGGCTATGTTGCTGGACTCCCACGTAGTTGACCGCGGTTTGAGTCCCGGACCCGGTGGCTTAAACTCATGCCGGGCGCATGTGCGTGTGTGCCCAAGATCCCGAGAGGAGAATGGAGGAGAAGGGACTGTGGCGTGGCCATTCCCCCGGGGGTGATTTCTCACTTTCGATCTCTCTGTCTCTCTCTGTCTTTCTGGCGAGTACACGTGCCCTGTAGGAAAAAACCTCTCCAAAAAAAAAAAAGGAGTAAATCTTATGTGATGTGAATTATACTCAATAAAGTTACTATAGTTACTATAACTTATTTATATTGAATTTTACAAGTTTTCATATTCTGCTAAAAGGTGATAGGACTAAGTATATACCATGTATATATATATGAAAGAGCCTGAAAGTACTGTGTGACTAAGAACTTTTTCAAAACATCACGCTCGCCAGTTATAAAACAGAAGAAAACAAAATAATTTTTAGATATAAGTATATTTAAAAAAGTAAAACACCTAAGAAATGCAATCTATACATATGAAAAAGTAAAATATTTATATGCATAACAAGTAGTAACAACATTATTCATAAGCAGCAGTTAGTGTTTATTTTCCCCATATTTTGGTTGAATGCCGTAGTGGTAGTTGATTCTTTTTAGGGAATTACATATGGTATATATAGTATGAGTAAGTTATAGAAGATTGTTTAATTGGAAAATTAATTCCAAGTAACAGTATTTCTTCTAAAAACACCTTTGTTATTAAACAAATTATTTTAAACTAGTGGACAACAAAATAAGCTTATAATTTATTAAGTCCAAGATATATACTCAACTTGCATAAACTTACTTATGGCATTTAAAAAAATCTATTTCTAAAATATCAGTAATTCAAGCAATTGGGATTTCCACAGGAGAAAAAATGGCATTAGTTTTCTTTTTATGAAGAAAAGGTCTGCCTTGAGAACATTACAATTATTTTATTAAGAAATGCTATAGCATACTTTAAAAATCAAATTGTGAAACATATGTATAAGATACTATTTTACTGGTACCAGCCCTAGAACATCATTTCAGAAGGTAACTGAACTCTAATAAACACATTTCCAGATGACTTGGGTTTTTATTCTGTTCTAGAAATACATATTACATGTATAGTTTGGTTAATAATTTTAACTTCCATTTTAAATGGAACTACCATACTGATCATCTAAAGATATCTAAGAAATAAAGTACTTTGATAGTCTAGTACTTTATTAGAAATATGTCCCCACAGAAACTTTTCTGTTTTTTATTTAAGGTTTTTGCCACAGGGCACGTGCACTCACCTGAGAGACAGTAAGAGGAAAGATGAGAAATCACCCCCTAGAAACACCCACAATCCTTGCTCCTCCCTTCTCCTCCTCAGATTTTGGGCAGGCATGCATGCACATGCACACACATTCAACATAATTTTCATGCCACCAGGTCTGGGAATCAAGCCGTGGTTGGCCACGTGAGAATCTAGTGCCTTAACCACTCACTATGCCATCTGCAGAACTCCCACAAAAATTTTTACATATAAGCAAAATACTACAAATGTCTGATTTGGGAGAAATGAAATAAAATACAGTGAGTGAGTTTTCTCTAACTGCAAAAATCCCATTTGCCTATTTATTTGACCCGTCTCTATTCATGCAATTAAATGAACCCTCAAAAGAATTTACACGTCTTTATACAGAATTCACATCTACATCAGTAAACTGCCAGTCTTTATATTTTCAGTGCCTTATCAAAATATGGGAAACAAAGTTCTTCATTCTATGAAGCAGGAAGATGTTTCCTAAGTACTTCCTTAGATGATGAGGATATAGTATCTGGGAAGGAGACCTCAAATTCTATTAGAAGGTCACCACGCTGGTCAGGATTTTTTGGAAATGGCAGCCCATATCCAATAATTCTTCTCCTCATTCCAGGTTTCACAATATCATTTATTGACATAGGTATGTTTCTTCCATCCATTGTTGGCACATTTATTGAGCAGCCACACAATGCCTAAAATGAAACAGATAAAATAAAATGAATAAGACTTAAAACTTCAAAATCTAAGCAAAATTATTATCAGGTGGTAAAGCATAATATAACTAAGGAAAATTTTTAACCTCCAAAAGAATAACTTTTTTTTTTGAGAGGTTTTTTCGCTATAGGGCGCGTGCGCTCGCCAGACAGACAGACAGAGACATAGAGACAGAAAGTGATAAATCACCCCCCAGGGGGGATGGTCATGCCACAATCCCTTCTCCTCCATTCTCCTCTCGGGATCTTGGGCATGCATGCACACGCGCCCGGCATGATTTTTAAGCCACCGTGTCCGGGACGCAAACCGTGGTCAACTACGTGGGAGTCCAGCGACATGGCCATGACGCTAACTGCTGGTTCCCCAAGAATAACTTGTTTTTTTAAAAGAAATTATTTATTTCACTTTATTTATTCATTCATTTATTTTATTTTGACCAGAGAGATATACACAGAGAGAGAGAGAGGGAAAGTGAGAAAGCAAGCCACCAGGTCTGGTACTCAAACCGTGGTCGGCCATGTGGGAGTGTCCAGCACCTTCACCACGCCACCTGTTGGTCCCCCACATTTCCCTGGAATGAGAGGTAGTTTGAAGTTATTACACCATTCTACAATAGATGAGGGAATTGGGCCCAGCCTTAGTGGTGTAGGCAGTATTTTCTGAACTGCCATATGACCAATCACATGTTTGGATCCTGAGTTAACCTGAAAACATGATAGGGTGAACACACGTCCAAGATCCTGATAAGATGGTGGGCTGGGGAAGAGGATCATGGTATGATGAAATCCTATAGAGGATCTAGTCTCTTTCTCTCATGCATGCACAAGTGCTCTCTCTCATGAATAAAATAAACTTAAAAATAAAGGGGGAGGGGTAGGCAGCAGGTGTAATTGTGGTTAAGGTGCGGACTCTCACATGGCTGACCATGGTTCCAACTTCAGACCTAGCAGTTAAAATCATACTGAGTATGTGTGGATGTGTGCTCAAAATCCCAGGAGGAGACTGAAGAAGGGACTACAGCATCGCCATCCCCTGAGAGGGTGATTTCTTACTCCCCCCACCACTCATGTCTGTCTGTCTCTCTCTGGTTAATGCATGTGCCCTGTGGTAAAAACCTAAAATAAATACAGTATAGTGCAGGCAGAGAATTACATGCAGGTGTTTTGTGACAGGAAGGGCATTACTTATCCCCCTTAGGTTCTGGGAATACAGATCCTTGAGCTAAACATTGAGCCAGTATCAAGTATTAGGGCAGGAGCTCAGATACTGACAAAGCATAAAAGGTAATAATAGAACCAACAGGATAATGGACGTGTGCTTGTGTGTAAAAATTAAATTAAAAATTATCTTTTATTTTAAGCTATGGAGTTTGGGCTTTAAGAGGATATATAGAACCATTTAAGAATTTTGAGCAAGAGTGGCCTGGAGGTGGCATGGTGGTTAAGGCACTGGACTTCCAAGTGGTTAACCGCAGTACAAGTCCTGGACCTGGGAGTTTCTTGCTCCCTTCCTTCCCATGTCTCTCTCTCTCTCTCTCTCTCTCTCTCTCTCTCTCTCTCTCTCCGTCTCTCTCTGGTCAAAATAAAATCACACTGGGACCAGCAGTTGGGATAATGGCTATGTCGCTGGACTCCCATGTAGCCGATTGCGATTTGAGTCCTGGACCCAGTGGCTTAAACTCACGCCGGGTGCATGTGCGTGTGTGCCCAAGATCCCAAGAGGAGAATGAAAGAGAAAGGATTGCAGTGTGGCCATCCCCCCAGGGGGTGATTTCTCACTTTCTGTCTCTCTCTTTCTGGCGAGCTCACGCGCCCTATAGCAAAACCTCTCAAAAAAATTTTTTTAAATAATACTACTAATAAATAAAATTAAATAAACCTAATTCTTTAAAAAAAAATTTTAAGCAAGAAACTTCATGACTAAGTCCACAGGGTTATCATTTGAGACAGCTTGAATAAGAACTAAAAATATATTAAAGCAGTAATGTTATAAATTTCTAATTTCTAGCTTATTATCAATAATGAATTATAAGTTGTCCTTTAATATCTTAGCTATACAATTACTACTTCAAATTTTAATTTAAGAACTTTTTTTTAAAGGCTAGGGACAGAACAGGAGAGCAGAAGGAAATACCTCTGCAGCACTCCAAGCCTTTTTTTTTAAAATAACTCTTTTATTTAACTTTATTTATTTATTTTATTTGACCAGAGAGGGAAAGAGAGAGAGAGAAGGAAAGTGAGAAAGCAAGTTGCCAGGTCTGGGACTCAAACCACCATGTGGGAGTTCAATGCCCTTAACCACCACACCACCTGCCAGCCTAGAACAAATCTTAGACATGGACTAAGGTGAGAGGTTACCAATGTAGAATTCAGTAACAACACTTGTAATAACAGACTACAGTTAATCTAATATTAGACCTAATATAATCCAGTGAGCACTTAAAATTGCCATTTAAATTGTTAGTACAGGGACCAGCAGATAATTTAAATTGTTAGCATAGGGACCAGCAGATGGTATAAAGGTTGCATTGCTGGATTCCCATGTAGTTGACCATGGTTTGAGTCTTGGACCTGTGGCTTACCACTCATGCCTGGTGTGCATGTGTGCGTGCCCAAAATCCCAAGAAAATAGAGAAAAGGGATTGTGGTGTGGCCATCCACCCGGGGGGCGGTGATTTCTCGCTTCCTGTCTCTCTGGTGAGCACATGTGCCCTATAGCAAAAATACTTCTTAAAAATACATAAGTAGGGGCTGGCAGGTGGCATGGTGGTTAGGAATTTTAGACTCCCACATGGACAACTGTGGTTTGTGTCCCGGACCTGTGGCTTGCTTTTGCTTTCTTTCTGTCTGTCTCACTTCTGTCCCTCTCTGGCCAAATTAAAAAGAAAGAAAGAAGAAAGAAAAAGAAAGAAAGAAAGAAAGAAAGAAAGAAAGAAAGAAAGAAAGAAAGAAAGAAAGAAAGAAAGATAGTTAGTTAAATAAAATAATTCTTTAAAATAAATAAATACAGGGACCAGCAGTTAGCGTAATGGCTGTGTCGCTGGACTTCCACGTAGCTCGCTGGACTTCCACGTAGCCGACCAGGATTCAAGTCTCGGACCCGGTGGCTTAAACTCACGCTGGACGCGGGTATGTGCGTGCCCAAGATCCCAAGAGGAGAATGGAGGAGAAGGGACTGCGGCGTGGCCATCCCCCCTGGGGGGTGATTTCTCGCTTTCTATCTCTCTGTCTTTCTGGCGAGCGTACGCGCCCTATAGCAAAAAAAGAAAAAAAAACAACAAAAAAAATCTCTCTCAAAAAAAAAAACAAACAACATATGGGACCGGCAGTTAGTGTAATGGCTATGTCGCTGGACTCCCATGTAGTTGACCATGGTTTGAGTCCCGGACCCGGTGGCTTAAACTCACGCCAAGCGCGTGTGTATGCGTGCCCAAGAACCCGAGAGGAGAACGGAGGAGAAGAGATTGTGGTGTGGCCATCCCCTGAGGGGTGATTTCTCACTTGCTGTCTCTCTGTCTCTCTCTGTCTTCCTGGTGAGCGCATGTGCCCTAGAGCAAAAACCTCTCCAAAAACAAACAAACAAACAAACAAATAAATTGTTAGTGCAAATAACTACACTTAGAAATATAATCTCATTCATAGGAGGTACAAATGGTAGGATTACCTCAAAACGTTGTTAGGAGGATTAAAATAATAACATACAATAAGCAGTGACTATATGTTAACTATTATTTAGATACACTCCCTAAGCTCTCTTCAGACTCAGAATCTTAGGGCCTACAAACTTACCTCCCGTAAACTAATTTTAGCAGTATAAATTATATTTGATCCATCTCTTTTAAATTTTGGGTGATCTTTGTCTTTAATGATAAAAACAATGTCTGCTGGAATACTATTTGGTGTTTCATCTCCTTCCCTTGGAAAAGTAATTTTTGTTCCTTCTTTCCACCCTTTTTTAATCTCAATGGTGAGAATTTTGTCCTCAGATCTGTAACTCCTTCCATCAGGATTTAACCTTTTTCGAGAAATCTTCATCCGCTTGGTACAACCACTATATATCTCTTCAAGTGATACTCTAAGTTCATGAATAACTGGAGGATCCTGTTTGAGGCGGGATGGGCCCACAGAATTCCTGTCTCTCGGATATCCATTCATGCTGAATCCAAAGGCACTAAAAGGATCTCCATCTATTTCCATTTCTTCAGAATCTCTACCACCAGCCATTCGTCTTCCAAAGAAAATTTCAAAGGGGTTGGAACCTCCAAAGAATGCTGCAAATGTGGCATGAGGATCACCATGAAAAGTGTACCGGAAGGTACCTCCTTGTCCATCAGTACCTCCTGCTCCTCCTTTCAACCCTAAGTGAAGAAATAAGCATAATTAGAAAAAGGTTTGCAACTCTTGAAAGTTTAACTTTTAAAAACTGTACCGCTAATAAACTTTGATCAACTTAGGCTACGATTTATGTTTACTTATCTCTATATATAGAGAGAGTGATAAATAAACTTGTTTTAAGTATACGGTCTCCCAGCATTGTCTAGGTTGGCCTCAACTCATGATTCTTCTGGCTCAGTCTCCCAGGTTGTTGGGATTATAGGAAGGCATATGCCATCATGACTAGCTTACAATTTATTAATGTTGGCCAGAAATGCCATTAATATAAAATACAGAATACCTACATAACTTTAAAGTAATTATTTCTTTAACTTTATTTATTAGTATTATTTTTTAACTTAACCAGAGAGAGACAGAGAGAAAAAGAGGGAAAGCAAGAAAGCATGCCACCAGGTCTAGGACTTGAACCAGTTTACCAAATTAGAGTCTAGCGCCTAAACCACCAATGCCACTTGCCAGTCCCCCTATGTAACTTCTGATAATTCCATCCTAAATTAAATTTTTAGCTTTCAGATTCTTTCTCCAAATCCCGATCTTTTTAAAAAATAATTATTTTATTCATTCATTCATTCATTCGTTTATTTATTTATAATTTGACCATAGAGAGACAGAGGGTGAGAGTGAGAGAGAGAGGAAGTGAGAAAGCAAGCCACCAGATTCAGGACTCGAACCCTGGTCAGCCATGTGGGAGTGTCCAGCGCCTTAACCACAATGTCACCTGCTGGTCCCAAATCCCGATCTTTAATAATTTATTCCTGGGACCAGCAGTTAGCATAATGGCTATGTCGCTGGACTCCCACGTAGTCGACCACGGTTCGAGTCCCGGACCCGGCGGCTTAAAACTCATGCCGGGCGCGTGTGCGTGCGTGCCCAAGATCCCGAGAGGAGAATGGAGAAGAAGGGATTGTGGCGTGGCCATCCCCCCTGGGGGGTGATTTCCTGCTTTCTATCTCTCTGTCTCTCTCTGTCTGTCTGGCGAGCGCACGCGCCCTATAGCAAAAACCTCTCCAAAAAAAAAAAAAAGAAATAATTTATTCCTGAATCTTGTTCCAGTAGGTAAGAAAAAAAAGGGAATTTGTCTCATAGAATATCTGAAATACTAAAATATATAAATTTATTTGTTTAAAATACATCAGCTGATTTGATCCTGTTTTCAGAACTCTCCCCAAAAGATGTCAGTTGAATAGTTTTCAGTAATCAATGTAAAATGTAGAACTTATATCTTTTTTTAAATTAAATTAATTATTATTTTTTAGTTTAGTTTTGTTTTGTTTTAACCAGAGAGACAGAGAGAGAGAGAAAGTGAGAAAGCAAGCTGCCAGATCCAGAACTTGAACCGTACAGTCAGCCACATAGGACCAGCACCTCAACCACCATGCCACCTACTAGCCCCAAGAACTTAAATCTTTTTTTTTTTTTTTTTGGAGAGGTTTTCGCTATAGAGCGCGCTCGCCAGACAGACAGAGACATAGAGACAGAAAGTGAGAAATCACCCCCCCAGGGGGGGTGGTCATGCCGCAATCCCTTCTCCTCCATTCTCCTCTCGGGATCTTGGGCACGCACGTACACATGCCCGGCGTGAGTTTTAACCCACCGGGTCCAGGACGCGAACCGTGGTCAACTACGTGGGAGTCCAGCGACATAGCCATTTACGCTAACTGCTGGTTCCCAAATCTTTAAGTACCATTATAGTCAGTAAGTATTAAGTTGTCAGGTTGACATAATGTGTCATGACTTTCCTAACAACCTAATATATTCAATAATATAAAATATCACATTCATACTAACTAGGTTTATTTCAGGTCATCCTTTACTATTAAATAATTAAAACAGAACTCTCTTCATGGCAGAGAAGGAAAAACTTTAATAATTACAACATCTATACAAAATGTTAGACACTGAAATTTTTATTCCTACCCTATATATCAAAACTGTCTATCTAGGCATACCATATCATGATATTCACTTCAAAGCATGCAAAACAAAGACTGAAAACCCTCTTGACATGTAAGGCCTCTGGACTGGTTATTTTTGTCTTCTGTGGACAGCCTACTTCAGCACTATAGTGACCCTTTGCTCAAAGGCTCGACCAAGTAAAATTATGTAGCTCACAAAAGATAAATTATTTACGGGACTAGCAGATGGTGTAATGGTTATGTCACTAGACTCACACATAGCCTACTGATGTTAGTGTCCCAAACTTGGCAACTTGAAACTCATGCCAGGCGCATGTGCATGAGTGCCCAAAATCCCAAGAAGAGAATGCAGGAGAAGGGACTGCAGTGTGGCCATACCCCCGGGGGGGTAATCTCTCGCTTTCTGTCTGTCTCTAAGGTGAGCACACAAATCCTATAGCAAAAATCTCTCCTAAAAACAAACAAACAAAAATAATTTTTCCACTATATAATGAAGATTCTTCTAAAATCCACAAAGCAACAGTATAGTGACCTTTTAATGGCTCAATACTGACAAGGATTTCTATCATCACATTATCAGCTTTATGGGAATTCTTAACCATGGAAACAAACAGAAAGAACCTAAACATTACAAAACTGAAAAATTCAAGAGACCAAACGAGGAGATTCTAGAATGTACAAGTCATGAACAATATGAGAGTAGGAAATAATATTTTATTCATTTTTGTATTGTTCATGCATACAGGGCTGAAAATGATGGGCATTCATATTTATTAAATGAAGGGAATAAACTATTTCTTAAAATCCTCCTAAATTGAAACTAAAATAGGTGTTCTGAGTGTCAGTAATGAGATGTCAGAAGCAAAGCAATATTAAACATAATCACACATTGGGGCCGGCAGGTGGTGTAGTGGTTAAAGGCACTGGACTCCTGCATGGCCAACCATGGTTCAAATCCTGGACCTGGTAGCTTACTTTCTCACTTTCCCTCTTTCTCTGATCAAAGTGGAGAATAATAATAAATAAAATTAAACAAAAAATACATAATCACACATAATTATATATCAGAGATTTAATAATTTAAAATTCTACTGGAAACACTCAATGGAATTTTAGAGAGACTTAGTTTTTTGGGCCAGCAGGTGGTATGGTGGTTGAGGCACTGGACTCCCACATGGCTGACCACAGTTCAAGTCCTGGAGGACCTGGCAGCTTACGTTCCCTCTTTCTAGTCAAACTGAATAATAATAATAATTAAATGAATAAATAATTATTTTAAGAAAAGAGAGGAAAAGAAAGAGACTTACTTAGTTTTGCATGTCTTAATTCAAAAAGACTTATTTTGAATATCTTATTCCATTAAAATGTATATTTTCTACTTCATCTAAAGTCTCAACTGATGCCTAAATTTTACCTTCATCAATGGATAAAAATCTAGAGATCAAGAAAGTAATCTGAAAATTGTTAAAATACGTGTTGAATGACATATTCAAGTATTCAAGTAGAAGTTAGAGAAATTCATTGTAGAAACTGAATGACAAGTGCAGGCAGGTGGTATTGTGGTTAGGAGCTCTGGACTCCCACATGGCCAACCACAGTTCAAGTCCCAGACCTAGCAGCTTGCTTTCTCACTTTCTCTTTCTCTCTCTGTCCCTCTCTGGTCAAATAAGAAAAACAAGTAAATAAATAAATTAAGTTAAATAAAGTAATTCTTTAAAAAAATAAAATAAATTTTAAAAATTAAAAAAAGAAACTGAATGACAAAAACTTTCAATACACAGTTTATCCAAAATCTCCTTTTTATAAATTTTAACAGTACAATAATAGCCACAAACATTAAAAAGCTAATGATAGAAATAATAGAATAATAGAATATATATATTAAATAATAGAATAATAGAAATATATATATATAACTATATAATAGAATATATATATATATAACTCACGGTTATGACCAAGACGAATAAACCATTGCTTAAATTAGTTCAATCTTTTTATCCTTCATTACACAGATTTAAGAGTATAGTAATTTAACAGACTGAGGTGAATTGGGTAAATTCACTAGTCCAATCTAACCCTCTACAAAACAAAATCTAAATGCTTTGGACCCTTAATGGATTCATGAAAAGAAAAAATAACATTTTAATTCACTTCATCATGGGCTTGGCTTTTCTCTAAAACCCTTCCCCTCTTCTGCCAAAAATGGTAACCCAGTCAGAATTAAAGAATCTGAGTGATTTATCAAAGCTAACAAAAAGCTTTCAGTGCAGCTTTGATGTTTTCTTAAATACTTAACCAGTCTACTAGGTAGCTCAGTTAGAGAATAAAGCTACCCTAATGACTGTAAAAAAAATCCTACTTAAATTCACACCACTATAATATAAAATGAAGTATTATGCAAGTATTACTTGCATTGCCTAGTACTTAAATTATATTACACATGTAATCAAGTACATAGTCAATTATTACTTGTGTACATTTCAACTGCTAATGGAAAATTGTTAAGATTCAGCTGGATTCTCTTTCTCATCCCAAATGCTGTCTAGACATCATTATCATTTTGTATATTAAAAAACTCACTCTAGAATCAATATTTGCCTATGCCTTGGTAGAACTACTGTTATTTAAAAACCAAGCAATCAGCTAATTTGTAACCCAAAAATAAGTAGGTATTTGGAATACTATCCATAACAATGACTTCCATTAGATAGTTAAATTGACTAAAAGTTTATCAAAGAAACACTAGAGAAGATTTAGGAGTAAAAAAATAATAAAATTATATTTAGATAAATATTACTCCAAGGATATCTAATGTAAAAACCTAGATTTATTGAAAGACTTCAGAAAGTTACAGAATAATGAGATCCTATAGAGTTTTAATTCACAAAAATCAAAGTTACTTACATATTTTTAGGATATATAGTAAATTAAAAAAACCTGATAAATATAAGTTAAAGACTGATGAAGCAAATTAGTGTAAAGATTAATATACTAAATATAAACACTATCTTTCAGTATGTGAAGTTACCTAGTAAACTATAAGCAATAAACAAAGTAAAGAAAGCATTTTAAAAAGTTAGAAAACAAGAATACTCTAAAAATATGTTATCGAAAACCTTTTTTTAAATCCCTTAATATAAACTTCTGTTGGCACCCATTAAATCATTCTGAATTAAACCTAAAACTTTTCGGGAGAGCGTGGTTCAAAATCTAACTTAAAATTACTGTAGTTTTTGTTTTTCAACAATTTAACTATGGCGAAAACTTATTTATTTTTTGAAATAGCTTTATTTCAGGGGCCACCAGGTGGTTAAGGTGCTGAACTCCAACAGGCTGATCATGGTTGAACTCCTGGACCTGGTGGTGGCTTGCTTTCTCACTTTCTCTCTCCCCTTCTCTCAATTCTTTCTGGTGAGTGCACATGCCCTATAGCAAATTTTTAAAGTAATGATAATAAATAAATAATTTTTAAAAATAGATGTATTACACACTATAAAACCAATCAATTTTAAATATATAAGTCAATTGATTTTGGCAAATTTAGTTAAGTTGTGCAAACATCACAATTCAGCACATTTCCATCCTTTCAGAACGGTCTCTAGTTACTATCTGTAGCTAATTCTAGCTTCCAATGCCAGTCCCAGGCAAGAAAGATCTATTTTCTTTCTTTACAAATTGGCCTTTTCTAGACATTTCATATAGTGGAATCCTATAAAATATAATTTTATACATCTGGCTTCTCTCATTTATCATAATTTTTGAGGTCCATCCATATTGAAGAAAGTTGTATTAAACTGGTCTTTTTTTTTTTTTTTTTTGGAGAGGTTTTTCGCTATAGGGCGTGTGCGCTCACCAGACAGACAGAGAGAGACATAGAGACAGAAAGCGAGAAATCACCCCCCAGGGGGGATGGTCACGCCGCAATCCCTTCTCCTCCATTCTCCTCTCGGGATTTTGGGCACGCACGCACACGCGCCCGGCGTGAGTTGTAAGCCACCGGGTCCAGGACGCGAACCGCGGTCGACTACGTGGGAGTCCAGCGACATAGCCATTACGCTAACTGCTGGTTCCCTAAACTGGTCTTTTTAATTGCTAAATAGTTCCCCACCGGATGTATATTCTACATTTTGATTATCCATTCACCAACTAATGGCACTTTGGGATTATTTCCATTTTGAAGGCCATTATAAATAATGCTACTATGAACATTCAGGTACATATCTTTGTGTGGGCGTAAGTTTTCATTTCTCTTTTATGAATTCCTAAAAGTAGAATTGCTGGGTCATATGGTAAGTTCAAAATATTTCTATTTTTATCCAACATTTTTTAAAACAAAGCATTTTAAACTGCGGATAGCAGAGGTTTTCAGAACATGAATAAACTGAATCACTAGTTCTCAAAATTCCTAAATATACCAATTAAGTTTATTCATCTCATAGACTTCTCAGTTCATGGTTCTTTATTCCCACTGTCCCAGCTCCAAGTCTTGAAATAGAGAAGAAGAAGAAGAAAAAAAAAAAGGTCAAGTAAATTGGTAGTATCTCCACAGCCTCAAAATTCAGTGTTTGTTACTACAGGAGAAAACTTTACAGAACCTGGCCTGCAGGGAGAAACAATCAATGAAAGGCAATGAGAAAAAAAAAGTTTTCCTACACTTTCACAGAGTGCCTAATTTAAGAGAATTAATGGGGGATGGGGGGTGGGGAGCCAGCAAGTGGCATGGCAGTTCAGGGCACTGGACTCCCACATGGCCGACCACGGTTCGAGTCCTGGACATGATGGCTTGCTTTCTCACTTTCTCTCTTGTTCGCTCTCACTCCTTCCCTCTCTGGTCAGATTAAAATAAATAAAATTAAATAATAGTAAAAAAAAAAAAAAGAAGAAGAAGAAGAAGAAAAATGGGATATTCTGAAAAAAGATAAAATAAATATAATGCTTCTCTATGTAGAAATAATTATTTTTTTAAGAATTACTTTAACTTTTTAAAAATTAATTAATTAATTTTTTTGGAGAGGTTTTTGCTATAGGGAGTGTGCGCTCGCCAGAAAGACAGAGACACAGAGACAAAGAAAAAAAAATCACCTCCCAGTGGGGATGGCCACGCCGCAAAACCTCCTCCTCCATTCTCTCAGTATCTTGGCACGCATGCACATGCACTCAGCGTGAACTTAAGCCACCAGGTCCGGGACTCGAACCACAGTCAACTACATGGGAGTCCAGCGACATAGCTTTTACACCATCTGCTGGTCCCTAACTTTATTTATTATTATTCTTCTTTTCCAGTTTCATTAGACAGCAAAAGAGAGAGAAAGTGAGAAAGCAAACCACCAGCTCCAGGACTTGAACCACAGTAAGCCATGTGGGTGTCCAACGCCCCTAACCACCATGACACCCGCCTAGAAATAATCCTTTTTTAAAAAAAAATATTTTATTTATGTATTCCTTTATTTTTATTTAATTTAATTTTATTTATAAATCATTTATTTTAATTCAACCAGAGAGAGACAGAGAGAGAGAGAGAGAGAGAGAGAGAGAGAGAATGTGAGAAAGCAAGCCACCAGGTCCAGGACTCCCACCGTGGTTGGCAATGTGGGAGTATCCAGCAAGGTGGCCTTAACCACCACACCACCTGCTGGTCACTCATTAATTTATTTTTAATTTGACCAGAGAGAGAGGTAGTGACAATGCAAGCCATCAGGTCCAGTACCCAAACTATTGTCTGCCATGTGGGAGTGTCTAGCACCTTAATCAGCACATCACCTGCTGGTCCCTTCTTTTTAAAAAAAATAGTTATTTTATTTAACTTTATGTATTTATTTATTTTATCTATTTTCATTTGACCAGAGAGGGACAGAGTGAGAGACAGAAAGTGAGAGAGCAAGCCACCAGGTCCGGGACTTAAACCACTGTTGGCCATGTGAGAGTCCAACACCCTTAACCAGCACGCCACCTTCCGGCCCTCCCTTTTTTGAAAAGAATTATTTATTTATTTAAATTTGACTAAAGAGAGAGAAAGTTTTATTTATTTATTTATTTACTTACTTACTTACTTACTTACTTACTTTAATTTGGTCAGAGAGGGACAGGGAGAAAGAGAGAGAGAAAGTGAGAAAGTGAGAAAGCAAGCTACCTGGACTGGGACTCAAACCAGGATCAGCCACGTGGGAGTCCAGTGCCCTTAACCACCACACCACCTGCCGGCTCCATAGAAATAATTCTAAAAAAATAATTCTAATAACTTTTATTCAACTGTACTTTCAAATAACCTGTAATTGCAGAATATTTCTAAATAATATATTCCAAGCTTTAAAAAATTTATCTTTTCTTACTCTTCCTCTTATCATTTATATCAATTACCTGAGTCAAGAATAAAACAAAATGAAGATACAGGGTACATACATGATCCCGATTCAGTTTTTTTTTTTTTTAATTCACACACTGGTAATGACCAGTAAAATTCAAATTGGAAAAAAAAAACATTCAACAGAAACTATTAAAAGGTAATGTTAACCCAAGAAAAATCTATCATTTGGTTACTTGAAAATTCTGAAGACAAATAGATATCCAAAATAAACCTAAGTCCTATGGCTTAGGCATAGACAAACCTGAGTTATCAGTAAGATGTGGACAAATATCTTAGATTTAAAGCAGTAGATACCTGCTTTTTCATGGGAACTTGTACTCTTTTTGTAGATTTCTTTATAAAATAACAAAATAATTTCTTTAGAAAGACATTATTGGTACCATCTCAGGATCCTGCTTAGCTTTGGAGAGGAACCAAATCAGGGTATTTTGAGTAGTATGGCTACAGGAAACTATCTGCTTTTATCCATATTTATTTTTTAAGAACCTGACACTGGGGCCGGCAGGTGGCAGGGTGGTTAAGGTAGTTGGACTCCCACATGGCTAATCATGGTTCAAGTCCTGGACGGGGCAGCTTGCTTTCTCACTTTCCTTCTCTCTCTGTCTCTTTCTGGTCAACTCAAAAAAAATAAAATAAAATAATGACAATGTATAAAATAAAATTTGAAATCATTCTTTAAAAAAAAAAAAAATCTGACACTGAAGCTCCCACCCCTCCAAAATCAACTTAACGCTTCAATTTTTGGCAACTCACAGACAAAACAAAACAAGGAAAACACCCTATCCAGGCAATCACTCTGCTTGTCTGCATTTAATTTAAAATGAGCAGTCACTGTTTGACTGTATTTTAAGCATATATTTCTAATTACAAAGATCTGATATTAAATGAAATAAAGCAAGGGAGTGACAAAAAAGTTTTCATAGCTACAGTGATTTAAAAAGATTCATTTTGGTAGAAAAACTAATAATAAAGTAACTTAGTCCTCATTTTGAAAGTTGAAAGTCTCAGAACCTGTAAGGAATTCAAGTTTTTTTGTGGTTCTTAATTAGCAATCTAAAAGTTTTACTTTAAAGCTACATTTATATGGAGATGGACAAGCCTGATTTAAAATCCAGAATGATAAAAGGATCATCTTAAATTACCCCATTTACAGTGTTCACTAGTTCCTGAGCTCTCAGTACAAGGAAAAAAAAAAGTATGGCAGAGAGGAAAGGGAAGTCGTCATGCTTTCCTCTATACCTAGATAGTAAAATTTCAAAAGAAATAATGTTACCTTAAAAGCAAATCAATAATTGTTCTAACTGGGTGGCCATTTTAGGTCAAAAATTCTATTTCTGAGATCTCACTTTCTTGGCACACAATTACTGTTTACAATTAAGCTAAAAACTTGTTCTGGTATTTTATGACATCAGGAAAATTCTTTCCTCTCCAGGCGGAGTGCCAAAAACAACTAGACGCTAAATGCCTGCGCCTTCTGCTTCTAGGAGGACAACTCTGTCTTGTTCAGTCTAAACTAGCCCTGCTGTAAGATATATTATAAAAAAAAGAAAAATAACTTTTTTCTTTTAGTGAATGAAAAATAAAACTACCCAGAATTTGAGTGGCCAATCTTAAGATTTTAAGACTGAAGATTCTAATGGTTCCGGCAGGAAATTCATTAAAAAACAAAACAGGTTGCATAAGACTTTTGACACAATTCATTAATGCGTATGGGAATTTAAGGTTTCTTTAAAAATATACAGTGTTAACACAGTAAGCCTAATGGTGAAATATAATACACAATGCTAAAATTAAAAAAATGCTAACAATGATATTTCATTCATAACTATATAAATACTCATCCACATGATCAAGAAGGAAATCTTGTTTTATTTATTATTTGTCTTTCTACTTTTGATAGGTCTGAGAATTCAAGGTAATGGTAACTAGACTGCTGAGAGAAAGCAAAATAAAGAGAAAGACAGAGCTGAAGAGACAGATATACACGGAATACTTACCTTCTTCCCCAAACTGATCATATATTTCTCTCTTTTTAGGATCACTCAATACTTCGTAAGCTTCTGCGACCTCTTTAAATTTTTCCTCTGCCTGAGGAGATTTGTTCTTGTCCGGGTGAAATTTGAGGGCTTGTTTTCGGTAAGCCTTTTTAATATCCTCCTCTGAAGCTCCTTTTTCAATTCCCAAAATGCCATAATAGTCTTTCCCCATTTCGAATGCCTTGAAATGAACTTAGATTTCCCTTTGTAAAAGAAAACAGCGTCCCCAGTCTTAGCAATATAATGATTCTAAGAAAAATAAACCAAGCTGGGTATTTTAAAAGTTAAAGGAAATCAGCAAGTCAGCTAGCCGTGTTAAGGCAGCAAGCATACAGCGTTTCTGTATTTAATTCCTTCCCCAGCAGCTCACTTACAGATAAATATACTCTACACAGGAGACAGCCTCCTTCTAGATCCTCCCATTTTCACTACGTGTCTCTGTACTTTCTAGAACACCAAATGCTACAGGACGTCACTTTCCCAGCTGCCTCTAGTCAAAGTACTGAGCTATGTTTTCTCCTCCTCCACGATTAACCATTCATTTTCCTTCTGGTTCTACCATTTTTATTTCCTATTTAAGAAGGCAAGTGGATTCATAAACCAGTATTTCCAAAAAGAATGTTGTGACTATGTATTTATTTATTCCATTCTAGGTGAGAATGCTACAAAAATAATTATAGCCAATAAGCATCCTATGTTAAATGAAGTTAGTTGTTATACAAATAAAAATACCCTTGAGTTTATTTTAGGTATTTTGATTTTAATCTCAAGTCATTCAACTATAAAACATATACTACTAAATATGAATTGTTTAAATTAAAATTTTCAAATAATCTGAAATTACTGGGGTCATTTTCAAAATTCCTGGGGTCTATTGACCAGAAATGCCAGGAAGCCAACATACCAATTTCAAATTGTAAAAAAAACTAGCAAAAAGTTAAAAAGCAGTATTTTAAAAAGAAAAGGACTCAAATATGACTTTAATAATTTTAACTAGTTGTTCTTTATTTTAGTATTCAAGAGTTAACAGTTCCAGAAAATCAATATTTATATGTGAAGGCTTAATACATGAATTTAGTTAGTTCAACTAAAACAGAATAAGACCCCCATTTTTATGGTTACCATTTAAAGATTTGTGTGCTGCAAGAAAGCTGAGAGAAGTATCAGGTTACAAGTACTATATATTCTTGTTCCCTTATAAGACCTAACTGGATCAACTTAAAATATAGACACGCTATTTAAGAAGCAATAATATGAGAGACAGTTTTCCTTTTAAAGACACATTGTCCCTAACTATAAATACATATTCACTGTAAAAGATTTTGGAAAACAGGGGAAAAAAGAGAATAAAAAATGTTCCCTATCATATTATTTTAGGTAAATCCTGTTAAATGTGTATTTCCCTAACATCTTTTTACTATTAATATTTACTTTTATTTGCTGTAGTTCTGTTTTTTTTCATTAACAAAATTTAGAACATAAATTTATATACCCTTTTGATGCCTGTTTATTTTACATATAACGTATTTTATATTTTCATGAGGCATATTTGCAATGTATATAAGTCATCTTCTATTTCCTAAATGGTTTTCTCATCTTTCCAAAACTGTTTCCATTTCAAATACAATATTGGAAAGAAAGATTAATAAGAAAATGCCCGAAAAAATGCCCATAGTTCTACATTTAGCTACCTTAAGGGTCTGTACACTTGAAAAAAAAAATTCTGTGAGAAAAAAATGTACATATATGTTTAGAATATAATGAAAGGTGATATTCATGTGTTAACCTTTAAAGAAATGAGAACACCTACTTATATGCCAAGCAATGATGATTCAGCAATTTTTTTCTGAATGTTCATCTTTGCACATTTGACAGCTATGAGTTCCTATTTCTCAAAACTCTCTACTTTAAAAACATCTTGGTGTTAAAAATTTATTTTATCTCTCTAGCTTACTTACAGGTTACAGAGTTTGTCAGCTAACAATTTTTGAGTCCCACCAAAGAATATTCAAGTAAAAAGATACTTTCATACCCAAAAAACTTATGGAAACAAGCTAATGTCCAGTCACCTTAAGACTCCTACTTTTAAAAAGCATATCACCAAGTTGGAATCCAGTGCAAGGATCGGCATCTAGAGTTGAACAAAAACATAATAAAATTCACCTATTACAGAATTAATTCCCAAAAGAGTTCCTTTTTTTTTTTAAAGAGAGATTTTTGCTATAGGGCATGTCTCGCCAGAGAGACAGAAAGGGAGAAATCCCCTCCCAGGGGGATGGCCATGCCCCAATTTGTTCTCCTCCATTCTGCTCTCAGAATTTCGGGCACTAACACACATGTGTCCAGCGTGTGTTTCAAGCTGCCAGGTCCAGAACTCAAACCATAGTCAGCCATGTGAGAGTCCAACTACTATGCCATATGCTGGTCCCCCAAAAGAGTTATTTTTTATTATCATTATTATTCTTTAATTTGACCAGAGAGAGAGAGAGAAGGTGAGAAAGCAACCTACCACGTCCGGGACTTGAACCGTGTTTGACCATGTGAGGATCTAGCACCTCAACCACCATGCCACTTGCTGGCTCCAAGAGTTCCTTTATTATCAAAGGAACACTTACATTGCTATGTATGAAAACCCTGAAATAGTTTAGGTAAGTAACAGTGAAAGGAAAAAACTAGATACTTAACTGATTCAATCATTATCAGAAAGTAAAAATATTACCAAGACTTGGGGTCAGCAGGTAGCATGGTGTTTAAGATGCTGGACACTCCCGCATAGCCACCCATGGTTCAAGTCCCAGACCTGTTGGCTTGCTTTCTCACTTTCCCTCTGGTCAAATTGAAATAAGTTAATAAATTTTAAAAATTGTTTTAAAATTATTTTAAAAAATTACCAGGACCTGGATATTAAATGATTTAGAACCCAAAGTCTAGGTCTTTTGTTTTTGTGAAAAATGCATTATGTGCTAACAAATGGAACTAAAATGTGGCTCTTTAGACTTGGGAAGGGTAAAAAGATACTTCACATTCAAAATACCATACATATGGGACCAGCAGATGGTGTAATGGTTATGTCGCTGGACTTCCACATAGCCAACCATGGTTAAAGTCCCGGACCCAGTAATTAAAACTGACACTGTGAGTGTGAGTGCAGACACTTGTTGTGTGCATGCCCAAGATCCCAAGAGGAGAACGGAGAAGGAATTGTAACATGGCCATCCCCTCTGGGGTATAATTTCTTCCTTTCTGTATCTCTGTCTCTCCAGCAAGTGAATACAGCTTTGTAAAGTTTTATAAATAATTCAAATATTTGGCAAATTATTAAAAACCACTAAATATGAGGGTTTTTTTTAAAAGAATTATTCTATGTAACTTTATTTATTTATTTAATTTATTTTAATTTGACCAGAGAGGGAGAGAGGGAAAGTGAGAAAGCAAGCTGCCAGGTCCAGGACTCTAACCACAGTTGCCCATGTGAGACTCCAGCACCCTTAACCACTTGCTGGTCCCTATACAATTTTTTTTCTTTTAAGAATTATTTATATTTAATTTTGTATTTATTCATTTATTTATTTTAATTTGACCAGAGAGAAAGACAGAGAGAGATGGAAAGTGAGAAAGCAAGCCACCAGATCCAAGACTCGAATCACCATTGGCCATGTGGAAGAGTCCAGCACCTTAACCACCACACCATATGCTAGTCCCCTATACAAATATTCTTATTGCAAATAGATACAATAATGTAATGGATCAATCTGATCATTATTAAAAGTACATAGTACTGGGGCCGGCAGGTGGTGTAGAGACCTGGTGGTTTGCTTTCTCACTTTCTCTCTCTCTCTCTCTGTCCCTCCCTTTCTGGTCAAATTAAAATAAATAACTAAGTAAAAGAAATTAAAAAAAAAATTTTAAATATATAGTACTGTGATACAGAGGTAAAATGCAGATACTAAGCTCTACAAGGCTGATCCACATGGGAAGATTTGGGGTTTGTCTAGAGATTTCCTTGAATACTCAGGTATGAACTTGCCCATAACCTGGGCCAGCAGAATATGGGGTTGAACTGCAACATCAGCACCTTTTTAGGGTGTTGTCTCTCTTTCTTATTCATGGAAAAGCTGTATGAATAAACTTTTAAAATACACATTACTTACGTGATGTCTTACTTTTCTATTTATTTTTTCAGACTGAAAAATCCTCTACTCTACACTTAGGGTTGAAAATCCATTACACATTCACTGTACATTAAATTTTTCTCACCCCAGGCTAGCATGTGGCGTGGTGGTTAAGGTGTTAAACTCCTACATGGCTGACCATTGTTTGAGTCCTGGACCTGGTGGCCTGCTCTCTCACTTTCCCTCTTTCTCTCTCTCTGGTCAAAATTTTAAATAATAATAATAGGGGCCACTCCCACATTATCGACCGTGGTTCAAGTCCCAGACCTGCCAACTTGCTTTCTCACTTTCCCTTTCTCTCTCTCTCTGGTCAAATAAAAAAAAGATGATAAATGAAATAAAATAATTATTTAATTATTGAAATTAAATGAAATAATTCTTTTTAAAATTATTTTAATTTTATTTATCATTACTATTTTTTTAAATTTGCCACTGTGCACATGGACTCACCAGAGATAGGCAGTAACACAGAGAGAGAGATGGGGGTAGAGAGAGACAGTGAAAAAGCAAGCTGCCAGGACAAGGACTCGAACTGCGGTTGGTCATTTGGGAGTCTGAAGCCTCAAGCACTATGCCACCAAATCAATTAATTTTTTTTTAGAGATTTTTGCTATAGGGCATATGTACTTGCTGGAGAGACAGAGAGTGAGAGCAAGAAATCACCCCCACCCTGGAGGGACTGTCACAACACAATCCTTTCTCTTCCATTCTCCTTCTAGGATTTTGGGCACGTACACACATGCGCCTGGTGTGAGTTTCAAGTTTCCAGGACTGGGACTCTAACCATGGTGGGCCATGTGGGAGTCCAGCAACACAACCTCTCCGCCATCTGTTTGTCCCAATAAAATAATTTTTATAAAAAAAAATTTATTGGGACCAGCAGTTAGCATAATGGCTATGTCGTTGGACTCCCACGTAGTCGACCGTGGTTCAAGTCCTGGACCCGGTGGCTTAAAACTCATGCCGGGCGCGTGTGTGTGCATGCCCAAGATCCCGAGAGGAGAATGGAGAAGGGATTGCGACGTGGCCATCCCCCCTGGGGGGTGATTTCTCGCTTTCTGTCTCTCTGTCTCTCTCTGTCTGTCTGGCGAGCGCACGCACCCTAAAAAAAAAAAGCAAACCCCCCCCAAAAAAATATATTTTTATTTGTTATCATTATTTTTTAATTTGATGAGAGTAGGAGAGAGAAAGAAAAGCCACCAGGTCCGAGACTCGAACAGTAGATGGTCATGTGGGGGGGAGTCCAGTACCTTAACCATCACCCCACCTTCCAGCCCCTCAATAAAATCATTCTTTAGGGAACCGGCAGTTAGCGTAATGGCTATGTCGCTGGACTCCCACGTAGTCGACCGCGGTTCGCGTCTCGGACCCAGTGGCTTACAACTCACGCCGGGCGCGTGTGCGTGCGTGCCCAAGATCCCGAGAGGAGAATGGAGGAGAGGGATTGCGGCGTGGCCATCCCCCCTGGGGGGTGATTTCTCGCTTTCTGTCTCTCTGTCTCTCTCTGTCTGTCCGGCAAGCGCACGCGCCCTATAGCGAAAAACCTCTCCAAAAAAAAAAAAAAAAAAAAAAAAAAATCATTCTTTAAAAAACTAAAATAAGGGGCTGGCAGGTGGAGTGGCAGCTAAGGGCACTGGACTCCCACATGGCCGACCAAGGTTCGAGTCCCGGACCTGGCAGCTTGCTTTCTCACTTTCCCTCCCTCTCTCTCTGTCTCTGTCTCTCTCTTTGTCCCTTTCTGACCAAATTAAAATAAGTAAATAAATAATAAATGAAAGTTAAAAAATAATTCTTTTCAAAAAAAACTAAAATAGGGACCAGCAGTTAGCGTAATGGCTATGTCGCTAGACTCCCACGTAGTCGACCGCGGTTCGCATCCCGGACCCGGTGGCTTAAAACTCACGCAGGGCGTGTGTGCGTGCGTGCCCACATGCCCAAGATCCTGAGAGGAGAGTGGAGGAGAAGGGATTGCGGCGTGGCCATCCCCTTTGGGGGGTGATTTCTCGCTTTCTGTCTCTCTCTGTCTGTCTGGCGAGCGCACGCGTCCTATAGCAGAAACCTCTCAAAAAAAAAAAAAAAAAAAAAAAACTAAAATAAAATAAATTTTTATTATCCAAGTGTGTATGTGAGGAATGTGTAGATTTTCTTAGAGGCAGGGGAAATCGTCATCCCTGTAAATAATTATCTAGACAAAAATAGGAAGAATGTGTAAAGGGAACAATAGTGCCAGTCTTTAGAGAAAATGGAGCAAAAAAGAGTTATGATCAGAGGTTATTTAATTAGTACTATTGAAGGTAAAATACAAAAACTATATAGTAATATATGAAAAATTATTAAGAAATCACATAAATCCCTGCTTATTTGATTTTTTAAAAAGAATCATTTTATTTACTTTATTTATTTTAACTTGACCAGAGAGGGGCAGAGGAGGAGAGAGAGAGAAAGAGAGAGAGGGAAAGTGAGAAAGCAAGCTGCTAAATCCAGGACTTCAACTGTGACCAGACATGTGGAGTTTAGCACCCTTAACCACCATGCCACCTGCCAGCACCCACTGCTTATTTGATTTTAAAGGTTAAGTATATTTGTGGCAGAAAGTTTAAAGAAAATAAAAACTAGAGTGGGTTAGTAACAGACATAGTACTTTTTACTTTAAATTAAAATAAAAAACCAAACATAACAACAACAATTTTTTGTTTTGTTTTGGAGAGGTTTGTTTTTTTTTGTTTGTTTTTGCTTTAGGGTGCGTGTGCTCGCCAGAGAGAGACAGACAGAAAGCGAGAAATCACCCCCCAGGGGGGATGGCCAAGCTGCAATCCCTTCTCCTCCATTCTTATCTCGGAATCTTGGGCATGCACGCACATGCGCCCGGCGTGTTTTAAGCGACCGGGTCCAGGACGCGAACCGTGGTGGACTACGTGGGAGTCCAGCAACATAGCCATTACGCTAACTGCCGGTCCCTGTTTTGTTTTGTTTATTTAATTTTTTTCAAGGTTTCTGCCTTAGGGCATGTGCACCTGCACAGAAAAATATATCATGACTTTTCTGATGACCCAATATATATTAAAAAAAACTTATTTACAAGTTACACCCCCTTCATGTACACACAAAAAGCTGTCCAACTAAGCACAAGTGATTCTTTCCAAATATTCCAGTTAATATTGGCTGTTTATTCATCTTGACTCTTAAAATTTAAAATCGGGGGTCAGCAAGTGTAGTGTAGTAGTTAAGGAGCTGGACTCCCACGTGGCTGACTAAGGTTTGAGCCCCAGAACCAGCAGCTAGAAAATCATGCTGGGTGTATGTACATGCATGCCCCAAATCCTAAGAGAATGGAGAAGGGACTACAGATTTCTCTTTCCCATTCTCTGTCTCTCTCCTACAAGTTGACACACACCCTATGGCAAAAAACTAAAAAAAAAAATGTTTTAAATCATTAAAAGTTCACAAATGTAGCATTTGCTATATCCCAAATTAAAATATTATATTCTTAAAAATACATCTTTGAGTCAAGATCTTTCCAGCCTTAATTTCTTCTGATGTTTCACATATCTCAGTCATACTGAATTACCTGAAAGTTTCCTCAGGCAAACTATTATTTATTATTATTCTTCAATTTCTGTTAGAGAACTAGCAAAAAGGCCTATAAATACCTAAAGAATAAATAAAACCTAACAATTTGAATGCTTGGTTTCTAATCTTAGTCTGCCACCTAATAGGTGAGTAATTTAGTTTCTCTGAATTTTTTTTTTATTATAAGTTTTTGCCTTAGGGCGTATGTACTCACAGTGGGGGTGGGGAGAGACTGAGACAGTGAAAGGGAAAGTGAGAAATCATCCCCCCCAACCCTCAGGGGAGACTGGCCATGCTGCAATTCCTCCTCCTCCATTCTCCTCCCAGGATCTTGGGCATGCAGTCCACAGTGATTTTCAAGTCATCTGTCAAGGATTTGAACCGCAGTCAGCTGTGAGGGAGTCCAGTGATGTAACCACCTTGCCATCTGCTGGCGTCCTCTCTGAATTTCTAACTCACAAAGGTTATTTTAAGAATCATATGAGAGGGAGGCCAGCAGGTAGGCTGGTGGTTAAGGAGTTGGACATTTCCACATGGCCAACCACGGTTCGAGTCCTGGACCTGGTGGCTTACTTTCTCACTTTCCTTCTTCTGTGTCTTTCTCTGGTCAAATTAAAATAATTGAATGAATAAATAAAATTAAATAAATAATTAAAAAAAGAGAATCACATGAGAGGGCCAGCAGGTGACATGATGGTTAAGACGCTTGATCATATATGGCTGACTGGGAGGTTCAAGTAGCCGACTGGTAGCCTGAAAATCACACTAAGTATGTGTACATGCATGCCCAAAATCCCAAGGAGAGGATGGTGGAGAGGGGATTATGGTGTGTCCACCCCCTCCCCCAGAAGATGATTTCTTACTTTCCTTCTTTCTGTGTCTCTACAGTGAGTGCACACATCCTATGGAAAAATAAAAGAAAGAAACAAATGAGAGTGCTGGACCCATAGCCTAGTAGTTAAGAGAGCTGGATCCCATGTGGCTTACAACAGCTCGAATCCCAGCCTCAGTGGCTTGAATATTATGTGCCACACATGTATATATGTGCCCCAAATCCTTACAGGATGATATGAAGGAAAAGAGAATGTAGTGTGACATACTCCATGGGGGTGGGGGTGGGGGGTGCTGCATGCTCTTTCTCTCTCTCCTGTCTTGTTCTGGTGAGTATATACAAACTGAGAAATTAAAAAAAAAAAAAAAAAAAAAAGAATCAAGGGGCTAGCAGGTGGCATGGTCAAGCATGGTTCGAGTCCTGGACCTGGTGGCTTGCTTATTCACTCTCTTTCTCTCCCTGACCCTCTATGCTCAAATTGAATAATAATCCTAATAAAAAATAAAATTAAATAAAGAAGTCTTTTTAAAAAATCAAGTGAGATCACATGTGAAAGCACTAAAATTTGTATTATTTCATAAATGCTATTTTTGTTATTTTAAGCTATATAAACTATTTTGCTAACACTTGGAGGTATGTTGACCTAAGAAGTTTTACTTGGCATAAAGGTTTTTTTTTTTTTTTTGAGAGAGGTTTTTTGCTATAGGGGGCGTGTGCTCGCCAGACAGAGAGAGACAGAGAGACAGAAAGCAAGAAATCATCCCCTGGGGGGATGGCCATGCCGCAATCCCTTCTCCTCCATTCTCATCTCGGGATCTTGGGCGCGCACACACACGCGCCCGGCATGAGTTTAAGCCACCGGGTCCGGGACGCGAACCGCGGTCGACTACGTGGGAGTCCAGCAACATAGCCATTACGCTAACTGCTGGTCCCATACTTGGCATAAAGTATTAAAGTAACTACCAGACTTAAACTCCCAATAGACTCAAGCATCCTACAAGATCATGCCCCATGACAAGTTCTCTTTTTAGACCTTTACCTCTGAATTTTATGCCTCACATATGTTAAAAATTTTTTTCTATGCATCCTTCATAACATTATATAGCATTCTATGCTTACTTCATAATAACATATGATACTTTAGTTTGTAAAACACTTCCATATGCTTTTTCATATGTAATATATGTGTGTATGTATATATGTATATACATATATGTGTGTGTATATATATATGTGTGTGTATATATATACACACACACATATATATACATACATTTGATACTCAAGTGGTAAGATTTTGGAGAGACTATGAGCTAGCAGGTGGCATGGTCGTTAAGATGCTGGACTCCCATATGGTTGATCACAGTTCAAGTCCCAGACCTGGCGGCTTGCTCTCTTACTTTCTCTCTTTCTCTGGTCAAACTTACAATAATAATAAAATTCTTAAAATTGTTTCAGAGACTTTCCTTTTCTCCTTTCTTTTCTTCTTCTGCTTTAGGGCATGTGCACTTGCCAGAGACATAGAGAGACAGACAGAGGAAAAGTGAGAAATCACCTCCCTTCATCAGAGAGGATGACCACACTGCAACCCCTTCTCCTCCATTCTCCACTAAGGATTTTTGGACATGCACACACATGCACTTGGTGTCTTTTTCAAGATTCTGGGTCCGGTAATCAAACCACTCATTGGGCCATGTGGGATCTAGTGCCTTAACCACCACATCACTTGCTAGCTCAATCTAGAGATTTCCTATGACTAAAATCTAATAGTAAATTATTATATTCTTAACAATACTTTAATAGACATTTTAATATTTAACATAAAATTAAGGAGTACTGTGGGGTGTGTTCTAATATTAGCCTACCTTTTAGATAATACATACATAATTATATAAAGTCAAAGTATTGGCCATCTAATCATGGAATATACAGGAGTGTCCAGAAAGTTCATGGGAAATGCATATTATGAAAAAACTGTGCATAGATTTCAAAAACCTTTTGTATCAAAATAAGCTCGTACTTTAATTCCATTCTCCATGAACTTTTTGAAGTCCCATACCATACCTCTACATGTTGTATTTCTCTACAAATATTCTAAGCACTAAGAACCATCATTACCATTTATTTCTGTATAGCAAATACTTTATGTAAGTTATACACAAAGAGTCTAAACTCTTGTTCCTGTGAAAAGGTATCAGATTTTGAACATAATAGTTACAATACCTATAAGTTATGTAATGGTTACAAATGCAACTTAATCTTTAGGGAGAAAAATAGAGAAACTAAAGAAATTCAGTTCTTATTCCACCTAGGTTATAAGATAGAAGATGTAATTTTTTTTTATTTTTCAAAGTTTCTTTTTAAAAGATTTTTATTGAAATTTATTTATGTATTTAAATTTTACCAGAGAGGGACAGAGTGGGGGGTGGGGGGAAGCAAGAAAGCAAGCTGCCAGGTCTGGGACTCACACTGTAGTCAGTCATGTAGGAGTCCAGGGCCCTTATTCACCATGCCTCCTGTCAGCTCCAGAAAATGTAAATTTTAAGGCAAATGCTTTTAAAACTTTTTAAAGAACTATTTTATTTAACTAACTTTCTTTCTTTCTTTCTTTAAATTAGACTAGAGAGAGACAGAGACAGAGAGAGAGAGAAAGGGAAAATGAGAAAGCAAGCCTCCAGGTCTGGGACTTGAACCACAGTTGGTCATATGGGAGTCCAGCGCCTTTAACTAATACGCCACCTGCCGGCCCCAAGGCAAATGCTTTTAAGACTCTTAAACCCCATCTTTATGAAATTAGGTTGTTTGGGGCTGGCAGGTGGCATGGCAGTTAAAGGTGCTGGACTCCCACGTGGCCTACCATGGTTCAAGTCCCAGACCTGGCAGGTTACTTTCTCAATTTCTCTCTATCTTTCTCTGGTCAAATTTAAAAATAATAAATAAACTTAAATAAATTTTAAAATAATTATTTATTTAATTTTATTTATTCATTAATTTATTTTAATTTGACCAGAGAGAGACACAAAGAGAGAGAGAGGGAAATTGAGATAGCAAGCCACCGGAGGGGGGCGGGCAGCTGGCAGGTTACGTGGTGGTTAAGGATGCTGGACTCCCATGTGGTTGACTGTGGTTCGAATTCTGGACCTGACGGCTTGCTTTCTCACTTTCTCTTTCTCCCTCTCAAATTCAAATAAATAAACAAATAGTTAAAATCATTCTAAAAAAAAAAGACAAGCAAGCCACCAGGTCTGGGACTTAAACTGTGGTCAGCCACATGGGAGTGTCCAGTACCTTAACCACCATGCCACTAGCTGGTCCCTAAATAAAATAATTTTTTATTTTTTGTTTGTTTCTTTTTTTTTTGGAGAGGTTTTTGCTATAGGGCGTGTGCGCTCGCCAGACAGACAGAGAGAGACAGAGAGATAGAAAGCAGGAAATCACCCCCCTGGGGGGATGGCCACGCCGCAATCCCTTCTCCTCCATTCTCCTCTCGGGATCCTGGGCATGCACGCACACGCGCCCGGCGTGAGTTTAAGCCGCCGGGTCCAGGACGCGAACCACGGTCGACTACGTGGGAGTCCAGCGACATAGCCATTACGCTAACTGCTGGTCCCAAAATAATTTTTTAAATAAATAAATTGTTCTAGAAATTATACTTTATTCCATTAGCCTATAAGTATCTTTCTTCAGACAATTACAGTAGTTTGGACTCATTACATTCAGAATTAGGCAGTCAATAGCATTTGAATGTTCATTTTATAGTTTTGATGGATACTACAAAAACTAAAAGATGGTTATGCCTCACTTATTTATTTTTTTGGGGGGAGAGTTTTTTGCTGTAGGGCACGTGTGCCACCCAGAGAGACAGACAGAAAGCAAGAAATCACTCCTCCAGGGGGATGGCCACGCTACAATCCCTTCTCCTTCATTCTTCTCTCAGGATTTTTTTAAAAGAATATTATTTATTTATTATTTGTTTGTCTGTTTATTTATTTATTTTAATTTGACCAGAGAGAGACAGATTGAGAGAAGGAAAGTGAAAAAGGAAGCCACTAGGTCTGGGATTCGAACCATGGTCATCCATGTGGGAGTCCAGCACCCTTAACCACCATGCACCTGCCAGCCCTTCTCAGAATTTTTTTATGCCTCACTTCTGTCTTGAGCTCAGTCATGGGTGCTCCTAAGATGTAGAAGGCTGTTGCCCAACTCCAAGAAGTGGTTGTGGGAGCCATAGTGGAGCTGGCGTTGTCAGTTAAGAGGGCACATTTTATAATGGAGGAAAAAGGTTTCACTGAAGAGTTCATTGTAGTCTTTTGCATGTTGATAAGAATCAATTCTACATCTCCATTTGAAGAACATGGCATTTATTTTTTATTATGTGACATTTTACTAAAAGATAGGACTTTTAGAAAAGATGGGCCAGCCCTGTAGCATAGTGGTTAAGTGCTATGCATAGAAAACTAGATCCCACATGGCTGACCATAGTTCAAGTACCAGCTCCAGCAACTTAAAAGATATGCTGGGCACATGTGAGTATAAGTTCAAAATCCTAATAGGCTGGAGAAGTGTTGGAAAAAGACTGAAGCTTGACCATGCCTCTCTTTATCTTTCTCTCTCTCTGGTGAACACACACACCCATGGGCAATTAAAAAATAAATTCTTAAAGGAGAGCTTCAGAAACAGAAGCTAAAGGAAATTCTAGAACAGCAGCAATAAGAATGAAATGATACCAATTTTCATGGCATCTGTATGTTTTACAATGAGGAATTTCTCAGAAACCAATTTGTTCTTTTTAAGCAGCTGGTCAGAAAATATGCTTTTACCACTGGATTGCCATACAACTCTGTACACTGAAATGAGTTTCTATGTACATTATAGGAAAAGCTAAATAACTTGTAGTGCTGATATTATGAAATCTTCAGGGACAAAAATGTACTTTAAAATCACATGAGGAAAAGGCATTGTAGGACCAATCCTAAGAACACAGGACTGATTATATGGCATAAATTATTTGGAACTTGAAAAAGCATGGGAAGACATTCAATTGGAAGATGATCTGGATTTGCTAGACTATCAGGAAGATTACAGGTGTGATTAAGAACTCCGTCTCTGCCGTCTGCCTATTTTATAAAAAAGCAGAAACAATCGAGTTATTGTATGTCCACATAGAGTATACACACAAATTTGATCTCTTCAAAATAAAGTCAGAATTTGGATTACATTTCTTTTTTTTTAAGTATTTTATTTATTAATATTAGTATTTTTAAGTTTTCTATAGGCACATGTGCTCACTAAAGAGAGACAGAGAGAAAGTGAAAGTGAGAAAGCAAGCCACCAGGTCTGGGACTTGAACTGTGGTCAGCCATGTGGGAATCCAGCACCTCACCCACCATGCCACCTGCTGGCCCCTGGATTAAATTCCTTCACCAAGTGTGAAACCAGTGGGTGGCAGGGTTAAGGTGTTGGACAGTCCCATATGGTCGACCATGGTTGAAGTCCCAGACCTGATGGCTTGCTTTCCTCTCTTTCCCTCTCCTCTCTCTCTCTCTGGTCAAATTAAAAATAAATGAATGACTAAACAGAGTTAAATAAATAAATCTTTAACAATAAATAAATAAATTCCTTCACCAAGTGAAATTGGTCAATTTCACTCGGAGGCAAGTGCACCAGAGCCAAGTTCATGCTATGGCTGCCATGTGAAGTTCAAATACAAAGTAGACTTAAGGACTCACATGGAAGAAACTACAATATACTTGACTCATTTTTGAAAGAAAGAAGTGGGATCAGCTGGAGTATTATTTCCAACTCTGGAAAATACCGATCTGTGCACACTGAGAGCAAAAGTAACCTAAGAGTTGAGAAGCAAAATTACAATGTTCCCATCAGTGAAGAAACATCTAAACTGTATGCTGTGAAACAGCAGTATTTTGAACCAGTTGCTACTGTAAGAGTGCTTGAAAAACTAGGAGAAACTGCCACAGAAGCAATTATTCTTGTTTTTCTATCATGAGACAGACAACAATGAATAGTTTAAATTTAAATATCTGCCAAGGATTAATCCTTGTGGAAATAAACTTCTCAAAAAGTTAAGTAGAGGGGCCGGCAGGTGGTGTGGTGGTTAAGGACACTGGATTCCCACACAGCAGACCACAATTTGAGTCCTGGACCTGGTGGCTTGCTTTCTCACTTTCCCATTCTCTCTCTCTGATAAAATTTAAAAGTAATAACAACAAAAGAAATTAAATAAATAGAAAAAAAAACTAAAGTTAAGTAGAAAAATGATGATTTGATATTTTGGCTATATTTTATTGCATAATTATCTTAAATGTTACTTCATTAAACTCAATAATTATCTACAGGGAGGACATGCCAGTCATAATAAAATAAAATTTCAAAATATTTATAAACACGATTTTTTTTATAGTATTCTTGACTTTATTTATTCTGTATAAGGTTTTTGTCATAGGGTGCATGGCACTCGTCAGAGACAGAGATAAAGAGGGAAAGGGAGAAATCACCCCCCAAGAGGAATGCTCAAGCTGCAACCCCTTTTCTCCATTCTCTTCTCAGGATTTTGAGCATTCACACACACATACACCCAGTATAATTTTCTTTTTTCTTTTCTTTTCTTTTTTTTTAAGGTTTCTGCCATAGGGCATTTGTGTTCACCAGAGAGGAGAGAGAGAGAGACAGTGAGAGGGAATGTGAGAAAACATCCCCCCAGGTGCATGCCATTTCAATCCCTTCTCCTCCATTTTCCTCCTAAGATTTCTGGCATGCACGCGCACATACCCAGCCTCATTTTTAAGCTGTTGGGTCCGGGGCTTGAACCTTGGTCAGCCATGTGGGAGTCCAGTGCCTTAACCACTATGCCACTGATGGCCCCACCCAGCATTATTTTCAAGCCACCAGGACCAGGACCAGGCTTGGTTCAATTTTCACACCTAGTTGCTCGTGTTTATCTTTAAGACATTCTTTTAGGGGCCAACAGGTGGCGTGGTGGTTAAGGGCAGTGGACTCCTACATGGCAGACTATGGTTCAAGTCCTGAGCCAGGAGACTTGCTTTCTCATTTTCCCTCTTCTTCTCCCTCTCTCTCTCTGTCCCTGTCTGGTCAATTTTAAAATAAGTAAGTAAATAAATAAAGTTGTCCTTTTTTAAAAAAAATCTCATTTATTGCTGAAGATGTCAGCGTGAGGGGATCAAGGGCGGGTTGCAGTCTTTTGCTCACAGCCTGGACAGTGACCCACTAATGGAGCTGACATCTTTATCATACAAGAGACCCAGAGCCACAGGCCAGAGCTCAGAGACCTGAGCCTCTTTCCATGGTCACAGTTGGCGCACTGACACAAGCTCCTGATAAGCACTATTTAAAAAAACAAATGAACAAAAAAAAACATAGAAAAATCTCCACTCCAACTTCACCCTCCAAACACCAAAAGTTAGACTGGATAGATAAACCACAGGCCCTTCCAGAAGCCATCTACATCCGAGTAGTGCCCTGCCCCTTTCAGAGACTAGGACAGCTGAAGATTTTCTGCTCCAATATCCCTTTCCATATCCCAAAAGTTAGACAGTACAGGCAAATCACAGGCCCTTTCAGAAGCCATCTACATCTGAGCTGTGCCCCGCGCCTTTCAGGGACTAGAACAACTGAAGATTTTCTGTTCTAACTTCACCCTCCAGACCCCAAAAGTTAGATAGCTTCCACATACTGAGTGTCTAGACAGGTCTAGATGCACAGTAGCCAAACATCTAAATAGACTGCACAGTGAGCAGCTGGGAGAAGGACAGAGCTGCAGAGAGAGCATGGCTCATCTCCTCCCGCTTCCCTCTGCACTCTCAGCTGAAAGTCCACAGCTCAGACCAGGTGTACCTGTTCTCTAGAAACTGGGAAGCCTTTGTAATATCCAGTTCCAACGACAGAAGTGCAGGTTGCTTGGTAAGTATCAGGGAAACAGAACTTCAGAGAGATTTGTGGATCACCTCCTCTCGCATACCTCTGAACACTCAGATTTAACTCCAAGAAATTAGGAAGAAATGTATAATACATCAGATGAAAACCGCAAGAGGCACAAGAAATAGGAGAAACCAAGAAAATATCTCTCCCCCAGGGGAAAAGAACAACCCCTCATTATCCACAGACAGAATGGAACTCATGGAAATGTCAGGTAAAGAATTCAGAATATTCACAGTGACAAAACTAATTGAGATTCAAGAGGAGACAACAAACTCCACAAGATGCAAGAGAAAAGAGACAATAAGTTCCAGGAGGTGAAGAAGTTCTTCCACAATTTGAAAGAAGAAATACACACCATAAAAAAGAATCTAATGGAACTGTTAGAGATGAAGGCTATATACAGGAAATTAAAACCTCCCTCAAAAGTATTAAAAGCAGATTAGATCATGTAGAAAATCAAATCTCAGATATAGAAGACAAAATCTCTGACCTAGAAAAAAATCACCAAAAAGACTGATAAAATAATCCAAAAAAATGAGAATAATATGAGAAATACTAGATAATGAGATATCATTAAATGCCCAAATACCTTGATAACTGGTATCTCAGAAGGTGAAGAAACTAATAAGAACATTGATAATTTATTCCATGAAATCCTGGAAGAAAACTATCCAAACCTAGCAGGGAGCTAGCAGGTGGCATGGTGGCTAAGGGCGCTGGACTTCCACGTGGCCCACTGTGGTTTGAGTCCAGGACCTGGCATCTTGCTTTCTTGCTTTCCCTCTGTGGTCAAATGAAAAGAGAGAGGGACCGGCAGGTGGCATGGTGGTTAAGGTGCTGGACACTCCCTCTAGGCCAATCATGGTTTGAGTCCCGGACCTGGCTGCTTGCTTTCTCACTCTTTCTCTCTCTCTGGTCAAATTTAAATAAATGAATGAACAAATAAAATGAAATAAATAAAAAAAGAAAGAGAAAAAAAGTTTTAATTAAAAATAAAAAGATTTAAATAGGGGCCAGTGGTTATGTTGCTGGAGTGAAGATCCTGGGTTGATTCTATTTGGGGTCCTTTGTATTTCTTGGGTCTAGATATTTGAATTCCTCACCTGGATATGAGGAAATGCCAGGGATCTCTCTGGAAAGGTGGCTAGTGTGGCTGAGTCAGAATGACAGAGGGAGAATGGTGAAGGGACAGAAAGATGGTCAGAAAGATACAGAAATATTTAATTATATTCATTATGATTATTTTTAAATTTGCTATAGGGCACATGCATCACCAGAAAGAGAAAAGGAAGAAAACAAGCCACCAGGTCCAGAACTCAAACTACAGGCAGCCAGGTAGGAATCCAGTGTCTTAATTAACATGCCACCTGCTGGTCCCCATCAGAAAAATTGTAATTGGCTAGATGGTGTAGAGTTTTACAGACCATTAAAGACTTTGACTTATATTCTGAGAAGCCACTAGTATTCTTTACACAGAATAATAGCAGGATCACTTTGGCTTCTAAAGTAAAATTAAGACTGGAGAAGGGGGACCAGCAGTTAGCGTAATGGCTATGTTGCTGAACTCCCATGTAGTGGACAGCAGTTCGAGTTCCAGACCCGGTGTCTTAAACTCACGCTGGGTACATGTAGGTGCATGCCCAAGATCCTGAGAGGAGAAGGGACTGCAGCGTGGCCATCCCCTCTGGGGGGTGATTTCTCACTTTCTGTCTGTCTTTCTAGCAAGCACACGTGCCCTATAGCAAAAACCTCTCCAAATAAAAAGACTGGAGAAGAATGACTCGTAGGGGTGAAGACCAGTAAGAATGCACTGTAATAATTCAGGTGTTGGGACCAGCAGTTAGCGTAATGGCTATGTCGCTGGACTCCCACGTAGTCGACCGCGGTTCGCATCCCGGACCCGGTGGCTTAAAACTCACGCTGGGCGTGTGTGCGTGCGTGCCCAAGATCCTGAGAGGAGAAGGGACTGCAGCATGGCCATCCCCTCTGGGGGGGTGATTTCTCACTTTCTGTCTGTCTTTCTAGCAAGCACACGTGCCCTATAGCAAAAACCTCTCCAAATAAAAAGACTGGAGAAAAATGACCCGTAGGGGTGAAGACCAGTAAGAATGCACTGTAATAATTCAGGTGTTGGGACCAGCAGTTAGCGTAATGACTATGTCGCTGGACTCCCATGTAGTCAACCGCGGTTCGCGTCCTGGACCCGGTGGCTTAAAACTCACGACAGGCGCGTGTGCGTGCGTGCCCAAGATCCCGAGAGGAGAATGGAGAAGGGATTGCGGCGTGGCCATCCGCCCTGGGGGGTGATTTCTCACTTTCTGTCTCTCTGTCTCTCTCTGTCTGTCTGGCGAGCGCACGTGCCCTATAGCAAAAACCTTTCAAAAAAAAAAAAAAGAAAAAAGAATAATTCAGGTGTTTTATACCATGAGGTAGAACTGGAGAACAGAAGTGGTCAATTTCTAGATCTATTTAAAGGTAAAGTCAATAGGATTTCTTGATGAATCAGTTGTGATATGAGAGAAATCAATAATGACATCAAGGTTTTTCAGCTTCAGCAAACTGAGAGAACTGAATTGCTATTCACGAAAACAAGAGGGGGAGCACATGAGGTAGTCAGGGTGTTACAATATTAAGTTTAGGATGCATGGAAGGAAGCTGAATATATGAATCTGTTATTCACAAAAAGCACTCTGGATAGAAGATTTATTTAGAAATAGACCAGAGGGACCAGCAGTTAGCATAATGCCTATGTCGCTGGACTCTCATGTAGTCGACCGCGGTTCACGTCCTGGACCCTGGTGGCTTAAAACTCACGCCGGGCGCGTGTGTGTGCGTGCCCAAGATCCCGAGAGGAGAACGGAGAAGGGATTGCGGTGTGGCCATCCTCCACCCCCCCCCGGGGGGTGATTTCTCACTTTCTGTCTCTCTGTTTCTGTCTGTCTGGCGAGCGCACGCGCCATATCGCAAAAACCTCTCCAAAAAAGAAAAAAAAAGAAATAAACCAGAGGTCACCTTTAATATCAAAAGACTAAAGGAAATTACTAGAGTGAATATATAAGGGAAAAAAGAAAAAGGCCCAAAGCTATCCCCTGGGGAGTGATTATTTTACTCCACCATTCCATCATCCCTATTCTGCAAGCACACACACACACCCTATAGCAAAAAAAAAAAAAAAAAAAAAAAAAAAAAGTCCAAGGATTGCATCCTAGGATTCAAATGTAGTAATACTACTATCACTAGGAAAGTGGGTTCTCTCTCTCAACCAAGGAGATGAATCTTAATTATTCAATACTAAGTATGGTACTTGCTAGAGTGGGCCTGTGACTCAGCTCTGGTCAAGACAGGGTTAATTTGATTGGTGCTTGGAGGTGGGAGTAGAGGAGAATGGGAGTGTTGGTACAAGAAATTTTCTTTTTCCATTCAACAATCATGATTGCATGACACCTTAAACTGTGGCAGCCATTATGAAATCATTAAGGAAACTAAGGTTAAGGCAACAAGCTGAAGATGGGAAAGATGAAAAAAACATGGATACCTCATAAATTATTGAGCTGCTAAATTAACCAAGTTTAAAGCTACTCAGGTCCTGAATTTTTTATTTAAGTCACTTACTAAGGGTTTCACTACCTGTGGTTAAAAGTATCTGGATGTACTATTTCATTTGTCATGTTTAGTGTACAAAAGAGCAAACAGCCTGAGAAGGGGTTTAATAACTTGCAAGGTCACTTAAGTAGCAAAGGGTAAACTGAAGCTCATCTAACTCCAAATTCTATTTGAACTGATTCAGAGCAGTGAATTTAGGAGTGGTCAATAACTAAAAGACAAAGGGGAGTAGAAAATTATTTAAGTGATTGTCAGAAAAATAAAGCCAGGAAGTAACAGATTAAAAAAGAAAGGGAGGGGACCAGCAGTTAGCATAATGGCTATGTCGCTGGACTCCCAGGTAGTGGACCGCGGTTTGCGTCCTGGACCCGGTGGCTTAAAACTCACGCCGGGCTCGTGTGCGTGCTGTGCCCAGGATCCTGAGAGGAGAATGGAGGAGAAGGGATTGCGGCGTGGCCATCCCCTCTGGGGGGTGATTTCTTGCTTTCTGTCTCTCTGTCTGGCGAGCGCATGCACCCTATAGCAAAAAAGAAAAACCTCTCCGAATTTAAAAAAAAAAGAAAGGGAGAGCTAACCCTAGAGTTCAGTGGTTAAGGGAGATGGATCCCACTACGGCTGATTATAGTTCAAATCCCAGCCCCAATGACTTAAGAACATGTTGGGCAAATGCATGTTGGGCAAAAACATGTTGTACATTTCTCCAATAGGATGGAGAAATGAAGAAGGGAATACAGCAGACCATGCTACAATGGGCATGGTCTCTGCCTTTCTGGAGAGCACATATCCAGTCATTGAAAAACTTTTTTTTTTTTTTTTTTAGGTTTTTGCCACAGGGCGTATGTGCTTGTCAGAAAGAGACAAAGTGAGATGAAAAGTGAGAAATTCTTCTCCAGGGAGGATGGAATACTACAATCCCTTTTCTTCCATTTTCATCCTGGGATTTTGTGCATTCCCATACATTCACCTGGAATGATTTTCATTCCATCAGGTCTGGGACTTGAACCACAGTAATCATGTGGAAGTCTAGCACCTTAACCACCATGCCACCTGCTGGCTCTGAGAAACAAAACATTTTTAAAACTTGTCAAAAGATATTATTAATGTACTGGCACACATTATTTAATGTACTTGGGATACAGTGCTAACTAAAACAGACAAGGTGCCCCGAGGACTCCACATTCTATTGTGAAGAGCAGCAATAAACTAGTAGACAAGTAGAACTTCAGTAAATAGACTTTTGGGCCAGCACAGATAAAGACACTCAGTAGTATCTTGTTTGAGAGGAAGCCCTAGGTTGTGACCTAGCCAGTAACCTGAGACCTTTACTTGGGGTTATAAAGAAAACTCAAGAATCATAATGACCATTATTGATGACATAGACAAACATCCATATTATTTCAAGTTTCACAACATTGAATAGTAAATATTAATAGAATGACCTATCGGATCATCAAGCTTCTCCCATCCTTCAACTCACTGCTTAATAAACTACAGACTATTACTTATTAGACTGATGTAACATGATCCATGATTTAATCAAACATCGACTCAATAGAATATGCTCCATGAGGGTGAGATAGTTGCCTATTTTACTACTGTATTTCCAGTACATAGAGCAATGCTTATAATTTTTATTGACATAGATAAATGAATACTCAGTAAGCACCTACTACATGTCAGGCATCTAGTAGACATTTATTAATACCAAGAATTAGGTTAATTTCTTTTTTTAAAATAGAATTATTTTATTTAACTTTATTTATATGTTTATTTTAATGTGGCCAGAGAGGGACAGAGTGAGAGAAAGTGAGAAGGCAAGCTGCCAGGCCTGGGATTCGAAATGCAGACATGTGAGAGTCTAGCACCCTTAACCACATTACCTACTGGCCTGTAGATTAATTTCAAAGATAACTAAAACAGCTCTTGCTTTTTAAAGTTTGCATTTTTAGGGGCCAACAAGTAATGGTGGTTAAGGTGGTAGACTCTCAAATGGTCAATCACAGTTTGAATCCCAGAACTGGAGGCTTGAAAACCACACCAGGCAGATGCACAGGTGTGTCCCAAACCCCAGGAGGATGGAGAAAGTGTTGCGGCCTGGCTGTGGCTATTCTCCTGGGGGGGGGGGGGGGGGGGAGTGGGGATGATTTTTTTTCACTTTTCCTTTCACTGTCTTTGTCTCTCCAGTGAGCACATATGCCCTATGGTAAAACAAAACTTCGCAGTTTACAAACTCCAACTAAAATTATTTTATCTTCATCTATGTCAATGTACATAGTTAAGGAGTAACATCATTAAAAACTTAAAAGTAGTATCTGCCCCCTTAAAACAGGAACTTAGGTTTCATGTTTTTTAACTTCATGCAGTATTTTTCTCTCATTATGCTAGAAGGTGTGTGCACACATGTACGAGAGAAAGCACCCTCCCTCCCCGCCAACGGGATCTGGTCATGCCACAATCTTTTTCCTCTAGTTCATTACATTGAGATCCTGGGTGGGCACATATACTACCAGTGTGTAAGCCTCTGAGCCTGGGAGTTGAACCCTACAGGCCATGTGGGATCCAGCTTCTTCTACACACTTTTAACTACTGCTACAAAGCCAGCCTTTCACATGCTTTTATTTACTTATTTAATTTGCCAGAAGGTATGTCACCTTGCCAGCAGGAGACAGAAATAAAAAGAGGGAGAGGGAGCCAGTAGGTGGCATGGTGGTTAAGAAGACTGACTGCCACATGGCTGACAGCAGTCCAAGTTCTAGACCTGACGGCTCACTTTCTCATTTTTCCTCTCTCTGAACACATGTGCCCTGTGTCAAACTGAAAAATAATAGTAATAATAAATAGAGGCCAGCAGATGGCGTGGTGGTTAAAGGCGCTGGATTCCTACATGGCTGACTACAGTTCAAGTCTCAGACCCAGTGGCTTTTGCTTTCTCACTTTCCCTTTCTCTCTCTGGTCATATTAAAAAATAACAACAAATGCAATTAAATAATTCTTGGAAAAAAAAAAAGAAAAAGAGGAAGAAGAACACACCCTCAATGAGGCACCGTCACGCCACAATTCCTTCTCCATCCTGTTAGGATTTTGCATACATACGCATGTATATATCCCTGGTGTGCTCTTCCACCAAGATTGAACCATGTGATCAGCCAAGTGTGATCTGGCTCCTTTAACCACTGGGCCTCAGGACTGGCCTCATATGCTTTCTAATGAAATGAAATAAAATAAACTACTATGCCATTTTTATCTTGAAAAATTATTATCATTAGTTGCTGTATTTAGATAACCTGGCATAAACAATGATTATGATTAAATCACAAGAAAATATTAATTTTAGGTGCATCTTCTAAAAAATTTAATTATTTTTTCTTCTCAAGTATGCACCCCTTAAAATACACTTTAAAAAGTGGGAACCAGCAGTTAGCGTAATGGCTATGTTGCTGGACTCCCACGTAGTCGACCGTGGTTCGCGTCTCGGACCCGGTGGCTTACAACTCACGCCGGGCGCGTGTGCGTGCGTGCCCAAGATCCCGAGAGGAGAATGGAGGAGAAGGGATTGCGGCGTGACCATCCCCCCTGGGGGGTGATTTCTCGCTTTCTGTCTCTATGTCTCTCTCTGTCTGTCTGGCGAGCGCACGCGCCCTATAGCAAAAAACCTCTCCCCAAAAAAAAAAAAAAAAAAAAAAAAAAAAGTGAAGTGAAAATATCCGTAAATATAAAGCAACATAAAAGATCCAACAATCAGAATGCAAATTCCAAGATCACTGCTATAGACAATGGAAACCTCAGAACAGAGAAAAAAAGTAACACTAAGAAACAACACTGTGTTTATCCCAAATGAGTCTTATATCTTATTCATACCCACCCATTTTCAATTAGGATTTCATTGGCAAAGAATCTAAGTCTTCCAATAATCTATTACCGGAAGGAAATGTTGTGAGTAAAGGCAGATGTCCTGATTACAAAAATGAAGATGTTTTTTATTGCGTACAGATTCCTTTTCTCTTTGACCTAAGGCATAGAAAACCTCCATTTAAAACTTAACCCACTATTGTTTCACATGGAAGGTATTTTAAGAAAGAGCACCAGATTAGAAATCTAGTCCTGGCTCTGAAAATTAATCTTGTCACTTAGTACACCACATATAAGTCACGTTAGTCTCCTCCACCATAAAGTGAAATGGAATACATGATCTTTTTCTTTTTTAAGTTTTTTGCTATAGAGTGCTTGTGCTCACTGGAGAGACTGAGAAATAAAAAAAGTGAGAAATCACTTTCCAAGGGAGATGGCTACACAGCAATCTCTTCTCTATTCTCCTCTTGGGATTCTGGACATGCATATACACACACAGGTTCCTGGTGTGTTTTTTAAGTCACCAGGTATGGGACTTGAATAGCACAGTTGGCCATGTGGGATCCAGCCACTTTAACTGGATCACTAGCTGGCCCAGTGGGCTACATGATCATCGTAGCCTTTCTAAGCCTTTTTTTTAGGTTTTTGCTGTAGGACAAGTGTGCTTGTGCATACAAGAGAGAAAGAGAGTAAGAAATCACCCCTTGGGGGGTGACTTCCTCCTGGGATTTTGGGCACACACACCCATGTGCCTAGCATAATTTTCAACCCATCAGGTCCAGGACTTGAACCAAGGTTGGCCATGTGGGAGTCCAGCACCTTAACCACCATGCCACGTGCTGGCCCATCTTTCCAAATTTGATAGTCTAAAAGTTTGAGTGAAGCTACATTTCAGTGCCACCTACTCTTTTATTTTTGGCCACCTAGTCTTTATAAATTTTTAAAAAATAACTATTTTAACTTTACTTATTTACTTATTTAATTTGACCAGAAGGATGGGGGGGGGGGGGAGAGAAGGGAGAAAGGAGAAAGGGGGAGAAGAGGAGGAGGAGGGAGAAGAGGAGAGGGAGAGAGAGAAAAGGTTAGAAAGCAAGTTGCCAGGTCTGGGACGTGAATTGTGGTCAGTTGTCCATGTGGGAGTTCAGCGCCCTTAACCACCACATCACCTGCTGGCCCCTGGCCACCTAGTCTTTAAAAGCTTCAGTATTCATAACCATATGCTCAATAATTTGTTGAACATAGAAAAATAAGTGGAAAATAATAAAGAATTCACTGGGGGCTGGCTCTGTGGCCTGGTAATTAAGCAGCTGGATCTCACAAGGCCAACTGCATGGTTTTCAAGCTACCTGGTTCCCTCTGGTAGCTTGAAAGATACACTGGCATATGTGTACATGCACCTTATAGCAACTAAAACAAAAACAAAACACAAGGGTCAGCCCAGTAGGTAGTGATTAAGGGACACAGATCCCCACATGGTTTACCATGGTTCAAGTCCTGAATCCAGTGGCTTAAGAAACATGCTGGCTCACGTGTACATGTGCCTGAAATTCTGACAAAATGGAGAAACGTGAAGGAAATGCAACATAACCAGGCCCCATTATGGAGGGTGCTATCTCCCTCTCTAATGAGCACATAGCACTCTGGCAAATTTATTTTTATTATTGGGGGGGGGGGGGGGGGCACATACACATGGAACCAGTATGTTCTTTTTTTTTCCCCAAGCCACTAGGGCTGGGACTTGAACCATGGTTGGTCATGGAGGAATTGGCTCCCTTAACATTTTAGAGGTAATATGCAAAATAAAAGTTTTTTTTAGAAGAATTCATTTTATTTATTCATTTATTTAAATTTGACCAGAGAATGAGACAGAGGGAGAGAGAGAGAGAGAGAAGGAAAGTGAGAAAGCAAGCTGCCAGGGGACCAGCAGTTAGCATAATGGCCATGTCACTGGACTCCCATGTAGTCGACCGCGGACCCAGTGGCTTAAACTCACGCTGGGCGCTTGTGTATGCGTGCCCAAAATCCCAATAGGAGAATGGAGAAGGGATTGTGGCGTGGCCATCCCCCCCCCCCGGGGGGTGATTTCTCACTTTCTGTCTCTGTTTCTTTCTGGCAAGCGTATGCGCCCTATAGAAAAAACCTCTCCAAAAAAGAAAAAAGAAAAAAAAAAGGAAAGAAAGAAAAAGAAACCAAGCTGCCAAGTCCAGGACTCAAACCACAGCTGGCCAAGTAGGAGTATCCAGCTCCTTAACCAACACACCAACTACTGACCCCTAAAATGGAAGTTTATAGATAGTTGTGTAGACACAGAGTTGGGAAAAAATAGGGGAATAAGTATAGGACCAACTTAAACTATAAATAAAACAAAAAACATGTATTATTTGTGTATATACAGTATACATACTATCCAGTTGGGGCAAAAGCAATTTTGGACTGTGAATTTTATTTTTTAAATTATTTTATTTTGCTTTATTATTTATTTAATTTGACAACAGAGGGACAGAGCAAGAGAGCAAGAGAGTAAAGTGAGATAGCAAGCCACCAGGTCTAGGACTTGAACTGTGTTCGGTCATGTGGGAGTCCAGCACCCCTAACTACCATGCCACTTGCAGGCCCCAAATTTTATGTTATTTAATTTTGAATTTAAATTTAAAAAATTATTATTTCTTAATTTAACCAGAGAGAGACAGAGAAAGTGAGATAGCAAGCCGCCAGGTCCAGGACTTGAACTGCAGTCATATATGTGGGAGTCCAGCACCCCAACAACCACTCCACCTGCCAGCCAGGTGAATTTTAAATAACTATAACCAGGCTCAAACACATCTTTATTAATAAAAATAGGAACCATTACAATTAACACGTTTTTGCCAATGAGAAGTTTGTTTATTCCTGTAGCATAAAAACCTGTGCTTCAGGGTTCTACAAACTCTTAGAAAGCCTCTTCTGCATCCCACTGTTGAAGTATTTTCCCTGCAACAAACTGTTGATGTGCTTGAAGAAGTGGTAGTCAGTTGAGAGGTCAACTGATTATGGCAGACGAGGTAAAACTTCATAACAGAATTTTTCAACTTTTGAAATGTTGGTTGTGCAACATACAGCAAGGTACTATCATGGAAAGGAATTGGGCCCTTTCTGGTAACCAATGCTGGTTGCAGGTATTACAGTCTTCAGTGCATCTCACCCATCTGCTGGGCATACTTCGCAGATGTAACAGTTTCACAAGGATTCAGAATACTATAGTCAATCAGACCCCACTAGTAGCCATGACCTTTTTTGGGGGTACAAGTTTGGCTTTGGGAAGTGCTCTGAAGCTTCTTCTCAGTCCAACCACTTAACTAGTCAACATCAGTTGTCATATAAACTTTTTGTCGCACATCACAATCCAACTGAGAACTGGCTTATTGTTGTAGCACAGACTAAGAGAAGATCAAACTTCAAAATGACAATTTTATTTTTCAGTCAGCTGATGAGGCAGACTTACTAAGCTTTTTCACTTTTCCAATTTGCTTCAGAACCTGAACAACCCAGAGAATGGTCAAAGTTGACTTCTTCAGCAGCTTCTTATGTAGATGTAGGAGGGTCAGCTTCAATGACTGCTCTCAATTGTTCACTGTCAACTTCCAATGACTAGCCACTATGCTCATCTTTGAGGTTCTTGCCTGTTTTACAAAACTCCTTGAACCACCACTACACTGTACATTTGTTAGCAGTTCCTGAGCCAATGTGCTCTTGATGTTTTAAGTTGTCTCTGTTGCTCTATAACCATTCTGAACTTGAATAAGAAAATCGTTCGAATTTGCTTTTTAACATTACTTCCATAGTCTAAAATACATATAAAACAAACACCAAATAAGTCATTAGCAAATAAACTACAAGAGATGTACAGTGAAATTATATGTAATATTTCATTTATTAATTTTAAAAATTATTTTATTATTAATATTATTTTTAAGTTTGCTATAGGGCACATGTGCTAACCAGAGACAGGGAAGGTGAGAAAGCATGCCACCAGATCCAAGCCTTTAATAGTGGTCAGCCATATGGGAGTCCAGCACCTTAACCACCATGCCACCTGTGGGCCCCTTATTTATTTTAATTAATTTTTTTAATAATTATTTATTTCATTTTATTTATTCATTTATTTATTTATTTTAATTTGACTAGAGAGAGACACACAGAGAGAGAGAGAGATAGAAAGTGAGAAAGCAAGCCACCAGGTCCAGGACTCAAATCATTGTCAGCCATGTGGGAGTGTTCATCATCTTAACTACCACACCACCTGCTGGTCCCTATTTATTTATTTATTTAAAGAGATTTTTGCAATAGGGCATGTGCACTCGCTGGAGAGACAGAGACATAGAGACAAAAAGTGGGAAATCACCCCCCAGAGGGGACAGCCATGCCACAATCCCTTCTTCAGTCTCCTCTCGGAATCTTGAACACAAACGTACATGCCCGGTGAGTTAAGTCGCCAGGTCAGGACTGGAACCACAGTCAACTACGTGGGAGTCCAGCGATGTAACCATTATGCCATCTGCTGGTTATGGTGCTGGACTCTACCATGGCCAACCCTGGTTTGAGTCCCATACTTGGTGGCTTGCTTTCTTTCTCTCTCTCTCTCTCTGGTGAGCACATGTGGCCTATAGCAAACTAAAAAACATTAATAATAATTAATAAAATTAAGCAAATAATTCTTATAAAAAAAAAGATGTATCCAATATCCAACAGCAAATTTCAACAATGGAAAACCATAATTACTTTTACATCGACCTAATCTTGGAACTTAATTATGTGTTATTGGATTGCAGCTGCTAAAATTACTGAAGAACTGGATGATACCACATGTGAGACATATGTTTTCTGGAGTCCCTAATTTTCAACCTAGTATATTACCTGAATAATGGTAATCTGAGAATGTAATGTTATCAGCAAGACAGAAAGCTCTGAACAGATTTCTAACTAAAAATTGATATTCAATTTCCTATATATCTTAAGATACTGGGTTATATCCTCTATGATCATGGTCAAAGGACAGATCTTGCCAACAGATATGTGCAGCTAGCCAAACACTATATATATTCAAAGAGCCCCTTTGATATAGTAAAGATATTTCTCTGCTCATTAGATCTGAAGAAAATTGTAAAGTTGGAAATAACACTTTAGCAAACTCCCAGATACTCCTTCTACTTTCACTGCAGAAGTCCTAAAAACAACACTGTTCTTTTCTTTGGAAAGGTTTTTGCTACAGGGTGCATGCGCTAGCCAGAAAGATAAAGACAGAAAGCGAGAAATCACCCCCCCGGGGAGACGGCCATGCCATAATCCCTTCTCCTTCATTCTCCTCCCAGGATCTTGGGCATGCACGCACACAGCGTGAGTTTAAGCTGCCAGGTCCGGGACTCAAACCACAGTCGACTACATGGGAGTCCAAGCAACATAGCCATTACACCAATTGCTGGTCTGTCTCAAACATTGTTCTAAAAGATAGGGGCCAGCAGGCAGTGTAATGGTTAATGTGCTGGCCTCCCGCATGGCCAACCGAGGTTCAAACCAAGACCAGGTGGCTTGCTTTCTCATGTTCCCTCTCTCTTTGTTTCTTGCATGAGCACATGTACCCTAAGGCAAACTTAAAATAATAATAATAAATTAAATAAATATTAAAAGATAAAATTGTTAAAAATTTAACTCAGAGTTCTCAGAAGAGTTTAACTTAAAAACTCTCAATATCCTTCTTTTGGCAGGTGGGCTATATTGTAGAAGTCAGTATGTAGATAAACACTAAAAACCCTATCATAGGTGTTATGTGGTAAGACAGAACAAATTATTCCTGTACATGTCTTGAAGATGCTTATAACCTATTATATTAGTGACAAGGACTACAAAAATACATAAACTCCTAAACGATGTATTTTAAAAATAACACTAATGATCAACTATCATCAAATATATACGCATGTATGTACATGTGTACATTTATGTATATACATGCACAAATACCATAAAGCACTATATACTTAAGGAATAATACTAACCCATCTAATAAGATTAACAGTATAGAAAGCACAATACACAGGTTCTTCAAAGTTTATAAATTACTTTTTTTTTTTTTTAAGCTTTTTCTCATATGGTGTATGTACTTGCCAGAGAGAGACACAGAGACCGAGAAAGTAAGAAATCACCCCCGTGGGGATAGCCAGACTACAATCCCTCTCCTCCATTCTCTTCTTGGGATTTTGGGCATGCATACACACGAGTCTGGTATGACTTTTAAAACACCAGGTCTGGGACTAGAACTGTGGAATTGGCCATATGGGATCAAGGGCCTTAACCACCATGCCACCTGCTGGCCCAAGTTACACCTTTTTTTTTTTTTTTTTAAAGAATTTTTTACTTAATTTAATTTATTATCATTATACTTTAATTTGACCAGACAAAGAAGGAGAGAGAAAAGGAAAGTGAAAAAGCAAACTGTCAAGTCTAGGACTTGAACCACCACTGGCCATGTGGGAGTCCAGTACCTTAATGACAACTCCACCTGTCGGCCACAGTTACATCCATTCTTATTAGCTCACGTAAACAGCTTCCTTCCTATAAAAAATTCTGGCCTCAGGATCAGCAGATGGCATAATGGTTATCTCTCTGGACTCCCATGTAGTCGATCATGGTTCAAGTACCCAGGCCCAGCAGCTTATAACTCATGCCAGATGCGTATGTGAACATGTCCAAGATCCCAAGAGGAGAATGGAGGAGAAGGGATTGCAGTGTGGCTGTCCTCCCTGGGGGGTGATTTCTTGCTTTCTGTCTCTCTCTCTCTCTCTCAGACAAGCGCACATGCCCTATAGCAAAATCTCTCTAAAAAAAAAAAAAAGAATCCTGGCCTTGACTGCCATTTGATTTACAGACTTGGTGGATTGCTTTCTCACTCTCCTTTTCTCTGCCTCTCTCTGGTGAGCACATATGCCCTACGGCAAATTAAAATAATAATAATAATAAATAAAATTAAATAATTAAATATAAGAATTCTTGCCTCAGTGTTGATTAAAAAAAAAAAACCTAATGCAATTATTTTATAAATTCAAGCAAGAAATATTCAGTTGTGGGGCCAGCAGGTGGAGTGGTAGTTAAGACACTGGACTCCCACATGGCCAACCATAGTTTGAGTCTCAGACCTGGTGGCTTGCTTTCTCATTTTCCCTTTCTCTGTCTCTCTTTGGTGAGCACATGTCCTGTAGCAAATTAAAAAAATATAATAATAAGTAAAAGAAATTTAAAAATATTCAACTGTTAACCACACCTTGGGATTTATAAAGATATACATTTAATTACTTATCTTTTTATAGACAATTCTATTCTTTCAAGTCAGGCTGAGTTTAAATAGCAATTCTAACACTATATGTGACTCTGGGCAAAGTAGTTATCTGTACCCCAACAAAATGAAGATATTAGTTACACCTGTTTCATGAAATTCTCTGTAAGAAATACATACCCATAAAAGCACATAGAAAGGTGTCCATTGCATAGCATTAGTATATACATATTTTTTTGAGAGGTTTTTGCTATAGGGCATGTGCGCTCACTGGAAAGACAGAGAGACAGAAAACGAGAAATCACCCCCCAGGGGGGATGGCCACACTACAATCCCTTCTCCTCCACTCTCCTCTCAGGATCTTGGGCACGCGCACACAAACACACACACGAGCGCCTGGCGTGAATTTAAGCCACCAGGTTTGGGACTTGAACTGCAGTCGACTACACGGGAGTCCAGCAACAAAGCCATTACACTAACTGCTGGTCCCACATTAGTATTTTTTTAGCTATCACCATGAGGTAAAGGGATATGAGAACAAATAGGAAGCCCTAAATTGGTGTTCTGGACCTGATTTCTAGGAAAAATAAGGAATTACCAGAGAAGAATAAAATGAAAGCAGTCAGGCATATGTTCCTTACAGAGAGAAAAATATGTGTAAATGCCCAGGGACTCTCTAGTTATTAACAAACAGAAATGGTAAGGATGGTAAAAGGCTGAATTTAGGGTAAATCAATGGTCATGAACAATATCCTAATAGTCTTCTGCCCTCTAAAAGTTTTTCAATCAGGATGCACTACCAAATTAGGTATTCAAATCAGACAAGAAATTTCTGGTAACTCAAGATAAAATGGCACACTACAGAAACTTCTGAAATCACTGTTTATAAAAACACAGGAATTTTGGGGCCACCATGTAGCGTGGGGGTTAAGACAGCTAGATCCCACACGGCCAACTTTGCAGTTTGAGTTCCAGACCCAGCTAACTGAAAATCATACTAGGCGCATGTGCGTGTATGTCCAGACTCCTGAGGGGAATGGAGAAGGAATTGCAACTTTGCCAGCTACCATGAGGGGTGATTTCTCACTTTCACTCCCTGTCTCTCTCCAGCAAGCCCTATGGCAAAAACAAACAACACAACAAAACAAACAAACCCACAGGAATATTTATCTTTCACTGTTGGCTGCTTCTTTCCTTTAAAAAATTTATTTCTTCCATGAGCCAGAGTAACGAAAACCGAGACAGAACTCCCAAAAAGGTTTTGATGCCATGATTCACCCCAGACTCAGCCAGTCCCAGATCACTGGACCATGTGTACTAAGTATACTTACAAAGGTCTCCAGATGTGAACTTGGAACCTTGCCATGTGGGTCAGTCTTGCCACATTTTACCTCTGCACTACTACTGCCCCGCCCCTATCTATTGGTTACTTTCCAAAAACAGATTAAATTGCACTTTTCTGAGTATGCTGGTGGAAAGAAAAACTTATGACTTACCAAGTAGCACATGGGTCAGATTATAATATGCCTATAGGGCCAAGTAGAGTCTTCCACTTCACTGGGCTGCCTCCAGTTTCAGACACTGGTCACACTCTTATTTTCTATACTGTTTCAAAATTATAATTGTATTAATAATTCTGTCCTTTTAAATATAAATGATCTTCTGCTTCCATTCACACCTTTGCCTAAAAGAGAATCCCAGAAACTCAATCAGAAGGGAGATAAAAGTCATTAAGACAAATCACCCAACTAATGATCAAATAACCTAAAAAACATCCTGGACCATCCCGCTAATTTGAAGTGGTTGATGTCTTCCTCACATCTAACATGCACCTGTCATGACTGTATATTGGAAAAACTCACTGGTTCAAATGATGGAGTATAGCTTAAAGTTGCAAGAGCCTTCTGGCTAGTTGTCAAAAGGTAGGTTACGTGTATAAGGTAATGCAGAAAAGCCATACAATTTTGCCTCTCTGAAATGGCTGCTAATATAGCTATTTTTTCCCATTAGCTATAAATAATAATGTCAGTATGTCACCAGGTTTAACAAATCCAAAGGTGAAACCTTATGCTAAGAAAGAATCACTTGGTTAATTTGGTAATCAATACACTGGAAGGTAAAGAAAGAACGGTGCCAGTACATTTTGAAATCCAAACTTTTATCAGTTTTTTTCATTCCTTTATTTGGCAAATCTAAATGTTCCCTGTCAGGTTTCTATAAGCTAAAAAATAGTAACTTTTGCTTTATTCTGAGGATTAAACATGGGATCCCTATCAGAAATTAATTTTTTAAGGAATTAAATTTTAATTTTTAGGCTAGTGTGGAGTTATTTCTTTCTTTCTTCCACAAGCAAGAAACAGAGACAAAGAGACAGCATCCCCAACAGGCTCTTGGGGATGAGTACCACGATTTAAGCCCAGCTTCACTCAGCATCAGATCACAGTCATACACATGCCTACTGTGTTCAGGGAGGTCTCTGGATGTGAACCTGGCACATTCTCATGTGAGCCAGCACCACAGAGTGTCTTCTTTTACCACTGTACCAATATCCAGCCCCTTAAGTCGCCAAGTTCTTGTAATAGATTCTAACATTTCTCTAAGAGCATGACTACGAAATTCCACCTCTCAAAGCACAATAAGCATGTTAGATGGTTAACTATGATACATCCACTCTTAATACAATTTCCTTTGGAGGCCGGCAGGTGGCAGGGTGGTTAAGGGGACTAGACTATCACGTGGCCCCATACCTGGTGCTTTCTTTCTCATTTTCTCTCCCTCTCTCTCACTCACTCTGTCCCTCTCCAATCAAATTAAAATAAATAATTTTTTAAAAAAAGAATTTGCACAAAGGGAATAAACACAGTTAAGAAAACTGTGATTTCATCACTTGTAAAAAAAAAATTATCTAGGATAAAAATGGTTTTAAGAGTACTGAATGAGGGGGCCTGAAGGTGGAGTGGTGGTTAAGAGCATTGGACTCCCACATAGCCAACCATGGTTCAGGTCCCAGACTTGGCAGCTTGCTTTCTTACTTCTCTTTCTCTCTCTGTCCCTTTTTGATCAAGTTAAACTAAATATATGAAACAAAGTTCAATAAAATAATTCTTAAAAAAAAAAAAAAAAAAGTACTGAATGAACTTAAAGCACGTATTTAGCCTAACAAGGGCACTAACCAGTTTTTTCACAATTCAGTTATTGGGGCCAGCATGTGACATGGTGGTTGGGATGCTGGACTGCCATGTGGCTAACCTGGGTTCTAGTCCTGGACTTAGCAGCTTGCTTTCTCACCTTCCCTTTTTCTTTCTCTCTGGTGCTCTCACGTGCCCTATAGCAAAATTAAAAAATAACAGTAATAAATAAAATTACTCTCTTAAAACAAATTCAGTAGTTTTTGCAGGATCCTGAGTTTTACCAAACTGTTTGAACATAGCTGTTTAATATACATTTGTAAAAGTGGAATACACGATTTTTTTTTTTTTTTTTTTTGAAGAGGTTTTTGCTAGGCCATGTACACTTGCCAGAAAGACAGAAAGAGACAGAGAGATAGAAAGTGAGAAATCACCCCCTAGGGGGAATGGCCATGCCGCAATCCCTTCTCCTCCATTCTCCTCTCGGGATCTCCGGCACACATGCACAGGCGCCCGGTGTGAGTTTAAGGCACCGGGTCCAGGACTCGAACTGCGGTTGACTACATGGGAGTCCAGTGACATACCATTATGTCAACTGCTGGTCCCAGGGCTATCTTTTCTTGATCATGAAATACCAGAAAGAGAGTTACATATTTAACAGCGCAAATTTTCACTTGCACAGCATTTTATGACATCTGAACAACTCAGAGATACCTCATCAGAAAATGGGAAATCAGACTATGATCATTATGTACATGAGAAATCTGAGATACAGACTAAGCTAATTGTCTAAGGTCAAAAAAGTAACTGAAATGTAGAGATAAGTTTTTTTTTAATATTCATTCATTCAATAAATACCTGATAGATGTAAGAACAATTTTATGGTAGAGACATTCAAGGTCCCGTTCACTAGTTTATATTGTAATAGAAGACAATACAAAAGTGAACACAGGCCAGTCAGTGGCATGGGGGTTCAGGCAGCTGGATACCCTATGACTAAGTTCCTGGTTTGTTTTGGACCAGGTGGCCAGGTACACGTGAGTGTGTGCCTAACATCCCAAGAGAATGGAGGAAAACAGAAGAGAATGTAGCCACGACCCTGAGGGGCTCTTTCTCACTTTCCCTCTCCCTCTCTCTATAGGGAGTGTACATACTCTACTAGCAAAAAAAATAAAATAAAATAAAAAGTGAACACATAGACCACAAGATCAATTCACATACATGTTATAAAAAGAACATGGAGGGACCAGCAGATGGCATAATAGCTATGTTGCTGGACTCCCATGTAGTAGACCACGGTTCGAGTCCTGGACCCGGTGGCTTAAACGCACAGCAGGCACATGTGTGTGCATGCCCAAGATCCCAAGAGGAGAATGGAGAAGGGACTGAGGTGTGGCCATTCCCTGGGGTGGGTGTGTGTGTGTGTGTGTGTGTGTGTGTGTGATTTCTCGCTTTCTGTCTGTCTCTGTCTTTCTTGCGAGCGCACATGCCCTATAGCAAAAACCTCTCAAAAAAAGAACAAGGAAATGGGGAAACAATTGCAGGATGGCATAACCAGAGTGGTCACAGTGAGTGGTCTAAGAATGTATCATCTGAAGTGAGGACAGAATGAAGACAAATCATGCATGTGGTGGTCTACAAAAGAGCACCCCAGGTAGAGGAAAAATCAAGTATTAAAGGCCAGAAGCAGAAAAGATCTCGGACAGCAAGATGGCAAAAAAACTGGACTTGAATGAGAGAAGAGTTTAGAGACAGTGTCCTATTTATGTAAAGCCCTCAAGTCATTCTACAAAATAAGAGTTTTTTTCTTTTAAGAGTTTTTTTTTTTTTTTTTTTTTTTTTTTTGTTTTATTTTTGCCATAGGGCACATGTGCTAGCCAGAGAAACAGAAAGGGACCAAAAGTGAGAAATCACCCCCCAGGGGGATGGCTATGCTGCAATCTTTTCTCCTCCGGTCTCCTCTCAGGATTTTGGGCACCCACGTACACAAGTCTGGCATGAATTTTAAGCTGCTAGGTCCAGGACTTGAATTGCAGTGGAGTACATGGGAGTCCCGCAACATAACTGTTATGCCACCTGCTGGCCCCAGAAATAAGAGTTTTGGGAACCAGCAGTTAGCGTAATGGCTATGTCGCTGGACTCCCACATAGCCGACCGCGGTTTGCATCCCGGACCCAGTGGCTTAAAACTCACGCCGGGCGCATGTGCGTGCGTGCCCAAGATCCCGAGAGGAGAATGGAGAAGGGATTGCAGCGTGACCATCTCCCCTGGGGGGTGATTTCTCGCTTTCTGTCTCTATGTCTCTCTCTGTCTGTCTGGTGAGCGCATGCACCCTATAATGAAAACCTCTCCATAAAAAAAAAAGAAATAAGAGTTTTAAGTCCAATTGGAAAAATATGAACTAGTTGATCTGATTATGTTTTTTAAAAAAAAATCATCAAACTGCTGTAAGAGAAATGCACTGTAATACAATCAGGCAGAAAGAAGCACACTAGTGTTTCAGAAATACTAATAATCTTCTATTCCTTGTAGACTATTCCTGGAGTGTGGGTACATGGATGCCTGTTACTTCTGAAATCTTACATGTATGCTATATACATTTCTGCACATAGTATCATAGTTTTTTTTAAGTATAGCAATGTAAGGATGGACTCAGAGGAAATGAATGTTACTGTAACATTCTAGACCTCAGCTGAAATGATAGTAACCTGGAAGGGGGGTGTAGTGGGGATGAAAACTAATGGACTTTAGACTATACACTGGCAGTTATAGTAAATAGGTCTTCCAGAGGGATGGAGGGGAGAAGGGGCAGGAATTAAGCCTGTGCAGCGGTTCTCACTGAAGGGAATTTGTGCCCCAAGACACATGTGCAATGTCTAAAGACATTTTTGGTTATAATAGTTGGTGGTGGATGGGAGAAGTGCTACTGGCACCTGTGACTAAAGGCCAAGGATGTTGCTAAACACATTATAATGCATATTTGTATTATAAAACAAAGAACTATCTCCCAAAAAGTCAGTATTGCTGAGGTTGAAAAATCGCAGTCTAGACTAATTCCAATTGATTCCCATGCTAGAATAGCCCTACTTCCAGAAGAATCTACAAAAGGGGGGAAAAAAAAGAGAGAGAGAGAAGTCCTTACTTATTTCACTATTTAGTGACAAATAAACTATGGTTACATAAAAGTTATTTGCATTAATTTTTTTTTTTTTTTTGAGCGAGAAATCATCCCCCCCCCCCAAGGGGGATGGCCACGCCGCCATCCCCTCCATTCTCCCCTCGGGATCCTGGGCACGCACGCACATGCGCCCAGCGTGAGTTTAAGCCACCGGTCGGAGACTCGAACCGCGGTTGACCACGTGGGAGTCCAGCGACATAGCCATTACGCTAACTGCTGGTCCCTTCATTAATTTTTTTTAGAGGGATTGTTACAGGAGATGTACACTCACTGGAGACAGACAGACAGAAAGTAAGAAATCACCCCCTCTCCCCCAGGAGGGGTGGCCACACAACAATCCTCTCTCCTCCATTCTCCTCTCAGGATTTTGGGCACACACGCACACACTATCTGATGGTCCCAACTTTGTTGTTATTTACAGATTTTTAATTTGCCATATGGTAAGTATGCTCACCAGAGAGAAGGATGGAGGAGTAAGAAAGCATCCCTATGCTGCAATGGCATCTCCTCCATTATCCTCTCAGTATTTGGGGCATGCATGCACATCCTTTCCCTTGTGTTTATCTATAATCCAATACTCACTGCTTTTCCAAATACAAATTCCACCAAAATTTACAGAAATGGCTATGAACAGATATTAATGGATGACAAGAGATGGTAATTATAAGAAAATGATGGCCCATTTCTATCTACCTGAACATAACTTTAGTCAACTGACTTATTTTGAGCCTTAATGGGCACACATTAATTTTAGGTTATCAGGAAGACTTCAGCAGCAAGCAAAGTACTTTTGTTTTGAGACGTTTTTGCTATAGGGCGTGTGCACTCGCCAGAGAGAGAGAGACAGAGAGAAAGAAAGCGAGAAATCCCCCCATCCCACCCTCGAGGGGAATGGCCGCGTCGCAATCCCTTGTCCTCCATTCTCCTCTCGGGATCTTGGGCACACACACACACATGCGCCCGCCGCGAGTTTAAGCCACCGAGTTCGTGACTCCAGCCGCGGTAGACTACAAGGGAGTCCAGGGACATAACCATTATGCCAACTACTGGTTCCCAGGAAAAGTACTTTGGTAGACCTAATTCATAAAAGACAATAAGCCACAAAGTTGGGAAGTTACAGCCTCACCCATATTTTGTTCAAGAATTTGTAAGTCTCCAACCTAAATCCACTCCACCTATGATAAAACTAAACAAAGGTGACAGCCTAGAAGTAAAAAAACACAGGGACACTTCACTACCCTGAAACTCATGCTGGCTTCCCCCCAGGCCGGGCAGACGTAGCCCGGAGTATCACCGTGGCCGTCCAGGGCGCGCTTCTCCCAGGCGTCCTCCAGGCGGCAGCGCTACCGAGACACTATTGCGTCGGCGTCGCGCCCTTCCCCATAGATACACAGAATGACCTCGGCGAAAATTCCTTCACACACTCTTCCCTGAGGCGGAGACCTGTATGAAACATCTACGCATTTACCTTCAGGTGTTCCGCAACCCAAGCCCAACCGCGGTTGCCACGCCAGTCCCACCTGCCACCCCGAAGGAACACTTATGCCCCCTCACCACAAGAAATCGCGGTGCGGAGGCGCCAAAATAAACCCTATTCTCGCGAAATCTTAAACTCAATTCTCGCGACGTATGTGGGCCTGCGTCTCTTCCTCTCTCCGTTATCGGCCCCCCCACCCACTTAGCGCGTTGCCCAAACGCGTTGCCTCAGAAACATCGCGAGATTTCGTCCTTCCAATCCCCGCCCCTTTACGGCACGATGGTCGCGCAAGAATGTGATAGAGCCTCGACAGCCGCCATTTTCTTTCTTTCTTAGCAGTTAGCTGAGAGGGTCTGTGGGAAGAAGGGGCCGTGGCTGCTGTAGTGTAACCATGGCAGACTATTCAACAGTGCCTCCACCGTCCTCTGGCTCAGCTGGTGGTGGTGGCGGCGGCGGCGGTGGTGGAGGAGTTAACGATGCTTTCAAAGATGCGCTGCAAAGAGCCCGACAGGTAGGTCTGGACCGCGCGGCAGTATGCTGGAAGCTGACGGTAATTGGCCGCTGGCTGAGTAGGCCGCTACCCTTTGGCGCACGAGGAAGAGGAACGAAATGCCCTTCCGGCCTGAATTGTGAAGAGACTCTTGTGTCCCCACGTTGGGTACCGATTGGAAACCCGAATTCGGTTTTGTTCTTGGTCTCTGAGCCACTTAAAAACCTCCGAGCGTGCTACGCAAAGATGGCCCGAAGTCATTCTCCCACTGCTGCGGCATTCGCGCTTCTCCCAGGAGTTAAGTTAGCCTCCTCCTTTTCCTCAGAATGAACATCCTCTTCCGAATTATGAAGCGTGTATTGTTTCACACAGTAAGATAGAAGGTTCTCGTAATGAAGTCGGGAAAAGCCTCTTTCTACGGGAGCCATAGTGAGGAAAGAGATTTGTTCCTTGAACGTTATTACAGCTTCTAACTCATTTGAGTTCAGTAACTTTCGGCATCCATTCACCTTCTCATATACATGGCGGAAGCTTAAAAAGAGCAGACTTCTTCTGGGAGGGATTTATGTGTCAGTCTGTCCTACCAGTCTTCGCCCTTTATTTCTCAAAATGGCCTCAGGCTCATTATACCGGAGGTTTCAGTTTGAATCTGCCTCTCTGTTAAGAGTCGTAAACTGACTAGACTCTGTTACGTAGGTGCGTACATTTGCCCTGAAGTCACTTTTTTCCCAGACCAAAGCTGGGGGGGGGGGGGGGGGGGGGGGGCGGGGTGGGGAAAAAGACGCATGTGCTTCAGGAAAATTAAAAGATTTCTAAATCTGAACTTCTTTAGATAGTCCGTTGATTTTAAAATAAAGTATGTTGTTGGTATGAACTTGTATGTAAGCAAAAGTAAACATCTTATTCTCGTTTTGGCATATGCATATGTCCTAGCCGTTTTTAGACTGTCCAGCCGTTGGTGATTGGAAATCAGGTTTTGTGGTATCTGTTGATTGCATTAGGAAGGCGTTCACTTTTTAACTACTTTTTCACCCTCCAGTAGGATTAAGGAATCATCAAGGCGAAATGAAACTTCACAATCTGTAGTAATATAATATTACTCTTATTTTTCTAAAGTGTACACTTTAGGAAAATATACCTGTATTTTGTTTAGAGCAGAAATATTAGAGGTAGTTAACCAAAGGTCTTTTTTTTTAAAGAATCATTTATTCTAATTTTATTCATTAATCTTTTTTTTTTTTTTTTTTTAATTTGATGAGAGAAAAGGTAAGAAAGCAAGCCACCAGGGCCGGGGCTTGAACTCTGGTCGGCCATGTGGGAGTGTCCAGCGTTTTAATCACCATGCCACCTGCTGGTCCCCAAAAGGTCATCTTTAATACTTGTTTTGTGGACTTTTATTATTTTATTTTACTGTATTTATTTTTAATTTTGACCAGAGAGAGACAGAGAGAGGGAAAGTGAGAAAGCAAGACACCAGGTCCAGGACTTGAACCACAGTCGGCCATTTGGGAGCCAGCCCCTTTAACCACCATGCCACCTGCCGGTCCCAGTTCTGGAGATATTTTTTACCTAAAAAGTTTAATTAAATTTAAAAAATTTAATTCTGAACATGCTTAGAATAACAGTTGAAATATTTATGAACTGTAACAAGCTCCATTAAGTGGGTTTTATTAGATTAGGTGGGAAGACTTACCTGAATTTTATTCATCCAACATAGTCAATTTTTGCCACACACCATACAACTGGAAATTTTTTTAAAAGAATTGTTTATTTAATTCCATTTGTTTTGATTTTTTTTTTTTGAGAGGTTTTTGCTATAAGGCGCATGCGTTCACCAGACAGAGAGAGAGAGAGACAGAGAGACAGAAAGCGAGAAATCACCCCCCAGGGGGGGATGGCCACGCCGCAGTCCCTTCTCCTCCATTCTCCTCTCGGGATCTTGGGCACACACGCGCCCGGCGTGAGTTTAAGCCACCGGGTCCAGTACTCAAACCACCGTTGGTTTTGTGGGAATCCAGTGCCTTTAACCACTATGCCACCTGCTCGCCCCAAGATTTTTTTTTTTTTAATGTGGGAATTGGATGTCTGCTTTCTGAGGAACCAGTGCAAATAGAAATAATTATCTGATTGGGGACCAGCAGGTGGCCTGGTGGTTAAGGTGCTGGACACTCCCACATGGCTGACTAGGGTTCAAGTCCTGAATCTGGTGGCTTGCTTTCTCACTTCCTCTCTCTCTCACTCTTACCCTCTGTCTCTCTCTGGTCAAATTAAGAAATAAATGAATAAATGAATTAAATAATTATTTAAAAGAAATAATTACCTGATTGATGTTTCACTGTGAGAAAAAGACAATTATGGATACTGTAATTTTATCTTTTTCTGTAAACGTTTTTAGAGTTCCTATTATGAATCATATTGTACAGGATACCAGCGGGATGCAGGGCTAACTAAAGGAGTGATATCTGAGGAAGGCATTAAAGAATGAGAGAGTGGCCAGTAGAGAAAAGCAGCATGTGTAAAGGTATGGGATTTTTGGAATGACAAGAACCCAAGAATCAAGTTACTGTAGTAGGGTAGTGTTGTGTTAAAAAAGGGGAATGAAAAAAAAAGTGAGGGACCAGCAGTTACCGTAATGGCTATGTTGCTGAACTCCCATGTAGTCCCGAGTCCTCGTTTCGAGTCCCCTCGAGTCCCCGGACCCAAGTGGCTTAAACTCTCAGCAGGCGCATGTGCGTGTGTGCTCCAAGATCCTGGGAGGAGAAGGAATTGCTGCGTGGCCATCTCCCCTTGGGGGTGATTTCTTTCTTTCTGTCTCTTTGTCTCTTTCTGGTGAGCGCACATGCCCTATAGCAAAAAACCTCTCCAAGAAAAAAAAAAAAGTGAGAAAAGCTACTGATGAATCCACAGAGTGAAATACCTTGTTGCCTTGTTGAAATACCATGTTGCCTTGTTTTGGTTATAAGTTGAACTTTATTATTGACTAAGCCATAATTTCCTGCATTTCACTTTTCTAGGTTTAGAGATTACCCTCAAAATGAAATTTCTTATTTTCTCTATGCTAGTATATAAACTGTCCTCATCTCTGATTTCTCTCTCTACAGATTTTATCTTAAATTTAGATCACCAAGTTTAGCTTTTGAGTGGGATTGCCACTTACTACATTTGAGGTTGTCTCTAAATATCAGGTGATTGGGACCAGCAGATGGTATAATGGTTACGTTACATAGTCAACCATGGTTGAGTTGGAGACCCAGGGAGACTTAAAACTTCAGGCGGGGTTCCTGTGGTGCCCAAGATCCTGAGAAGAGAATGGAGGAGAGGGGATTGCAGCATGACCGACCCCGCCCCCAAAGAAGTGCTTTCTCACTTTGTCTATCTCTGGTGAGCATCTGAACCCTATAGGAAAAATCTCTCTCAAAAACAATTGATTAAGAGAATATTGAATTATATAACGAAAATCCCCGTTGAAACTTAAGTTTTTGTTTGTCGATAATCCTGTACTGTTTTTTGAGGGCAAGATAATAGAACAGTTCTTGTCTCTAAGGAGTTGAATAACTATCAATGAGGATGCTATTGGCATTTTTAATTGGACAGTTCTGTTGTGAAGGAAAGAAAACAAGACAAACAATTAGGATCCCTGGTCCCTACCTAGTAAATACCAGTAGCATTCAACCCCGCCTGGTTATTGGCATCTGGTATTTTAGATCAGCTTGCCCTAGTCCTCTTTTTTTCTTGAGAATTCTCATAGTTTATTTTTATGTGAAATTTCTAAATTTTTACAGTGCTCTAAGCTAAATCCAACACACAGGCACCACGTTTTCTACTTTAGAGCTTCTAACATGCACACTATAGAAATTATATTCGTGTATTTTAACAATAACTTAAGAGATTGTCTTTGGTCTTCAGTGATCGTGTTAATAAGGTGTGTGTCTGGAAAATTAAAATGTATGTATTCACCTTTTTTCTTGGATTATATGAAGGTACAAGTGAATCAGCGACAGACTAGATGAATAGAGTGCTAGATTCTCAGCAAGACTATCTTCATTTCTTCCTCTTTAAACAACTGTTTAATTAGTCATAAAGTACTCGACTGTTCTTGAAATTTCTTTCCTGGTAACTTGTAAAAATGATTCAAGCTGCATTATGTGGTTTGGATGGAGTGGAAATGTAATAAAATAGAGCTGTTGCTTTTCTATCACCATCAGTCTCTTCAGTGAAAACTAGCATTTGTGTATGATTCTTTTTAAAAATCATTTTGTGACAGGATAGCAAGACTTGATTGTGGTAATACGCAGCTGATGGGGCAGTAATATATTTAGTGTCTTTCACAGCTATTCATGAGTCTGCCTGTGGGAACTAATTCTATCAGGACCTTGTCCATAGTAGGTACTCGATATTTATTTATTGAATCAACTGCTATCTTTAATGAATTAAAGTAGTAATGAAATTTTATTTTTAAAATAATTATATTCTTTTGTAATTCATGTCCTGGATGCCTACTATGTGATAAATGGTTATATCAGATCTTTGGGACTGAGAGTGAGTGTATACCTTGGTGGTCTACAAGCATGTTTATCGTAAATGGCACGTGACTTATTTCTTATCAAGATGAATTTAAAAAACTAAATTTTTTTTAAGAATTATTTATCTTGTTTTACTTATTATGTTTTCTAAACTAGCTAGTCATCAGAGAGAGAGGGAAGGTGAGAAAGCAAGTTGCAGGACTTGAACCACAGTCATCCATGTGGAAAACCACCCCAACCACCACATTATCTGCTAGCCCCCAAAACTTAAGTTTTTAAAATCAGTTATTTGAAATCTTGTGAGTCCTATTTTATTGTTATATTAATATGCTGACTTGTTCATAATAACTATTAATAGCAGTTTGTTGAGGGTATACTATATATACTAGGCTCTATGCTAAGTGTATTTTATATTTATTTGGGTCTCTTAGCCATCCCATAAGATAGATGTAGAAACCAGTGTCCCTTTTGTACAGATGAAGCACAGAATGCTCCAGATAATTTGGCAAGTTCACAAAGCTCTGGGAAGTGTGTAGTTTAAATTGGGAGACAAATTTATTTTTAACATTTAGTTAGTTAATTATCTTCTAAGAATTAATTTTTTAACAGACTAATGGTGTACCTGACTAATCTCTTTTAAGCTTTTTTCCCCCCAACTCCAAAATTCTTGGGTTCTAGAACTGCTTAGTAAAGAAGGTGGAAAATGCTAAAACAATGAAAAGAAAAAATACTATTCAAGAAGTAGAGCAAGGTTCAAATGGAAAGTTTGAATTATTTTTGTAAATTAAAATCCAATAAAGTAAGAAATTCCCATATTTAACTTATGTATAAGAACTGAATATATTTGGAGGTTGGTTTCTAGGAATTACTATTTCTCTTGAATTGGTCCTCTTTCAGTGACTTAGGAAATGTATATTTTCTTTTGTTGTTGGAAAATGATCAAATACTATGTTGTCTGGTAGTTTTACTGAAAGCTCTTATCTAACAATGTCTTTGTTTAGTTCTCAATTATTGAGCTGGTCTTGCTGGTTCTTTTGCCTGAACTAAGTATCAACTTTTCACTTGAATAGTTTTAGAACTATTCGATGAATAAGGAGGTATAAATAAGTATCCTTTCTCTGTGCAGAAGTTCCTTGGAGTTCAAGGAGTGCTGCTCTGCAAACTCATGGAGCATTTATAAAAGCTAACTGCAGAAGGTATTCACAGCCTAAACCATTTTCTTATCTTAGTAGTAACATTTTCTCTGGCCTGAAATACTTTCCTTGTAACATCAGTGCCTTTCAATGCCAGACAGTATATTTAAGATCTGAGGGTTGAAAAGTAGTGTTGTTAGGTGTGATTAGGAAAATGTTCAGGGGAAAAAATAAGATAAATATTAGATGTCCAGAGATAAAAACCAGCTTTTAATTGAGAAAGTGAAACACATTTGAGGAAAGTTATGAAATTAACCAAAACTATAGAGAGTCAGGAAAATCAAACAATGTACATTTTTTTGTCAAGCATTTTAATACTTGATCCAAACATGCTTTGTGGTAGGCATTTGCATTGATACATGAGAAAGGAACCATAGGAAGTATAGTAGTTATGTGAGAATTGATACAAATAGGATTTAGGTGATCTATATTGTGTTTTAGACTCAAGTCCTTGAACATACTCTAATCTTCTCCAGTTTCCTAATTATAATAAGGCTTGAGGCAGTTGGATTAGTTCTACATCAGGATCTCTCTGGGGGGAGTTCCAGTCACTAACAGTTTGGTTTTATTTTTTATCATGCAAGATTTCATAAATGCTCAGAGTTAAAAGAATGATATAGTGACCTCTAGTGAGGCCATCTTACATTTTTAATAATGATTATAAAACATTATAGTATGGAATTTGGCCCATAGCTGGCACTCAGCAGTATTAGTTCCATTTCTTCTTTAATAGAAAAATGCAGTAAATATCCACGTGGGCCTACTTGTGACTTAAAACATGTATTTCTTATGTTTGGGTAGTCTAGTGAAAGCAATTATTTGCCCCATTCTAAAAGTTAAAATAAGTCTTTTAAGGATGAAGTGACTTCAAGAATTATGGTTCTGCAGTTGAGTCATTCTTAGACTAGAACTTCTGGGGCTCTTAAATGTATCCTTATTCGTAGAACAACATTAACAACGTTAAATACAAGCCACATATTTTGTTTAACCCAACATATCCAAAATATGCCTTTGACATATGTTTAATGTAAGTTTTTGAGACACTTTCTTTATGTTCCAAAATTTTAAATATATCGTGCCTATCTTATTACTCTTGAAACACATATCAGTTGGACTAGACACTTTTTTAAAGAGAGATTTTTCTATAGGGCACACGTGCTCACAGGAGAGACAGACAGAACGTGAGAAATCACCCCCTGGGGGGATGGCCATGCCACAATCCTGTCTCCTCTGTTCTTCTCTGGAGATTTTAAGCATGCACAGACACATGCCCGGCATGAGTTTCAGACCTCCAGGTCTGGGACTCCATCTGCAGTTGGCTATTTGGTAGTCCAGCGACATAACCATTACGTCATCTGCTGGCCCCAGAATAGACACATTTTTTAAATATTCAGTAACCGTATGGTTAGTGACCACTTTATGAAACAACATAGCCCAAGTGTTCACGTTCTTTGTGCCCACACACATCTTTTGAAGAGTCATGAAAGAAAGCTATGAGAAGGTAGAATTAGGATCCAGATTTTCTTCAAAGCTGTTTTCTATCTATTCCAAAGATTCCTTATTGTTTGGTTTATTATTTATTGGGTCTTTTTTGGTTTTTATAGGACTGTATCAGGAGCTTAATTTCCGATGATTGTTTGATGTCTCTGAAGTATTAATGGTAGTAATAAATTGAATGGTAAAATTTATTTATGGAGTGAATTTCCTAAGGTGATATAAAGAATATTTAGCATTTGTATTAGTAAATAAATTAGGAAATTTAGTACTGATAGTAGTTTGTGGTGTTATCTGTGCTGATGCTATGTTTTTGTTTTATTAAGATTGCAGCAAAAATTGGAGGTGATGCTGGTACCTCACTGAATTCAAATGACTATGGTTATGGGGGACAAAAAAGACCTTTAGAAGATGGAGGTAAGTTTTAGCCATAAGTCTTTTAATAGTTTGACACACTGAGTAGTTGAAGTGATTTTTTCCAATTTTTTTTTAATGTTTCATTGAGGCATTGCTTTTATTAGAAGGTTCCTACAAATTGTAAGGTTTACATTGGCCTCAGAAAGAAAGAGGAAAAAAAGGGACCTAGGCAGGTAGGTAAAATTTGAGTCAACAAGAAAGTTTTGTCTTAATAGGAAACAGTTCATTTTCCTTTTGGGGTTATGCCAGATTGACAACTTGCACAGACTTGTTGCTAATATTTAAAAACAAACAAACCAAAGATATAAATTGTTTAGGAGACGCTTAGCTGGTTTTTCTCATTCATGAATGATTCTTTATATGCTGTGTTTTTATTACTTTGCTATTTTCAGATTTCACTTTAAAGGTCGAAGTTGCTATAGTTTGCTAGTCTAGTGTGTTGCAGGTTATACCATTTTTATGTTACTTCTTTGTTTTTAGTACTTTGTTTTGTGTTTCAGGTTTAACTTAAACATGTAGATTTAAAACAGTGGATTTACAGTGCCTTCTGTTTCTTTAAATACAATTGTCAGAGCTTCTGAACTTAGAAGTCTGCACATATTTTTTGTTTTAGGTTTTGATGCATGAATTTTGATGTATTTTCTTTTTGCCCCTTTTTTTAAAAGGAGGATTCTGACCGAGCCTATAGAATGTATTTGTCAGCTTTTGACCAGGAATACTTGGTTTCCTTTTATTTAAGTGTCTTTCATGTTTATAGTGAGGTTTTTAATTTACAAAAAAATGAGCTAATGATGCTTCAGATGTTGTATATAATGTATTCTTTTTATTTTATGTGTAGATGGCTCTTGGACAAGTCCGAGCAGTACAACACACTGGGAGGGAATGCCCTCTCCTTTTAAAGGCAGGAATTTTTATTTATTACCTGTGTTTAGTATGTAAACGTGAAATAAACCAGTGGATTCTTAAATGGACACAAGTATTTCTTGGATTATGTGTCTGAATTTTTGCTGCACCACATTCTGATGTTTAATCATTTAAGTTCAGAGGGGGGAGGAGAATGTAGTACTTTCAGCTATAGGTTGTCAATTCTGAGGTATACATTGCATTTATCTGTGTAATGGATTTAGATAAAGGTAGTCATGTTGCTTTGAGTTTTTTTGCTGAAGTTTTATGCTGTGAAATGTTTGTTTAGGAATAACAGAATAGTTTAGGTTGAGTTTGCTTTGTAATGTGATTTTCTTTTGGCATAGTTTTGTGGTCACTGTCAGATATATTCAACTTTTTATGTCAGATTTTCACATTTGATAGTGTTTTTTTCTTCCAATCTTCATTTCCTACAGTAGAAGCATCATTAGCCTATATAGCATGTGATAATTTGCTAGTAATGGACCGAAATACTTTGTCTTTTATCAGTCTAATGTGCATAACATACATTAAGGTCAGTGATTTAATTCAATCAAAGAGACTTTTTAAGAATGTCTGTGCATATCTGAAACATGAAAATGAAAAAATAGTTTTTCTTCCTTAAATTATTGAGTTGGAGTTGAGTTTTGGCATTTTGGTACAAAGGTTAAATCATACCCTCAGATAATTCAATAAATGTTTATATCGATATTCTTGTTTGGGAAGAGGGAACTGTGTACTTACTGGCAAAAAAAAATTGAAAGACTCTTAATTTTGCAGATCAACCAGATGCTAAGAAAGTTGCTCCTCAAAATGACTGTAAGTATTTATTTAAACTGGATTGAAAGTTAAAATAGCTGAATTTTATTATCAAGGTTGTATTTCTTTTTTGGTGTGGGTATTTTTGTTAATCTGGTTGATTTAAGAATAGATTGAGTTGGTCTAGGAATATTCGTCTAGAATGTCTAATCTGAACTTAGCATATATATATATACCTTCTATTTTTATAATCTTTAGTCATGAATAGTTACATGTAAATATTGGTTGCTTAGTTAATTTGCATATTTATTTAACTTCTCCAATTTTTATAGTCTATGTACCACTTAGAAAAGGAAAGTGATTTGTCCTATTCCTTTGCTAATACAGTGTCTGTTCTTTCACCGGCTTTCTTGTCATTGTCAGTGCTGGCTTACACGTTCTGTACAGAGTATTATTTCTCTCAAAGGTTTGTGCTTCAGGGAATGTTTGAAATGATTATGTTATTAAATACAGTTTTATTTAATTTTTTCGATAGCTTTTGGAACACAGTTACCACCGATGCATCAGCAGCAAAGGTAGAGTCAAAACTTTTTAAAAAGTACTTTGTGAGTTTTAGTTGAGTTTTCTTTCATTTTTTTTGCTATAGGGTGTATATGCTCACCAAAGGTGGAGCATGCCTTGTAAAGTGAGAAAGCACCCTTCAGGGTATGACCACACTACATTCTCTCCCCTTTTATTGTCCCCCTGAGATTTTGGAAGTGCTTGCTGCGCGCGCGCGCACACACACACACACACACACACACACACACCTGTGTGGTGTGTTTTAAGCCACCGGTCTAGGAATCGAAATCATACGGGCCATGTGGGATCCAGTCACCCTGACCATACCATGTCACTTAGCTGGCACAATTGAGTTTTTTATATAAATACAATTTAGTTAGTGTATAGTAATATGTATCCCCGAATTCACCCTCTATTTAGTTCATTTCCTTGGGAATGTGACAGAGAATGATCATTTTTCTTTTTGCGTGAGATATTTTTTTAATTTGAAAGGTTTGGTGGAATCAGTCATATTTTAGAAGGAATAGGGTGAATTAGCATAAGTATTAAAGTGATATTTCCTTGGCCTGTCCATGGGGTTGGAGTTAAGGCAGCTGGATCCCACATGGCCAGTCATGCAGTTTGAATCCTAGACCCAGCAGTTTTCTGGACATCTGTGCCCATGTGTGCCCAAAATCTGTAGAGAACAATGGAGGGGGAGGGATTGCACCCCTCCGAAGGGGTGCTTTCTCACTTTCTTGCCTATCTGTCTGTCTGTCTCTCTCTCTCTCACACACACACACACACACACACGATAGTTATTGTTTGTTTTTTTAATGACATCCCCTGAACTCTAACCCAGTTTCTTTGCCTTTCATGCTTTCATAATGTTCTGTTCACCATCTTTTTCTTACTTGATGTATGTCACCTTAATCACAAGTTTTAGTTTGGTTTATTGTTCAAATGTCATATCTTCGCCATAAATATGTGCCTAGGGCCTTAGTTTAAGTCATTATGAAACATTAAACCTCCATTTTTATTGGTAGAGTACCTTTTATATGTAAACATACCTTTCTTTGAAGGGAAATGTTAGTTTCTGTTATTTTTTAGCAGATCTGTAATGACAGAAGAATACAAAGTTCCAGATGGAATGGTTGGATTTAGTAAGTAATCTCATTTTTTATTTTTTGAAAACATAATCAAAGTATACTTTATAGTCCTTCAACAAATAATTTTCTTGTTTTTTCCCTAACTAGTAATCGGCAGAGGAGGTGAACAGATCTCACGCATACAACAGGAATCTGGATGCAAAATACAGATAGCCCCTGGTAAAATTATTTTCTTGGTATTTTGAAAGTGACTAGAACACTACCATATTTTTTAGGTTGCTAGTTATAATGATGCTACATGTTAATCTTTTGACAGAAAACTTTCTTTTTGTTTTTAATTGTAGACAGTGGAGGCCTTCCAGAAAGGTCTTGTATGTTAACGGGAACACCTGAATCTGTTCAGTAAGTATAAAAGTCTTTAAAGTCTCCATATAGTGATAATATGAGGATTCTTGAACTTTCTTTGCTTTTGCAGTATTGTCTTGCTGCATTCCGTGAAAGTCCTAGGTGTGTTTTTTTTTAATCAATCATTTAGTTTTATTTATTACTATTATAATTATTTTTAATTTGACTAGAGAGGGGGAAAGAAGGGAAGCAAGCCACCAGGTCTGGGACTTGAACTACAGTTGGCATGTGGGAGCCCAGTGCCTTAATCACCATGCCACTTGCCAGCCCCCTGAAAGTTGTTTTTAACTCCTTCAAAGTTTATGCTTCATGCTTTTCTCAATTAGGGTTCACCATCTGAACCTTGGAATGCAGAGCATGATTAAAACCAGCTAATAATTCCATTCTCCCTCCACTTGAAGCAAATGTGGCCTGGAGAGAAATACAATCATGTTGACTGGTTTACCTAAAATTTGTAACTATTAAGCTGAAATTAAGCTGAGACTTGCGTTGCCTACATTTCCCTAGGTTAATTCACTTCTCTAAAAGGTGCTCCAATACTGTTTCTTCCACCTGTAGATTTTCAGAATCTATCCCCTTGTCTTCTACGGAAAGCTTGTTTGTGTTTGCTGAAATAAGAAACACTACTTTCCCTAACCACTTATTTGTGCTCTCTACATACAGTACTCGGTTCTGTATCCTTTGTGTTGTCTGTGCCTAAAGCCAGCCCTTCCTTCCTACTGAAGGGTATTGTCCTAAAATGGATCTTTCTCCTAATTTAGTTTTCCCTTTCTATTAATTAGTCTTTTTTTTTTTTTTAAGAGAGATTTTTGCTATAGGGCGTGTGCACTTGCCAGAGAGACAAAGAGTAAGAAATTGCCCCTGGGGCATGGCAATGCCACAGTCCCTTCTCCTCAAGTTCTTGAGCACACATACGTGGCCAGCGTGAATTCTAAGCCACCAGGTCCAGGTTTGAACCATGGTTGACTATGTGGGAGTCCAGCGATGTAAATGTTACACTGTCTGCTGGTCTCCAATAGATAATTTCTAATAACATGCAGACATGCTTGAAAATAACCTCCATCTTAAAAAACCATCCCTAACTCCATGTACTACTTTTCTTTTTTCTTTTTCTTTTCTTTTTTTTTTTTTTTTTTTTTTCTTTTCACTTCTTGAGAGAGAGAGACAGAGTAGCTTGGTAGGGTCATATCATGCCACTGTCTTCCTCAGAGCCTCCCAGCCAAGAGGATCATGAGTGAGGGAGAATGGGCAGGTCCAATATGTTTGATTTGACTCAAGATTAGCCTTTGGGCTTCTTATGTGGTCAAAGCATCGTGCAACAGCACTGTACCACCTTTACCACCCCGGCTGAGTTTTTGCCAGCATGTATGCTTGCTCACCAGAGACAGAGAAGGAGAAGGAGAACACACCCTGCACAATGGGACATGATCACACCACATCCATTCCCTATTTTCCCATCCTGTCAGGATTTTAGACGTGCACACACATGGGCCTGGCATGTTTTTCAAGCTGCTGAAGCGTTGTACTCAAATGACAGTCAGCCACATAGGCTAAAACTCCCTGTGTGTATTTTCTTTTAAGGATTACTTTATTTATTACTTTATTTTATGAGAAAGAGAGAGAGAGAGAAGGGTAAGGTGAGAAAGCACACCACCAGGTATGGAATTTGAACTATGGTCAGCCATGTGGGAGTCCAGCACTTTAACCACCACGCCACCTGTTATCCCCAAGCTCCTTGTGTCTGTTCAGACATCCCCAACTTTAGATCATTAGGAAATCCTTGCTTTCAGCCTGATTCCCAAGCTCTCTTTCATTCATCTTACCTCTGGATGGCTCTGTATTTTAATTTCTTTCATATCCCATTTATCCATAAACTACCCTTACTCATCTCTTATTTTTAATTTATTCTGAACAAGGCATTTTGTTGCCTTCTGTTCCTTATTCTGTGACACCCTTTGCATATATTATTGCTTTATTATATCTTTAGTGTTTTCTTTTTAAAGAATTACTTTATTTATTATTATTACTTGTTTAATTGGACCAGAGAAAGGGAAAGTGAGAAAGTAAGCCACCAAGTCTGGATCTCAAACTGCAGTTGACCTTGTGAGAATCCAGCACCCCAATAACCACACCACCTGCTGGCCCCATATCTTTATTTTATTTTATTTTTTTCTTTTTTTGGAGAGGTTTTTGCTATGGGGCGTGCGCTCACTGACAGACAGAGACAGACAGACAGCGAGAATAACCCCGCAGGGGGGATGGCCACGCCACAATCCCTTCTCCTCCATTCTCCTCTCGGGATCTTGAGCACGCACGCACATGTGCCCGGCGTGAGTTTAAGCCACCAGGTCCGGGATTCAAACCACGGTCGACTACATGGGAGTCCAACGACATAGCCATTACACCAACTGCTGGTCCCCACATATCTTTATTTTTTTATGCTTGTCCCATAGTAGTGTTTTTGCAGTAGTCTAGACATAGCAGTCCTTTTCATTTTCTTTAAAGATTTTTTATTCAATTTTATTTATTATCATTATTATTACTTACGTAATTCTCCGGGGGGGGGGGGGGGGGGGAGTGAAAAAGCAAGCCAGCAGGTTGGTGATTCAAACCATGGTCAGCCATGTGGGAGTCCAGTGCCTAGACCACTATGCTACCTGCTGGCTCCTTGCTTTTCTTTTTTAAGAATTATTTTATTTAACTTTATTATTTTTTAATTTGACCAGGAGAGAGAAGAGGGAAGTAAGAAATCAAGCCACCAGGTCTGGGGCTCAAACTGGTTGCCCATGAGGGAGTCTGGCACCTTTAATCACTACAGTACCTGCCATCCTCTTTGCTTTTCTTTTAATGAGAGAATTATTGGCAGGTGCTATCACATCTGGCGTATTCAGGTTTTCTTTTTTTTTTTTAATCAAATTTATATCACTACTTTGCTCAAAATTACTTTGTTTTGTTTTTGCTAAGGGAGATTTTTGCTATAGGGCATGTGTGCTTGCCAGGGAGACAGAAATCAAAATAACACACTCCCAGAGATTATGGTGATGCTGCCGTCCCTTCTCCTTGATTCTTCTCTCAGGATTTTGGACATGCACACACACTTACCCGGTGTGAGTTTTAAACTGCTGGGTCCGGGACTTGAACCAGGTGACCACGTGGAAATCCAGTGATGAAATCATTGCACCATCTGCTGGTCCCACCCAGAATTCTTAATTTGTCCCCTAACATTAGAATATAAATCAGTACATTATCAGGGCCTGGCCTCCTAACTCAATTTTTTGCCATTCCTGTATCAGCTCACTGTGTTGTAGCTCCTTTTAATCCCCTTTCTGTTTTTTCAACACATGAATCATGCTCCCTTTTTGAATCTCTAGCACTTTCTGTTCCTTTTCTCTGTAATGTCTTTCCTAGCTATTTTTATCACTCCTTCCTTCAGGTTTTGGCTCAAATTTGTCTTTATTAGCAGGGGTCCCTATATTTATTTTTTATAAAATATACTATCACACACACATAATCCCAGTCTCTCCTTATACTACCGTGGTTTTCTTCATAGGACTTGCCAGGTGATGTGTATTTGAAATACCGTGGTATTTTTACTGAATGAAGTTAAGCCACTGGGGTAGGAATCTTATTTGTTTTGTTCAGTGCTATAACTCCATTAACTAAAATAGTACCTGGCACAGACTAGATATTTTAAGTATTTGTTGAACTGATAAATTGTAACATGGCTGAACAAAAAGATAGTTTTAAAACATAAATAAATAATTAATTATTAGAAGAATCAGCTTAATCCTGAGAAAAAATTAGGGTGTTCCTTCTTGAAATTTTGGGGCTTTTTTTCTTTTTTTTGGAGAGTTTTTTTTGCTATACGGTATGTGCACTCGCGAGAAATCACCCCTCAGGGGGGATGGGATGGCTACGCCACAATCCCTTCTCCTCTCAGGTTCTTGGGCATGCACGCACACACACCGGGCATGAGTTTAAGCTACTGGGTCCAGGACTCGAACATGGGAGTCCAGTGACATAGCGATTATGCCAACTGCTGGTCCCATGGGCTGTTCTTAAAAGTGATTGGTGGGGGGGGGTTAGATTTTTACTGTAGGGCTTGTGCACTCACCAGAAAGACAGTGAGAGAAAGAAAGCGAGAAATCACCCCCCGGGGGGATGGCCACGCCTCAATCCCTTCTCTTTTTTCCTCTCGGAATCTTGGGTACACACACGCACACATATCCGGCGTGAGTTTAAGCCACCAGGTCCAGAACTTGGACCGTGTTCAACTACATGGGAGTCCAGCAACATAGCCATTACGCTAACTGGTGATCCCAAAATTGAAAATTTTATATTGAGAATTTATCACGATTTTGGACGCTTGATTTCATTTTCTTGTTAAAAGCATAAGGTAAAGGGGCTTACAGGTGGCAGTGATTGAAGCACTGAACTCCCAAGTAACCGACTAGGGTTCAGCCTGGACCCGTTGCCTTGAAACTCAGTTGGGCACATACTCAAAATCCCAGGAGTAGAATGGAGCATAAGGGATTGTGACATGGCCATCTCCCTGGGGTGGGGGCTGATTTCTCTCTTTCTTTCTGTCTCTCCAGTGAGCACACTTGCCCTATAGTAAAAATATTTCTACAAAGAAAATAGGTAAATAGTAAAAGTGTTGCTAGCGTGAGCTTTGACGCACCTAATCCTGAATTGTGATAAGAGTATTTGATTATACTATTTTATATATTCTCTATTTGGATAATCTTGGTTAGTTATATTTTATTATTTGAATGTTAAATTTGTTAACAGATCAGCAAAACGGTTACTGGACCAGATTGTTGAAAAAGGAAGACCAGCTCCTGGCTTCCATCATGGTGATGGACCAGGAAATGCAGTTCAAGAAATCATGATTCCAGCTAGCAAAGCAGGATTAGTTATTGGAAAAGGGGGAGAGACTATTAAACAACTTCAGGTATTATTTTGTTTGTAAAATGATTACTTTTAGTCTGATTTTAAGCCAATTTTCTTTTATTCTCCTTTTGTTAATACGTATGAATTCTCTGATTATAACCAGGAACGGGCTGGAGTTAAAATGGTTATGATTCAAGATGGTCCTCAGAACACTGGTGCTGACAAACCTCTTAGGATTACAGGAGACCCATACAAAGTTCAAGTAAACTTTATATTTTTTAAAGGAGTTGGGGTTGGGCAAAATGTACCCAGATAATTTAAATGTTTTGAGACGTGCTTTGTAAAATGGTTAACTTTTTCTACTTCAGCAAGCCAAGGAAATGGTGTTAGAGTTAATTCGTGATCAAGGTGGTTTCAGAGAAGTTCGAAATGAGTATGGATCACGGATAGGAGGAAATGAAGGGATAGATGTAAGTAAAAATATATATTCAGAAATGTTACGTGCTAGTTGACAGATGCAGTTTTTTCTATTTTGTATTAGATACTAGCCTTCTCTGCCATCTTAGGCTTTTTCAAATTTATGTTTCAAATTTTCAAATTTGAAACATAATTGTATCTTGTTACCCTATTTGGTAAAAACATGGTATTATATATACTTTTATGATTTAATGCAGTTGAAATTTCAGGAAATGGCTTTCTTAACACTTGGTCTTTTTACATAAGGTCCCTATTCCAAGATTTGCTGTTGGCATTGTAATAGGAAGAAATGGAGAGATGATAAAAAAAATACAAAATGATGCTGGTGTGCGAATTCAGTTTAAGCCAGGTGAGTACATGTGTTAATCTCTTTTTTTTCCTCCTCAAATGGGGACAGATGGGGGTCCAACATATGCCGTGGTGATTAAGGCATTAGACTCCCACATGGCCTATTGCAATTCGAGTCCCGGACCTGATAGCTTGCTCTCTCACTTTCTGTCTGTCTGTCTCTCTCATGAGAGCACATGTCCTATAGCAAATTTTTAAAATAATAATAATAAATAATTTAAATCTAAACACAAATGGAGGCATATGGTTGCCAGAGAGTGGGGATAGAGAAAGTAGCCCCCTCATCCTTTTTCCTCCACCTCTCCATCCTGTCATAACTTTGAGAATGAATGCACATATACCCTGCATGTTTCTCAGTAGAATTAGAACTGTTATTGGCCATCTGATATATATAGGTTCCCATGCACAGCACTTAACCATTGCACAATGGGGCGATTTTTTATATATATATATATATATATATATATATATATATATATATATATATGGATAACGATTTATATATATAGAGAGAGAGATAACATAATATATAATATTACATATATGTTATACTTTATGTATTTCAATTTGACCAGAAAGAAAGCAAGCCAACAGGTCCAGAACGCAAACCGTGGTCAGCCATGTGGGAGTGTCCAGCGCCTTTACCACCATGCCACCTGCTGGTCCCTGGCTCCATATATTTAATCTTTTAAGTGTTGGGAGCTACCAGATTTTTAAAATTATTATTATTCTATTTAACTTTTATTTATTTATTACTATTATTAATTTGACTAGAGAGAGGGGGTAAAGTGAAGCCGCCCGGTACGGGATTTGAACCACGGTTTGCCATGTATGAGTCCAGTGCCCTTAAATACCATGCCACCTGGTAGCCCAGGGAGCTGCCAGTTTTGACACTCACATGTTAAATGTTTAATTAATTGAATTTGCTTCTTTCTTCTGAAGATGATGGAACAACACCTGATAGAATAGCACAGATAACAGGACCTCCAGACCGATGTCAACATGCTGCAGAAATTATTACAGACCTTCTTCGAAGTGTTCAGGTTTGATAGAAAGCTTGTCATTTTCATTTTTTGTTTTTATTGGGAAAGTATTTTCTTTAATCAAAACTAAAAGTTTGAATGGCTTAAAGGTAGAGCGACATCTTGGAGCAGGAAAAAGTGTTATCTAAGTCTGCTATTTTACTCACCCCAAAATATTAAAAATGGTAGATTTTAAAGTGATTATTTGGGCCAAATCATTTCTAAAGTCTTATTTTATTTTTTTTTTTTTTGTCTTTTTTACCCTTAGGCTGGTAATCCTGGTGGACCTGGACCTGGTGGTCGAGGAAGAGGTAGAGGTCAAGGCAACTGGAACATGGGACCACCTGGTGGACTACAGGAATTTAATTTCATTGTGCCAACTGGAAAAACTGGATTAATAATAGGAAAAGGCAATGTATATTAGACTCCTTTTATTTTTTTAAATTAGTTATTTATAATTTTATTCATTTTTCAGTTTCCTATAAGGGCACATGTGCTCACCGGAAAGAGAGAGGGGGAAAGAGAGAAGAAAGCAAGTCACTAGATTTAAGACTTTAAGACTGTTAAATAACATCTCTCTATTTAAGCCATGTGGGACTCCAGTACCTTAACCACCATTGCACCTGATTGCCCACATTGTAAACTTTTAATATTTAACACATTACTTTTTGTTTTTGTTTGTTTGTTTTGTTTGTTTTTCATTTTAATTGAGATTTAGTAATTACACATGTTTGTGAGATACATTGATTTTTTTTTTTTTTTTTTCTTTTTTGGAGAAATTTTTGCTATAGGATACATGCATTCACTAGAGAGAGAAAGCAAGGAATCATACCCTCTTCCCCAGAAGGGATGGCCATGCTGCAATCCCTTCTTCTCCTTTCTCCTCCTAGGATCTTGGGCCTGCATGCACAGGCACCTGGCATGAGTTTTAAGTCACAGGGTCCAGGACTCAAACCATTGTCGGCCTCTTGGGAAGGGAGTCTAGCGATGTAAGTGCTATGCCCTCTGCTGGCCCCTAAACTGATTTTTTCAGTACTAGAATACAATACATGTTAATTAAATCAAGGTAGTTAGTATATCCATCATTTCAGCCATTTATCCTCATTTTCTAATAGAATGTTTAAAATCTTTTCCTTTTTCCCCCAAGTTTGCAAGAACACATATGCACTCACCAGAGAGAGAGGGGGCACCCTTTTCTCCATTTCTCTCTAATTCAAGGATCTTGGGCAAACATGTACGGAGTATAATTTTATTTTTCTTTTTTGACCTAGAGTGTGTATGCTCTCTGGAGAATGGGAGAGACTGAGAAAGTATCCTCAAGTGGGATGGCCACACTGCAGTCTCTACTCCATTCTCTCGCGATTTGGGGCATGTATGCACACACACCCAGGTTTTTTTCAAGCTGCTGAGTCTGAGGCATGAACCATGGGGTCAGCCCTGTGGGATCTAGCCACTTTATCCCCATACCCCAGCTGGCCCCGTATCCTCTTACTCTGAAATAAAAAGTATGTAACAACTTGTTAACTCTATTTACCCCACTATGTTTTGTAAAATTATATACTATTCCTCTTACCTATCTGTGATTTTGTCTCTGTTAAAAAAACATGTCTCTATTTTCTCCCCCCATGTTATTCAACCTGTAGAAGTCATTGTTTAACTGTCAGCTTTTGTGAGGTCATTTTTTAAATATTTACACACATGAAAAAATGTAGTATTTTCTGCACCTATATTAGTTCACTTAACAGAATGTTTACCAGGCTTACCCATCTTGCCTCAGGTGACAGGATTTTAATCTTTTAAAATCTTGATTGGCATGTTTATTCCATATCTTGGCTTTTGTGAATAGAGGTGCAATAAACATTAGGTGCAGTATCTTCACAGCATTCCTATTGTGTTTGGAGGAACCTGCACACTGTTTACCATATGGTTACAGTAATTTACATTGTTTTTGTTTTTCATAAAATTAGGGTGAGATATCAATCTAAATATAGTTTTGATTTAGATTCTTTTGATTTAGATTTCCCTACTGATTACTGTGTTGAGCATTTTTTTGTATGTATTTATTGGCTATTTGTATATCTTTTGAGAACGATTTATTGAAAACGTTTGTCCATTTTTTTCAGTGAGGTTATTTGTTGGTTTTCTTTTTCCCTTTTTTTGGAGAGGTTTTTGCTATAGGGTGCGTGCGTTCACCAGACAGACAAAGAGAGACAGAAAGACAGAAAGAGAGAAATCACCCCCCAGGAGGGATGGCCATGCCGCAATCCCTTCTCCTCCGTTCTCTCGGGATCTTGGGCACGCACGCACACGTGCCCAGTGTGAGTTTTAAGCCACCGGGTCCAGGAAGGAAATGAACCGCTGTTGATTACATGGGAGTCCAGCGACATAGCCATTATACTAACTGTCCCTATTTGTTGCTTTTCATTTTTTGTTTTTTGTTTCTTTGTTTTTGCTACTGAATTAACTTCCTTATATATCCCTGTTAATATTCCTTTGTTAAATATATAGTTTTCACAGATATTTTCCTCTATTTTATGGGTTGTCTCTGCTATGTTGATTTTCCTTTGGCGTTAAGGAGGCTTTTGTTTTGGAATAATTCTGGTTTTCTGTTTCTGCTTTTCTTGTCTGGGTGCACATAATAAAAACCTTTACCTTATATTTTTAAAACTCTGCTCATACCAGTGTCCTGAAGTGTTTTCCTTATGTCATCTGCTAACAAGTTTCATAATTTTAGGTTTTAGTTTTAAATCTTTAAAACAGATTATTTTGAGTTTGGTTTGTTTTTGTTTTGTGATGAGAAAGAACTAGGATTTGTTTTGTTTTTCTGCAAGTACATTTCCAGCACTTTTTTTTTTTTTTTTTTTTTTTTTCCTGGAGAGGTTTTTGCTATAGGGCGCGTGCACTCGCCAGACAGACAGAGAGCGACAGAGAGATAGAAAGCGAGAAATCACCCCCCAGGAGGGATGGCCACGCCGCAATCCCTTCTCCTCCATTCTCCTCTCGGGATCCTGGGCACGCACGCACACGCGCCCGCCGTGAGTTTAAGCCACCAGGTCCGAGACTCGAACCGCGGTCGACTACATGGGAGTCCAGCGACATAGCCATTACGCTAACTGCTGGTCCCTCAGCACTTTTTTTAAAAAGATTTTTGCTATAGGGCATGTGTACTTACCAGAAAGACAGGGAAAGTTACAAATCACTCCACACAGGTGGGATAGCCACACTGCAGTTCTTCTCTGTTCTCCTGGGATTTGGGACATATGTGCCTGGTGTGATTTTCAACTACCAGGTCTAAGACTTGAACTGCAGTTAGATATGGGAGTCAAGCACTATAACCACTCCACCACCTCCTGGCTCCAATTAGCACCTTTTCTTTAATATATATATATATATATATATTTTTATTTTAACTATATTCGTGTGTTTATTTTATTTGACCCGGGAGGGACAGAGCAGGAGAAAGAGAGAAGGAAAGTAAGAAAGCAAGCCGCCAGCTTTGGGACTCGAACTACAGTCAGCCATGTGGGAGTCCTGCACCCTTAATGACCATCACGCCACCTGCTTGCCCCCTCACCATTTATTGAAGAGACCATTTTCTCTATTGAATGTAGTTGACTCCTCTTAAAAATCACTTATTTCTGGGGTCTCTGTTCTGCTCTGTTACTTTATATGTTGGTTTTGAAATATGGTAGTGTGATGCCTCCAACTCTACTCTTTTGCTCAGATCTTTTATGATTCCATACAAATTTTGTGGAGTTTCTGTGTGTGTGTGTTTTGTTTCTGTGAAGACAGTCATTGTTATTTCGATACATTTTCCATTGACTATGTAGATCACTTTTCAATAATATGGAGATTTTAATAATTTTGACAATTTCCATTCATGAACATAAGATAAATATTTTTTTTAATTCTTCAATTCCTTTCATCATCTTTTTGTAATCCACATTTTTTTACCTTCTAATTTTTTTTTGGATATTCCTTTAGTTGCTGTTGTAAATGAGTGGCAGTGGTTTTAATTTGGCTCTGTTTTAGTAGGAAAGAAAAACTCTTTCTTTCAAGTTTGTTTATTTCTTCCACGAGACAGACAACATACACCAAAATCTACTGACTTTGACTGGCTCAGATTATGAGCATGCACGCACATTGAGACTTTGGGAACCATACCTGAAACTTCACTGTGTGGATTCATCATCACAAAATGTTGTATTACTTACCTTTGTGGCTGGTCAAAAAGCTGTCCTTTTTATTAGTTTCAGTTTTGCCAGGGGATGGATGTACTCTTGAGAGAGAAAAGTAATCCCCAGTAGAGCATGGTTATTTTGCAATCCCTTCTCCATTTCTCTATCCTGTCAGGATTTGGGGCATGCAGGCCCATATGCTTTTTGTGTTTTTAAAGCCAATAGGGCTAGATTTGAACCTTGGGTGGCCATGTAGGATCCAGAACCATTAACTGGACTGCAGGTCAGGTCCTTACATTTTAAAAAATTGAACATTTATTCGTGTGCTTATATTTCAATTGCTTATAAAAGTAATCTGACCCAAATGTTTTGGTAAGTTATAAAACTCATTAAGATTATATAGAAATGTACAGAGTAAATACAAATTAAATTATTTTAAGAGAATTTTGAAGTACTTCTTATAATTTGATTTGAAGTATAGACTAAATGAAAAAGTTCTAATAGAGTACTATCAGGTAGGCTACTTGCCAGAACTTTTGTAATGGCCCATTTCATTGTGACCATTTGCTTCTGAATTGCTCCTCTTGTACCTTTGAATGTTTAGAAAATTTACTATCTTTTGATTGTAGGAGGTGAAACCATAAAAAGCATAAGCCAACAGTCTGGTGCACGAATAGAACTTCAAAGAAATCCTCCACCTAATGCAGATCCTAATATGAAGTTATTTACGATTCGTGGCACTCCACAGCAGATAGACTATGCTCGGCAACTCATAGAAGAAAAGATTGGTGTGAGTATGCTTTAAATACAGTGTAGACCCTGTTAAGTAAGGCATTAATTCAGATGCACACAGGAAAATGTAATTTTTGATCTGGAATTAATAGATTTTGTGACACCATACCACATAGATACCACATAGAAAGAATTTCCCATCAGTAAGAATAACCTTGTTAAATATGTAATTACATGTGTTTAGAAATACCATATGTTTAGGTTTGAGTAGATAAGAGGAAGATAGTGTTTCTTGCTGACATATTAGTAATGGAGGATTGTGGAACATAGTGAAAGGAAATAGTTAAGGGAATTCAGTATTTTTAAAGGTCTTACCATACCCAGCCTTGGTGAGGCAAAAAGATTAATCAGATGTACCCCTCCCCACCCCTATTCTGTGTAGAAATTTATAAATCTCAAGTACTGGACTGGCTCATAATCATCTGAGGCTTTAAAATGCAAACTCTTTTCTTTTCGTTCTAAATAAAACATACAAAGACAGTTCTGGTTTAGAAGCCTGGGATAGGGCCCAGCATCTAATTTTACAAAAATGTTCCAGGTGATTCTAGTATATAGAATTCTAGTAAACAGAAAAAGTTTTCCAGAGGAAAAATGATAGAACAAAAATTTGGGAAGAACATTGAATGTTTTTTAGTAAATAGAGCAAATAGTATTTTCCTAGGTTCTTTTTTTTTTTTTTAGAATATTTTTTATTTAACTTCATTTATTTTATTTTTAACTTTGAGCACAGAGAGACAGACAGACAGACAGACAGAGCAAGCTGCCAGGTCCGGGACTTGAATCATAGCCATATGGGAGTCCAGTCCCCTCAACCACCACACCACCCTCAGGTGCACCCCCCCATTTTTTAAAAAGAATTATTATCTTATTTAACTTTATTTTATTTTTAATTTTTGACCACAGAGGGATAGAGTGAGAGAAAGAGAGAAATTTCCTGGGTTCTATACAATGAAAATTTGATGTAGGGTTTGTGACAGTGTCTTAAATTCTTAATGATCAGGAAAATTCTCCTTGGTGTTTACCATTGCTATGAATGGAATGCAAAAGAAATTTGACACTGTTTCTGTCTACTTGGAAAGACAAAAGCATGCAGAAGTCTAAAAAATGTAGTATATAAGAACCAGCAGTTAGCATAATGGCTATGTCGCAGGACTCCCATGTAGTCCACTACGGTTCGAGTCCCAGACCTGGCGGCTTAAACTCAACGCTGGGCACGTGTGCGTCTGTGTCCAAGATCCCTAGAGGAGAATGGAGGAGAAGGGATTGCGGCGGGGCCATCCCCATGGGGGTGATTTCTCACTTTCTGTCTCTCAGTTTCACTCTTGTCTTTCTGGCCATCACATGCGCCCTATAGCAAAAACCTCTCCAAAAAAAAAAAAAAAGCAAAGAAAAAAAAATGCAGTATATAAACATAGATTCTGTGGTATGAATAATTAACATAACTAACAAAGGAAGAAAAATGCTATAGACTCTAATGACAGAGGTTGATGCCAAAGTAGAAAAATGAGTAGAACATCGTTTTTTAACTTTATTAGTTCATATGCATAGATCATAATTGTTGTTGGATTCATAGAAAGTCAAGTTAGGTTGTTTTACAGAAGCAGTTTGGAATGGTGGAAAGCATGGGCTCTGGAATAGGCTGCTGAGTTGAAAATCCTGTGACTTAAGTCTATGTGACCTTGGGAGAAGTTATTCCTATCCTTCTGGTCCAGGTTCCTCTTATAATAGGAGGATTAGAGTACCTACCTCATAGAGTTGTGGGGATTAAATGAATGTGCCTGTGTTTGTCATGTTGGCTTATCAAACAAGACATCGGCTAAGCTATTTTTATGATGTGGCATCATAAGGATATATAATGTCCTGATCTGCTGAATAAATCATTAAAAGGAATTAATAAAAAGAATGAATTACAAAAGGAATGCTATTTAGAAAATTACGATGGATCATAATCAAAAGAGAACATCAATGTTCTTGATATGAATGGAGTTGGAGTGACAGAAGGACTGAGAGACAAAAAATTCCAGAAGGGAAGGGAAATAGTACTTTCAGGAGAAAATAGGATAAAAGATGAAGTAAACATTAGTTCTTGTATTTAGTTTTTAATGTTAATTGACTCTAGTGAATTTTACATGTCTTTTGAACATGGCAGACTTTTGCAATAGGAATGAAGACAAAAGAAAACCTAAAAGTTGTTTGTGATTGAAAAGAGGGTAGATATACAAGATTATTTGGCTTTTCATTTGTTTAGCCATTACTCTGATTTCTTTTTCTTTTTTTATGTTCTCTTGGGTTTTACAGGGCCCAGTAAATCCTTTAGGGCCACCTGTACCCCATGGGCCCCATGGTGTCCCAGGTCCCCATGGGCCTCCTGGGCCTCCTGGGCCTGGAACTCCAATGGGACCATACAACCCTGCACCTTATAATCCAGGACCACCTGGCCCAGCTCCTCAGTAAGTATTGGGTATAGTTCTTGGCTTTCCCCAAAAAAGTCTAGCTTTCAGTAAATTTTATTTTAATATTGGTATTCCTTTCAGTGGCCCTCCAGCTCCGTATGCTCCCCAGGGGTGGGGAAATGCATATCCACATTGGCAGCAACAGGCTCCTCCTGATCCAGGTAAAATATGCATATAATTTGTTTATCTATACTGTTTATTTACCACCCCTGTTAAACTCTTAAATTTTCTGGTGTTGATGCTACATTTGTATGCATTGTCTTTTCTAGTTCTACTCTTTTAGCAGAGTGTAGGCACTGCTTGTACTGCAGTATGTAACACTGACATGAATATCATCTCTGCTTTTGTGGAACCTTTTTCCACTTACATTTGGCTTTCTCTGCTTATGAATTGATAACAGAGTGCTAAAAGCCAAAAGCTATAGGAAAAAGTAATAATGTGTTAGATTTTAGATACCATTGCTGTTAAATGTACCTATGTATTGTGATACTAACCACGAAGAATAGTTTAGAATTGTTTATAAAATTATGCAAGAGTATTAAATGGGTATTAAATACTTAGCATTACATTCCCAAGTTCTCAAATACAATATTGCCTGTCTATTCTAATACTCCTGATAAACCAGCTTTACATATTAGTAAAAACCAGGCCTGTGTTTATAACTGCATGGTATAACTCAAAATATACTTAATTGAATATTCTCTGTTTATATTTTAGATATGTTACATTCTATTCTATTGCATCTTCACATATTCTGTAGTTTTCTTTACATCTTGATCAAAGAGGCATTCTTTAAAAACAATTAACATTTATTTATGACCCTTTTTTCTTACCTGCTACCTACCTTTTAGGCTTCTTTCACTGGAGTAGTTTCAAGGAAGGTATACTGAATTATGGATTACTTTCTACACATAGTATATTTATCCAAAAAAATCCCGAGTAACTGATCTAAATTGATACTGTTTAATTTGATTAAACATTTTGATATTTAAATGTGGCCCTATATTGTAATATACTTAAATTTTATTGGAAAGGTGTTTGTGTGAATGTGATGATGCAACACAACAGTCACCAAATGATGACAGTTTCCATTTGTTCAAGGAATGAGTTATATAGGAGTAGGATCTGGCTATGGAAAGATGAGTTTATATTTTATAGAAGAAGAATTGTTCTACTGCATAAGCGGTATCTATATAAATATGATTTACCATATAATAGTCTAAAAGTTCTTTATTTTAAATTTTTAATGAAAGGGCGTTTTTTTCCCCTTTTGTAATAAGCTAATTAAGAAGAGGAATGAAACTGAAAAGTATGAAAGTAAGAGTGAGGTATCTCTTGAGTAATGTGGATCTGTTAGGATTGTACCTGTAAGCACTATTGGGGTAATAACATGATTATCCCTTAGAGAATAAGGAGTGGTTCCTGTATTAGACTCTTATGTTTTCCAGTTAGAATAGTAGTGTAAGTCACCACTGTCAAAACTGGTCAGTGAATGTGACTTAAAAGTAACCCATTTCACTAGAAGGTATCAGCTATTTGGCCCAGCTAAGATTTGTCAAGGAGTTAACCATCTGTGGATTAGATGTGCAACTTAGAAATATGTAATATTATCTATAGTCTTCTAACTAAAGTTTCTATTTTAAAAAAAAGCTAAAAATCTATTGTGGATTTATGTAGTACTTTAAAATTTAGACTTTAGTGTCCAAACAGAACCTTGATCAGTCCTAGCCCTCAACACAATTTACTAGTTCGGGCACGTTAAACAAATTTTTGAACCCCTGTGAGCCTCTTTTCTTACCTAAAGAATGATAACAAATGAGTTAACTGTACATTTAACTAATGAATATTTAGTTAAGTTCTTAGTACATAATATATGTAACTGTGACAGTGGTTTCCTTTTGTGTTGTATACATTTGGGAGTATTAAATACCACTCCACAAAGTGTTTTATCTCCATTTCTATATGTAGACATTGTATCAAGTGAAATATTTGTATTTATAAATAGATAATAATACTGTTCAGACTTACAAATATCCAACATGGAAAAAACAATACATTGAATTACTGAAGAAAGGTTTCAAGGATAGCCTGACTATCTTATAATTATATTCTAATTTATTTTTCCCTAGAAATCCTTTCAGACTTAACTAACACTTTATTATGCAGCAGATAATTGCTCTCTTTGGGGATACAGGCTAAACAGATACTATATAGATAAACTTCTAAGGCAGTTACATTCTTGGGTATAGAATAATAAAGATATACCTATAGAATTATTTGGTATTACAGATATAAGGACAGAATCAACAAGAGGATTTTTGGTTTGGGGCTGCAAGGCCTCAAACTGTTTAAAAATCAGTTGATTTGTAAAGGTGAGCCAAGTGTAAAAGAAGCATAACATTACCAAAGGTCCAGTCATGAACATGGTGACTTCTGAATAGTAAAAACAATTGTTGTAGCTGGAACTTGAGCAATGAATAAATAGTGACAGAAGGGGAAAATGAGGATGGAATGAAAGGGATATACCATTGGGTCTAGATTGTTAATGTTGAATGATAAGCTGTACTTGGAAAGCTTTTGCCATCCTAAGGATTCATGAGAAAAAAGAAGCTTGGTTAGAATAATGACATTAAGCTTAGGACATTCAACTGTGAAATATGGTGGGAAAAAAATGTGGTTAATCTATTTTTATTTTGTCTCTTCATTAAATACAAATTGGGGCATAGTTCACAGTTCTAAAATAGTTATTTCTTTCTTGTACAAGTTAGCCCCTAGAGATTTTTCCTTTAGTCATCTGTCACATAGAACTGTTCTGCTTGAGGTGAAACTGGTTTAGAAAACAAGGACACAAGGATGATTTCAGCCAAAATATTGAATTTGAAGCCAAAAGATTTTAATTCATATCTCTGTTTGGCCACTCCTAGTCTGGTAACCTAGGAAAGTCCATTGGTGAGCCTCAGTGTTCTATAATAAAAACCAAGAGTGACAATAAAAATATCTAGTTAATTTAGAAGTCTGTATGTTTGCTGTTTGAGTATGAATGAGAGAAAGGACTTTCCATGTAAACCTTGAACTTCTATTTATTCTAGCTAAAGCAGGAACGGATCCAAATTCAGCAGCTTGGGCTGCTTATTATGCTCATTATTATCAACAGCAAGCACAGCCGCCACCTGCAGCTCCTGCAGGTGCACCAGCTACAACCCAAACTAATGGACAAGGTAACTGATGACTAAAAATTTTACTGTCTTTAAAGGCCAAAGCTTAGCTTTGAAGTTAATATATAAACTACATCACTGTATAATATCCAAGATTTAAAAAAAGGGGGGAGGGGACCAGCAGTTGGCGTAATGGCTATGTCGCTGGACTCCCATGTAGTCGACTGCGGTTCGCGTCCCGGACCCGGTGGCTTAAAACACGCCATGTGCGTGTGTGCCCAAGATCCCGAGAGGAGAAGGGATTGCGGTGTGTCCATCCCCTCTGGGGAGTGATTTCTCACTTTCTGTCTTTCAGTCTCTCTCTGTCTTTTTGGTGAGCACACGCGCTCTATAGCAAAAACCTCTCCACACACACAAAAAAAAACAGATTTTTTTGTACGTTATTTCATTATTCAGTGTACGCAGACTTTCCTCTTTAAAATTAAACTAGTCAGGGCCTGGAGTCTCCCACATGGCTGATGGTGGTTCGAGTCCCAAACCTGGTGGCTTGCTCTCTCACTTCTTCCAGCTCCCACCCCTACCCTCCATCTCTGTCTGGTCAGATGAACAAAAATAATAATAATGAATAAAATAATTCTTGAAAAAAAAAAGTTAGTGTATGGAGCCAGCAGGTGTCATAGTGGTGAAGGAACTGGACTCCCACATGGTTTACCACAGTTTGAATCCTGGACCCAGTGTCTTGAAAAACTGGGTACAAATGCATGTATGCACAAAATTCCAGGAGAATGAAGGAGAAGGAATTGTGGCATGGCCATCCCCACAGGGGGCAGTTTCTCACCTTAGGTCTCTGTCTCTCTGTCAAGTACACACACCCTATTGTAAAAGTCTTTTTTTAAAGAAAAAAGTGTGAAATAATTTTAACTTGGTAGAAGTTACAGAAACGCTTTAAAGAACACCGTATTGCCCAGCTGTTAGTTTTGGCCTATTTACTCCATTTTCCCCTCATATGTGTGACCACATCCATTTACCAAAATTTCTAAAGAGAACCATTTAAAACTTAAACTGAGGCCAGTAGGTGGCATGGTGGTGAAGGTGCTGGACTCCTACGCGACTGACTGCCATTCAAGCCCCAGACGTGGGGGCTTGAAAATCACACTGAGCACATGTGTATGCATGCCCAAAAATCCAAGAGGAGAATGGATTGCAGCATCACCATCCTGTTTGGGAGATAATTTTTCATTTTGCCTCTTACTTTCGGTCCCAAGCAAGCACACCTGTCCAATGGCAAAAACCTAAACAAAAAAGATTTAAATCGTAGGCACAATGATTTAGTTTGTGTATTTCCAAAAAAATATTTAGCCATCATACTACCCTTTCCATTAGTTAAGAAACATTGCTATATTTTTAACTGTCCCAGTAGCCCTTACTCATATTTAGCCATTTGTCTGATCAGGACCTCCATCCCATAATGTGTAGTCAGGCTGTTCAAGTCTCACCAGTTTGCAGTAGTTTGGTCTTTCTCTTAGGTTGTAGAGAATACATACCTATTGTTTAGCAGCATGACTATCAACATAGGTCTCTCCAACCTTTTCTCATGACCATGAGGTCATCCTTAATTGTTTAAAAAGAAGACCTCAGATGCTGCTATTTTCAATGTATTGTGTCAAGGGCCATAAAATGTTGAAATGTTCTATCTCTGGAGATGGTAACTTTGATCACTTTGTCAAATTGGTATCTGCTAGTTTTCAGTACCATAAAATCACCATTTTATTCTGTGAAATTCGTATTTTCTGGGACATTATACTGGGTTGAGATCGCTGTTCTGTTCTTTGAACTTGTGTCCATCAGCCTTAGCTTGGCCTGATAAAACTACCACTGTGGTGATAAGTATTTATTTCTATCACTGTACATAGTTGGCAGTTTACTGTAAGAGCTTTCCATCTGTTTAGTTTATATTAATGTTTTCTCTCTTAATTGCCAGAGAGAATGTGCACTTGCCAGAAATAGAAAGCCTTCCCATCAGGATTTTGGGCACACATGCACACAATCCTGTCACAATTTTTGAACCTCGGGTTCTGGGATTTGACCCACAGTGGGCCAGGTGGGATAACACTCCTGATACATTGTTCCTAGCTGCTGCACTATCATAGTGGCTCTGATAAGTTATAATTTTTAAGTATTTTAATTATATTGATAAAATAAATTTGCCCCAGATTTTACCAGCCAGGAGTGTTTTCAAGGTGGTTCCTGTGTCCTTTTGAAATGCCTGTGAATCTTTAAACACTTGTTTACTGTCTGGCCTGTTAAGTTTATTTGGTTCTTTCTGGACTTCAGCCCTTGAATCAGCCTTTTTTCCTTTCTTTCTTTTTTTTTTTTTAGAATTTTATTATTACTGTTATTACTAATTTTTAATAATAGGGTACATGTGTTCACCAGAGAGGGACAGATGGGTGGTGGTGAGGAAAGGGAGTTAGAAAGCAAGCAGCCAGGCCCAGGACTTAAACCCTGGTCTGTCAGGTAAGAATCTCATGCCTTAATCATGGTGCCACCTGCTGGCCCTAAAACCTTTTTTTCATATTGCCAGCAATTCAGTTCCAACACTTTAAAAAGTTCTTCACAGCAGGCATGGTGGCACCCGCCCTATGGCAAAAGTTCTACATGGCATTTTCCTTTTCCACACATACAAATGGCAAGAAGCCCAGTATCTCAGTGTATTTCTTTATTTGACATCATTTATGCCCAGTGTAATCAGTCTTTTAAACAACTTGATCATCTTTGTCCACTACCTCTGTACCCCCAAGCATCCTATGTCTTGGTATCACTGTCACACAGAACATCCCTTCTGTTCTCATTACCCTGTTGTACGGCAGCTCCTAAATTCAAGAGACGGAAGTAAAGGCCTCATACTGCCTTTTAAAAATACTCATCTAGTGGAGTCAGGAGGTAGCATGATGGTTAAATTACTGGACTTCCAAGTGACCATAGTTCAAGTCTCAGACCTAGCGACTTGCCTACTCTCCCTCTCTCCCTCCTCCTCTCTTTCTCTTTGGTGAATGAATGTGCACTATAGCAAATTAAAATAAAATAATATATAAGATAATTTTTTAAAATATATTTATTTAGTTTCTTTGATTTTTCTTGAATAAGGAGATCAGCAGAATCCAGCTCCGGCGGGACAAGTTGATTATACCAAGGCTTGGGAAGAATATTACAAGAAAATGGGTATGTTGTAAATTTTTAAAATATACATACATACACACTCACATATTTCTAGTTAAATTGAAGTACTTAGTAAGTGTCCATTAGAATGTGGAATATTTTGATTAAAGATATTTATTCTGTGCTTTTATTTCTTTAAATGATTCTTACCCATTCACTAATTTTTTAAATCTTAAGAATGAGCTACAGGGACCCTCAGATAGCATAATGGTTTTACCACTAGACTCCCACTTGGCCAGCCGCAATTTAACTGGACCCAGTAGCCTCAAACTCCAAGCATGTGTGTGTGCCAACCCAAAATCCTGAGAGGATAATGGAGGAGAAGGGATTATGGTGTGGCCATTTCCCCTGAGGGGTGGTAATTTCTCGCTTTTGATCCATTTGGCAAGTGCATGTACCCTGTAGCAAAAATCTCCTTTAAAAAAAAAAAAAGAATGAGCTGCAGTGTGGTCTGAAATCAACTGGACTTTCAGGCATACCAAAAATACTACAAATAATTATTATTAAAGCTATGTTTTATAATAAGGAAATTTTTTTATTTGTTTATTTTAAGGTTTTTGCTATAGAGTGCATTAGTTCCCCCAGAGAGAGACAGGGAGGGAAAGTGAGAAATCACCACTCATAGGATTAACATGCTACAGTCTCTTGTCCTTTGTTCCGTTGGAAATTTGGGCACGTATGCACACATGCCCTGTGTGATTTTGGAGTCATGGGTCTGGGACTCGAACCATGGCTGACCATGTGGGAGTCCAACCTTAACAACCACACCAGCTGCTGGCCCCAAACTTTATTTATAAATGTTTACCAACTAATTATTAATTGAAAACTAAAAGTTTTCCCACTGGCACATGTGATATTGAATATTACTATATACTTTGGTTAACTTTTGTTAAAGGGAGTTATTTATATTGCTATTCTAAATAATGATAAGTTAAATTTAAGAATACTAAGGAAAAACTGGTTGTGTTTGGTATCATTATTTTGGCTACAAAATAAGCAGGTTAGAAGTAATTGACAGTGGGACTAGCAGCGTAATGGCTATGTCGCTGGACTCCCATGTAGTCGACCGTGGTTCGAGTCCCGGACCTGGTAGCTTAAACTCACGCTGGGCACGTGTGCGTGCTTGCCCAAAATCCCGAGAGGAGAATGGAGGAGAAGGGATTGCAGCATGGCCATCCCTCCTGGGGGGTGATTTCTTGCTTTCTGTCTCTCTCTCTCTCTGTCTCTCTGTTTTTCTGGTGAGCATATGCGCCCTATAGCAAAAAAAAAAAAAAAAAAAAAAAAGAAGTAACCAACAGTGACAGAGGAAAGTGAATTACTTACATAACCTGTACATGTGTGAAAAGGATGAACAGCCGCTGGGGAAAGCCATTTTCATTCAGCAACTATACAGCACATATGTACCAGGTATAGCCATTGATGATTAAAATGCAGTTATGGGTATAAGGAACTAGGGTCCCCACCCTGTAGTTACTATATGCCAATAAAGGGAACAATTCTTTTTTTTTTTAATTATTTCTTTATTTAATTTTGTTTGTCATTGTTGTTATTATTTTTTAATTTGACCAAAGAGACAGAGAGAGAGTGTGAGAGGAGGAGAAAGTGAGAAAGCAAGCTGCCAAGTCCAGACCTCGAACTGTGGTAGGCCATGTGGGAGTCTAGCACCTTAACCACCACACCACCTGTCGGCCCCTAGATGGTACAGTTCTTAATCAACTAATTTGCAAACAGTATAGTAAGCTACTGTGATAGAAAAGAACTGTGTCTACACTCAAATTTCACACGTACAGATTGGGGAAGAGGTCGTACAAATTACTGTGACCAAACCAGAATTTGACTGATAAAAGGACCTGAATCCCAAGGCTTTGTTCCAGATTTGTCTATTTTAGGGACCACATAGAAACTGACACATTTGTAGACAAGTTATTTTTCAGGTGCTTTTACTCATCCATTTAGAATTAACACACACCAGGGTCAGCAGGTGGCGTGGCAGTTAGGGGCACTGGACTCCCACATGGCCGACTGTGGTTCAAGTCCCGGATTTAGTGGCTTGCTTTCTTACTTTCCTGTTCTCTCTCTCTCTGTATCTCTCTAGCTAAATTAAAAAACAATAACAAGGGGCTGACAAGGTAGTATGGTCATTAAGGATGTTGTACTCCCACATGGCAGTTCAAGCCCCAGATCTGGTGTCTTGCTTTCTCACTCTCCCCATGCCCCTACTCTCATTCTCACTCACTCTCACTCTGTCCCTGTCTGGTCAAAAATTAAATGAAGTTGAATGAAATAATTCTTTTAAAAATAAAAACAAATAATTCTTTTTTAAAAAATCAAATTAACACACCAACAGCCAGTTGTCACAAGTGAAAGCTGTTTTAAACAGATTAACTTGCCCATTTATCACTGGCATAGAATTCTGTAAATATTAGAGTTTTGCCATAATGTACAGTCTCCTTCAGAGAGACGGAAAGTGAGAAATCACCTCCCAGTGGGGATGGCCATGCTGTTGTTCCCTCTCCTCCATTCTCTTCTCTGGATCTTGGGCACACACACACACATGCCTGGAGTGAGTTTAAGCCACCAGTTCCAGGACTCGAACCGCGGTCGACTACATGGGAATCCAGTCACATAGCGATTACACCAACTGTTGGTCCATATTATTATTTCTTAATTTGCTATAGGGCATATGCGCTCACCAGAGAGAAATCAAACTGCCAAATCTGAGACTCAAATTGACTGGCCTTGTTGGAGTAGAGCACCCTAACCACCATACTACCTGCTGGTCCCAAGAAACTTTAACCTAAAAACAGTATATTCTAATTAGGGTGACTATAAAGCGCACTGTTAGAGGGACCAGCAAATGGCGTAATGGTTATGTCATTGGACTCCCCAAGTAGTTGACAATAGTTCGAATCCCGGACCTGGTTGCTTAAAACACACTGGGTTCGTGTGCATGCATATGTATAATCCCGAGAGGAAAATGGAGAAGAGCTTTTTGCGTGCCCATCCCCTCTGTGGGATTATTCCTCACTTTCTGTCTCTCTTGTATCTCCAGTGAGTAAACATGCCCTATAGCAAAAATCTCTTTTTTTAAAAAAAAAAAAAAGAAAAGAAAAAACTTATTGTCTGAAATGGGAACACTTGAGAATTAATGGCCTGTTACTTATCATGCCCTGCCCTAACCAAGATTAATGCACTTTGGTCCCCACTGCTATGCTGCTTGTATAGGCCACATGTGCAGCCCAGGTTAAATTCCTGGCCCACCTTGAAAGCCACGTGCAGTGGTATGCACCACGTTCCAGTGACTCAGGAGGCTGAGATATACAGGTTATGACATACCAAGACTCTGTTTCTTTGTTTTGTTTTTTAAGGAATTATTTTACTTAACTTCATATATTATTATTATTATTAGACCAGAGACAGAGAGAAAAAGTAAGAAAGCAAACCACCAGGTCTGGGACTCAAACCATTGTCAGCCATGTCGGAGTCCTGTACCTTTAACCACCATGCCACTTGCCGACCCCAAAGACTGCCCTTTTTTTTTCCCCATTATTATTTTTATTATTCTTAGACTCTGCTTTTATAAAAAAAATAAAATAAAAAGTATATTATACCCTGACAAGTAGCCAGGGTCTGTAGTAACCTTAACTTTAACGAAATATCATCACCATAGTAAAGAGTTGAGCATTAGCTCCAAAGTAGATTTTCACTATGGTTAATACAGCAGGTGTGTTCCCTTACATAATTTTATTTTTAACAAATTGTTTTATTTAACTTTTTAATTCTGTTATTTTAATTTGACCAGAGAAGGACAGAGGAGGGAGGTAGTGAGAAAGCAGGCCACCAGGTCCAGGACTCAAACCATAGTCGGCCATGTAGGAGTCCAGTGCCCTTAACCACTACACGACCTGCCAGCCCTACCCTTACATAATTATTAGCTGGGTGAAAACAAGAGTTGCTAATGGACTTACGTAATTAACTGGAGAATGAGTTTGACTTTTGTGCTTATTATTACATCTTACAACATGGTTAATAATAAATTTTGTTAAGTTTTTTAGCCATTTTACTTCTATAAAAGAAGGGGGTATGAATCCTAATTTTTATTTTTAAGGGTAGACATTTCACCTTGCCTTTGTTTTGACTTCTCATTTTCTACCACTTTTCTGCCAACTATTTTATTTTTAAAGAATTACCTTTTTTAGGTTCCTTCTTTCCTTCTTTTCTTTGTTTTTTTTTGTTTGTTTTTAGAATTATTCCATTTAACTTTATTTATTTATTAAATTTGGACAGAGAGGGACAGAGTGAGAGTGTGCGAGAGAGAGGGAAAGTGAGAAAGCGAGCCACCTGGCTCAGGACTTGAACCATAGTCAGCCATTTGGGAATCCAGCGCCTTTAACCACCACACCGCTTGCAGGCCCCTCTTTTACTTTCTTTTACCTTAACTATCTTGCCACCTGTTCACCCCTCTGCCAACTAAATTCCAATTGTACTGGACTATCTTGAATCCTTTTTGCAAAATGTTATAGCAATAATTAAATAACACTGTTGGACCGAAAATCCTCCCTCCATTACCCTTTTTTCTGTTGTGTATGTCCTGGAGTGGTACAGTTGATAACATGTTTGTTTTATGAGCTAAGTAGACTTGTTGGACTGTTTCATAATGTGACTCTCAGAGGATATAATGCTAGGTAATTTATTCATGCATTTTCTGAATATGTTTCGTTGTATGAGAGCTGTGTGGGCACTGTTTTCCTGTAAAAGTTTTTCTAAACAATTGGTGGCTTAAATGCTATAATTTAATGCTGTTAACATTAACTCCTTTTTTGACTCACAGGGTCAGGGCTAAGATTTCCTAGGACTCCAGATATCCCCTTTGCCTGTCCAGTGCCCTCTCCACCAAACTAGACAGGTGGTTGCAGCTTATGAGGCCTGATTTAAGCTGTTCCTATTAAGAACAACAACAACAACAAAAAAAAAAAAAAAAACCAAAAAAAAAACACAGTGTCATTATTTGCTTATTAGTAAAAGTCTGTCAAAACAGATAGTAAAATTTTCAAATTTGGATTTTTTTCTGAAACAGTTGTAAATTTCCTAAATTAACACTTAATAGAACTCAGTAGAGAAATTACTATTTTTTGTTGTTGTTAAGATATTTTTGCTATAGGGTGTGTGCACTTCCCCTGGGAGACAGAAAGTAAGAAATCACCCCCTAGAGGGATGGCCATGCCACAATCTTTTCTCCTCTTAGAATCTTGGGTACTCACACACAGGCGCATGGCTTGAGTTTTAAGTTGCCAGGTCCAGGACTTGAACCTTGTCTACTACATGGTAGTCCAGCGATGTAACCACTTTTGCCATCTGCTGATTCCAAAGAAAAGATTTTTAACATCAAAAGAATTGACAGCAAGGGGGTAGCAGGTGGAGTGGTGGTTAAGGACACTGGACTCCCACATGACCAACTGTGGTTTGAGTCCCAGACCTGGCAGCTTGCTTTCTTGCTTTCTCTCTCTCTCTGTCTCTTGCTCTGTCCCTTTCTGGTCAAATTAAATAAATAATGGATAAAATAATTCTTAAAAAAAAATTGAGAGCTATTTGGTGATGACTTTTTTTTTTTTTTTAATTTGGTTTGTTTATTTGTTTATGTATTCAAACACTGTATTGTTTGTTTTTTAATTCGCTTAGGGCATGTACATTTGGGAGCAGGGAAAAGGCACCCTTCATGGGAGATGGCCATGCTAAAATCCCTTCTTTATTTTCTTCTTGGAATTTTTATTTCACATATGCATGTGTAGTGTTTTGCTTATAGGCTTTATTATTTGTTTACTTTGCCGTAGAACACGTGCACATGCCAGAGACAAAGAAAGATGGAAAGTGAGAAATAAACCACTAGGGGAAAGCCTTGCCATGATTCCTTCTACTCCATAATGATTCTCTTGGGATTTTAGGGCATTCAGACACACTCCTTGTTTGATTTTTCTAGCAACAGGTCTGGAACTCAGAACATGCAGTCAGCCATGTGGGATCGAGTTACCTAACCACCATGCCACCAGCTGACCCTGGAGGTAGGTATTTTTAAAGGTAGAATGGAGAGAACTCTGATAAACCCTTAAAAGAACAAATAGGGGCCAGCAAGTAGCGTAGTGGTTAAGGCGCTGGACTCCCACATGGCCCGTAGTGGTTTGACTCTCAGATGCAGCAGCTTCAAACTTAGGCTGGGCGCATGTGCCTGCATGCTCAGGATCTCAAGAGAAGAGTGGAGGAAAGGGGATTGTGGTATGGCCATACTCCCCAGGAGGGTGAGAGTTTCACATTGTAGAAGGGTCATTCTTAGAGAATAATAAATGATGACACTTTGGGAGAAATTTGACTTTAAGCAGACCTACATAATGTTACACATTGATATCATGGACTCCAAACCTTTAACATCTGGTACCTTAATCCTAGAGGAAGGGAGAGTGAAGATTTGTGGAGAGATAAGCAAATGTATGGAGAGATAACTGAGTCAGAATTTACTTGAGGCTGAGTTTTGAGCTGAATTTAATAAATTGTTACAGGTAAACTCTAGGGCAAGGTTTTCATCTTTTGAATGAAATGAAAGGTTTACATAAAGTGTATATTAAACTGTAGTCATGCACTATGTAATGATGTTTTGGTCAGCTCTGGACTGCAAGTACAGTGGTGGTCCCATAAGATTATAATAGGCTATATGAGGAGGTCAGGAGATGGCTCACTGGTTATGGTGCTGGACCCTCACATGGCTGAACATGGTCCAAGTGATCAGCGACTTGAAACTCATGCTGGGCATGTAAATATGCATGCAGAAAATTCCAGGAGGGCCATGGAGGAGAAGGGATTGCGATGTGGCCATCTCCCTTGAGTGATTTCTCTTTTTCCCTCTCACAGTCTATATATCTCTTTCCTCTGTGAAGAATGCATGAACCCTGTGGCAAAAGCCTTAAAAAAGAAAAAAGTATGCTATACTATCTGGGTTTGTATGAGTACACTGACATTTGCATGACAAAATTGCTTAGGCACAATCCTTAGGAGATATAATCCCATGATTAAGCAACATATGAGTGTATCTGATATCAAAAGAGTTCTAGCTGGGTAGAATGTCTTTCATTTGGAATTTCAATCACTGATAACTTATTTACCAAGTATTTGTTGTTCTAAGTAGGGTTACTTTTAGCTTTCCACAGTGATATATGAGTTTTTGGGGTTGTAGATTTTTTGGAACATTGGAGCACAATGAGTTTTCTTCATGCAACTGCCTGTTTCTGCCATCTTTTGTTATTTGTACCTATAACATGAATACCTCATACAATGAGATTTAGTTCCTTTTGTGAACCTGAAATAGAAATTGTTCCTACCTTAACCAGACTTACTTGGTTTTGGGAGGTTTTTTGTTAGTGTTAATGTCTTAAAATTTTGCCAAACTGCACACGCACTCACCAAACAGAGACAGAGAGAGAAAGCACCCCTTGTGGGGAATGGGCACATCACAGTACATCACAGTTCCTTCTTTATCCCCATCCTGTCAAGATTTTGAGCATCCATGCATACGCATTAGCGTTTCCTCCAAGTCCAGGACTCTGAACTGTGTGATTGACTGTGTAGGATCTGGCTACCTAACCACCAATCTGTGAAGCTGGCCCTATGCTTAAGTTTCAAATGTGTCATTTGTAAGAGACATTGTGGAGCCAGCAAGTGGCGTGGTGGTTAAGGCATTGGACTCCCACATGGCCGACTCTGGCTCAAGTCCTGGACCTGGAGGCTTAAAATTCAACACTGGGTGCACGTACACCCAAAATCCCAAGAGGAAAGTGAAGGAGAAGGGATTGCTTGCAGCATGGCCATCCCCTTTGGGAGTAATTTCTCATGTTCTCTCTCTATGTCTCTAGGGGGGAAAGGAATCTCTCTTAAAAAAAAAAAAAAGGTTGTATTGTTTTCATTGCAGTTGATAGAGAGTATTTGACAGTTTTTCTGAATATTGAAACAGGTTTTAGATTTGTTGAACTGTGTCTGTCTCATAAGATTAAAATGTTAAACTCAGTCCTTTGAAAGAAATTATTTGTGGTAGACAGTTAAGCATTTAAAAATAGTATATAAGATTTCTCTGTGTTTCTGCCTAAGGAAGAGAGGGTGTTTTTCTTTTTTAAAGGTGTTACTCAATAAATCTTAAATTTTTTGTTTTTCATTTGCCAAAGTGTATGTGCTTCTCAGTGAAGGAGAAAACATCTCCCGATGTGCCATGGTCACACCTCAGTCCTTTCTCCTTTTGTCCATCTCATCAGAATTTTAGGCACTCATGCATATGCACCCAGCGTGTTTTTCAATGCACCAGGGCTAGGTATCAAATTGTGCAGTTGGCCATGTGGGAGCCAACTTCTTTAACCAGTAGCCACAAGGCTGGACCATAAATCTTAAATTTTAATTCTTTCTGTTGCTTTTATTCTATAATTAGCTTTACAATGATTATAAACCATGTCCTGGAACTATAATGTTGCCTTGTTTACAGTATTCGGCAAACAGAAACAACTTCTATATGTCTATACTCTAATTTCTTTTTTGGGGGGCGGGGGGGTTGCTATAGGGTGTGTGTGCTCACCAGAAAGACAGAGAGATAGAAAGCGAGGAATCAGCCCCCAGGGAGGGTAACCACTCCACAATCCTTTCTCCTCCATTCTCCTCTCGGGATCTTGGGCATGCATGCACGCATATGCGCCCAGCATGAGTTTAAACCGCTGGGTCCGGGACTCGAACCATGGTCGACTACATGGGAGTCCAGCGACATAGCCATTACACCACTGCTGGTCCCTGTACCCTTAATATTTTTGTTCATAAAATTTCATAATGCCAAATCAACTAATAAAACATTACTCAAAGGAGCTGAATGTGCTCCACTCTTTCCTCAGTTTTTTATTTTGAAAGAACCACAGAAATAGAAACACATAGCCACCTCCACAGGGTTTTGTCATGCTGCGACATCTCCCGTCCTCCATAATCCTTCTACCCAGCCAGGATCACAGCATGCCCCCCCAGATGCCCCAAGATCAGTCCAGGAACTACACCCAGGACCTTTCCATACAGCTCCAGTATTCTGTAGCAGCTTTTATACGTGCTTTATGTGTATACTTTTGTTTGCTTGCTTTTTTTTAATTTGCCAGAAGACACTAGTACTCACCAGAAAGGGGGGAAACTCCCCCAACGTGATACGGTTGGCCATGTTAGTTCTGACTCCCTTAACTACTAGGCCGTGTGTGTATATACATACATATACGTGTGTGTGTGTGTATATAATATATATATATATATATATATATATATATATATATGCATGGACTATCTATTCAAGTCCAGTTTTCTTTAATATATTTAATAATATCAACCCACTGGCCATATTTAAATTTACCTCGGGAAAATTTTGGGCACGCTCGCACAAGTGTCTAGCATGATTTTCAACCCACTGGGTCAAGGACTGAAACCACAGTTGACCATGTGGGAGTCCAGTGCCTTAACCACCATGCCATCCGCTGGCCTCTGTGTGTTTTGTTTTAATAAAACCTTGAACGTTTCTAAAACATACCTTGAGAACCAGCTGTGGTAGCTCATGTTGCTATGAGGCTGTCCTCCACAGGTTGGAACCACATAGGGGAACTGGGTTCAGTTCCCTCCTTAATTTAATGGCCAGGCATGGAGGCACATGCTTATAATCCCACTGACTCCAGGAGACTAAGATGGGAGGATCATAACATGGTGAGACCCTGTCTTAAACAATCAGTAAGGTACTTTGAAGACTGGCTTTGTACTCAAGAAAAAGTCTTGACCAGGTCTTAAAATAACAAAGTCTTTAAATCACATCCTTTGAGATTTTTTTAAGAAATGTCTCTTTGAAATTTTTTTGTAGTTCTTCACTGACAGCTTGCATTTTATTTAAACCTATAGCATAACAGATCAATTCAAATTGATAAAAAAGCCAAAAGGATAGTGGGTTCTCCCTCCGCCTTCAATTTCTGCTTATCATCATTGCTAAGGAACATATGGAGGTTTACAGACTATTTGAAGCACTCCAAACTCAGAGCATTAATAGTTTATTCTGGAATCAAATCAAGATTATGCTTTAATCTTTACTTTTCTTAGTTAAAGCTGTGTGGTTTTTGGCTTGGTTTTGTTTTTAATTAAGAACAATGCTCTAGATCTAAAATTTATGATTAATATGTGGTAAAAATAAAGAGGATATTTTTTAATCACAGGGTAGTTTATTTTTACCTTTATGAATACTTTAAATAAAATAGGAGCAACTCTGACCCTCTGTGCTTTTGTTCTTTATAACCTGTAACTTACAGTGGATATAATTTTGTATTAAAATATAGGGGGTTTTTTTTAGGTCAACAAGGGCAGACACAAGATTATTCAAAGGCTTGGGAGGAATATTACAAGAAGCAAGGTATTGTTTTTATTAGAAATGAGATTCTATTAGGCTTTTAGCTATTGTTACAGCAACAAAGTTGTTCTGTTTTTCCAAAGGTCAAGCTGTTCCTGCTCCTACTGGGGCTCCACCAGGTGGACAACCAGATTATAGTGCAGCCTGGGCTGAGTACTACAGACAGCAAGCAGCCTACTATGCCCAGACAAGTCCCCAAGGAATGCCACAGCATCCTCCAGCACCTCAGGTATAATAAATTTGCTAATGTGTTAGATTTCTACTCCAATCATGTTTTCTGCATGTTTACTGTTTGTCTGTTTGGGAGTCAGTTTGCCTTTTTTATTTTTTATCTGGCAAAGTATAACTAAATGAATATTGCGGTGTATTACTTAGGGGGTTTTTTTTACTTGTTTTTAAATAATGCTTTCTGGCATCTGAGTGCTGAATATTTTCTACAATGCCTTTGATTTTAAAAATAAATTTTCTTCCCCCAGGGATTTGCAAATCATGCAAGAAGCCACCACCATTTATATTAACCAGTTTTTCTTTCTTAAAGGATTCACTCCTGAATTAGCTCCATTTGAAGGATTTTCTTTAACTTTTTGTGTATTTCTTATGTATCTCTTCTGCACAGGGCCAATAATAAGAAGTGGACAATACAGTATTTGCTTCATTGTGTGGGGGAAAAAAACCTTTGTTAAATATATGGATGCAGACGACTTGATGAAGATCTTAATTTTGGTTTTGGTTTAAAATAGTGTTTTTTTTTTTTTTTTGAAAATGTACAAAATATCTATCACTACTGATAGGAGGTTAATATTTCTGTGTAGAAATGAAAATTGGTTTGTTTTTAGTATTTAGTGTAGATGTACACATTCCAGCAATGTATTTGCAACTATTATGTGGTCAATGCTTTGTGATATAAATGTACTTTTTCAATGTATACTTTCACTTTTAAAATGCCTGTTTTGTGCTTTACAATAAATGATATGAAACCTCCTGTGTCGGTAAGTTGGATATGTGGGTATTTAAAGGATTCGTAATTTCTTAGCAATGATAAATTAAGATACATATACACAAATATATAAGTTTTCCCCATGAAATAGTGAGTTTTTAAACACTGGCATGTTTTTTTTCCCGTTGCAGTATAGTGATAGATTGGAGGATCTTTTTCCATTTATTATATTTGGCTATTATAGCACAAGTAATCCTGATATCTTTGTTTTTTTTTTTTCCTTGTGTTTGATTAAAAACTGCATGTGTGTACAATGATCTTTGGCATCCTTCCATTGCATTAACAGTGAAATTTCCTTTTATACATGACCACTGTTTCAGACCTCTACTGCTGCTATAACAGTTAACCTTTCTGTTCTTAATTTGGTAATTACTTGATTTCCAAGACTGTTTCAGCATAACTAATTTTTAAACAGTTTTCAGACAGTGAATATGAGTAGTCTATTAAGAACAGGGTTTTTGTTTTGTTTTTGTTTTTTCGTGTAAAGCAACTCTTAATGTATATAATATTAGTGTGTTTCTTTTCAAATTAAAGGTAGAAAGTGAATAGTATGCAAAAAGTATAGCAACATTGCATCTGCCATTGAAACATAATTTGGGTATGGAAAAGTTCAAGCTTCTTTTTTTTTCTTTTTGCAGTATAGATAAGCTTTGTTTTGTAAATGCACAAGTCCAGTCATTGAATCAACTTAATTTTTTATGTATTTGAAATCATTTTATTACTCTTTAACACTCATGCTGAAGTTCTGATATTTCGTTGAAATCCATTGTTTTACTCTTTGCATATTTGTTGGCTCTTTGCATATTAATATTAGACTACATGCAAATACAGTCTGTCTTGCCATTGTCTGTTGAAGTGCAGGTTTGATCCAGCCAGTATAGAACTAGCTCTGTAGGGGTGAGGAGGACTGTGCTGTGTATCATCCTTGATTGTGTTCCTTCAAGGAGCATTGCACTGTAAGTACATCAGAATGACAAATTGATGAACTGCAACAGTATCTTTTTGTCAATGTTCCACATAATGCAAATGCCATACTTTGTGTGAATATTATGTTGGAATACAGTGCTAATATCTTGGAAAACCATAACTGCTTCTTAATTTAACATAGAATAATACATAGTTTTGTATTTTTTTTGAAGTGAGCTTAATGGGTAAGTACTTTGATATGCTTTAGCAATAGTTAAAGAAAACTGATCAAAAAAAGTTGAATAGTATTACTGGTGCTCCTTAAAATATTGTTTTTCAGCGTAAAATATGCATATCTTATATATTAATACAAAAGACTTGAAATGTATCAGAAGTGGTTTCCAGTTTGCAAATGATGAGCAATGTAGCAGTTGTAACACGATTTCATAAATATATATTAGTTCTGTCTTTGGTAGAGAGCACCATTTGCTTTGAATATGCTTAAAGGAAGATGTACAAGGACATAAATGTTGAGATTACCTACAGGGTAGAAAGTAGCAGTACAGTTCATTGTAGATATTTTCAAATGTTTTTGATTGTTTATATAACCTAGAGTGACTTCCCTTAGCCCTATTTAGATCTGGATATGTAGTTGTAGTCTGAAGTTTATAATTGAAGTTAGGGATCTGTTATCCTTAAGATAGGGAATTGATGTGAGCAATTTCAGTATTTTGCATGATACTGTTATATAGATGATCTTTTAGGAAAGTAGTGCATTTATTAATTAAACTGAAGAAATAGTTCAGTTGGATCAGTATCATAACTCACAAATTGGAGGCTGTTGATTTTGATTCATTTAAAGTTTAAAATCTTTATTAATTGCAAACAGTGCAATTATTTATACTTCACAGTGCCTTCCCAGACCTTCCACCTTAGGTTCTGCAAAAAGCAACAGGTAAGCACAACCTAAGGACATATATAAATAAATATTTCAGTACATTATTGTTGTCCCTGTGAGGTTTTTGTGGTTGTGTATTCAAAGGCAATCTGCTACTGCTTCCCCCAAATGTATTTTGTTTTCTATGCTACCATTTTAATGGAAAGTCTGTAAGTTGTTCAAGCAACTGTTTACATTTCTGGGTAATGCTTTTTTTTTTCTCCTTTAATTTTTTTCTTTATTGAAACAAGAAAATGATAAGTAGATTACTACTGTAATTGAACTACATCCAAATCTTTTTGTATTTTTCCCAAAAATACTAGAAATGTTTAAGAAAGGACATTTACATACTTTGTAAGATTTAGGAAATCTCTTGGACAGAAACTTCAACAGCCTTCACAATCTGTTTCTATAATTGACAGTACATTTTCTTTGCCCTCCAAAGCTATGGGTTCTTTATTATTATTACTGTTTTCTTTAACTGTAGTAATCCAGTAAGGACATTATGGGTCAGAGTTTATTATGATTTTTTTCGTAGATAATTTCATTTTCATAATTTATATATGCTGAAAAGGCAAAAAAAAATGATAAGGAATACTGGCAGTATGTTTTCCTAAAAGGCATGTACATCAGTGAAATGTTAACTGTATAGCAAATAACCTTTCATAATCTGTGTAGCAATCAATTTTTTTCTGTTTTATAATATTTTAATAGCCGATGCTGCATTTAATTTTTGCCAGTTTAAAATGTTTGTGTGTTTTTCTAGATTTTAACTGGTACATATTTTGAGTTAAGATGAATGTATTAAAGCAGCATCTTACCAGTTTTGTTTATTTAGTTTCAAAAATGTGCTGATCCTTTTTAAAACTCCTGCTTATCTCTACAACAAAGAAAAATATTCAAAAATACTGCCTTCATTTTCACACACAGTGCTGAAGATGCTGCAAGCACCAAATCATAGCTCATAAAATCAGGTCCTGAGATAGTTACCCATAAAGAGGAATCCTTTGAGTGTATGCCATTGGTGAGCCGATGAGCATGGACCATAGAAGGGCTCAATGTAGAAGGTAAAATTGGCAAATCATAATTGAGAAATATGAAATGTATTCCCTACATAATATGGTATAGGGTGTAATGTACCTGCTTTTGATCACTTTTGATTTTAAAGTTCTATTCACTTGATTTTAAATGTTCCGTGAACTTTTGTTAAATTTCTTTCTTAAGTTACATAGCTACTACACCACATTTATGTGTATGTGTTTTTTAATAGTCAATGATAGGTATGTTAAGATTGATAATATAAAGGGGCTCTTTGAACCTTAAGAGCCTGTCAAGTTTTGGTTAGTTGTAGACTGCATTTTCATAAAAGAAAATCTAGATTAATGCTGATAGATACTGGGGCATTGTTTCTATCATGAGAATTTTTTTATTCATTATCAAAAGCCTTCACTGATAGTAAGCATTTTTTAAATTATGCTAATCTTAACCTTGGATAAAAAGGAAAGCAGAAAAGGTGAGCGAGTTGATTTAAATGCAGTGGATGTTAGTGTTAGAAATGTTTAGTGTAGATTGGAATTAAACTGATTTATTTAGCACTTAAACGAAAATTTGATGATACTTTTTTTTTTTCTATCTTCTTAATGTGGTCATACCTAGAATTCTGTGGCTCAATGTTTCCATTAGAAATAAGTATAGTTTTATTTTTTAATTAATAGAAATCATTTTAATACTAAAACTAGTGACTTGGTATACTAGTTGTTTATAAACATTGTAAAATATATTCTTAAATATCTTGGTAGTTAATTCATAAGGATTGTTTTGGGTAGAAGTGGCATAGTACCATCAGAGTGAAATAGGAAATAATCAGAAGTAATAACATTTGATTTGTTTGAATACTCTGCCAGTAGAACCAATTCTACCTAGAAAGTTATCTGCTGTCTTCAGTAATGATGTAGAATTTGCTGATCAGTGAGACTATTTTTATTTTCTGCAAATCCTGCCTCATTTAACAGTATTTGGTTAAAGATCATTTTAATTCTGAAAATAAACTTATTTTTTTGTTTAGTCATTTGATTTTTCTTGCCACAATATAAAACTTGAGGATTTTTTTTTAATTGGTGCTTTTAAGAAACAAATCCCAGGGTTGTTTTCTTCAGTGATACCCCGATAGAAACTCTTAAATGTACTTGCGCATATATATATATTTTTTCTTATGCATGCTCGGTGCATTTTCGTCCTGAGAAAAGTGTTCTCTACAGAAACTACCCGTGTGTAAAAAGAAGATTGGCTTAAAATGGCTACTGTGATGGGAACAGTGTCTTAGGGAGATGCAGCTTGGACTTGAGGTAAATTGAATACTTTACAAACTGTGGCTGAGAGTTTGCTTTAATGACATTGTATGTAAAAGGGCACATGATTGCTGTAATTTTGTATTCGATATGGTTTCATCAATAAAAAATGTACGCTGATGAATATTACAAGAGAGTGCTGTGTTTCTTTTAAGTATAATAATGAAAGGAATATTCCACTTTGATTCACTTTTTCCTTATAGGTTTACTGTGAGAAAATAATTGGGTTTTAAAATTGATAATGTAAACATCTGATTGTACATAACTTTAAAATACAGAAAGACCTTTTTAAATACAGAAGTTACTTTATTATAGGTTTACACTGTAAAATAAAATTGTCTTCTAGAAAATTAAAATATAAAATGGGAGCTATTTATTTACAAACTCATCTTAAAGACAGATTTTAAGTCAAAATTTCTATTATTTTCTTTTCCTAAATCTAATCATCCTCTTAGGTCTTGAAATCTTCAAGTATGTTGAAACTGTTTTGTTCTGCTTAAACTATTAATACAAAGCATTCTCATTAAAATATCATTTGTTCAGGCAAGAGCACAACATAGATTTGCTTTATAAATTTGATTATATGTTACACACATTTGAAAAATACATGTCTAATATTCTCAACTCTCTGAACATTGTATAGACAGTGGTTTCTATCAAATTTCCTCTGGCAGTTGTTTCTTAAAATCTCTGCTTTAATTCTTTTTGTTGCCCATGAAAGGAATGACAGTCTCCCACAATATATCTTCTTGAGAAAGACTGAAATTTTACAACCACCAAAATGATGTACTACCAAGGAAGAAAAGCCCACTCAAAAAATTTAAATTCCAAATTCATTGCCTTAAAAGCTTATAAATGGCATTATTTCATGCACAATAATGTATTCTATTCTTTTTAATAAACATTGCCATAAATTCCTGTGGGAAACACACAGCCTTCATAGTAGTTCTGATAGAATAATTGAGTAGATTTCTCACCCACTCTACCCCCAGTTAAATACACTTTATTGACTACTACTGTATAATATGGCAGTAAATCTAGGGCTAATTTGGGGCAAAAAAAAAAAAAAAAAAAAAAAAATGAAGGTATTCTTCAGATGAGTTTGTGTTTTGAAGACTTATGAAAAGAAATAATAAAGTCAGCATAGTGGCACTTCTGGTTTCCTTTTTGGCCCCGCCACAGATAAGATGATTGTAGTAAGAAATTGGAGAAAGAGAAAGTTCCAGGAGGGAGGAGAGAACTAGTAGTCATCAGCTAAAAGAGAAGAAGAAGGAAAGTGATACTCTTTTTTTTTTTTTTTTTTTTTAAGCAAAAAAATCATCAGTACAAAAAAAGGTTAAAAGAGAAATTAGTTCTTACTTTCAATGGTAAGAATACAGGTACTAGCTGCAGAGCCTTTATTATTGACTGCTTTACACATATACTCGCCTCCATCCTCTGGGAAAGTTTCTGGTAAGTAAAGACAGTAAGTTTCTCCTCTTTCAATATATTGATAGTCTTCTCCATCTTGTAGTATTTCTCCTTCAAACCACCACGTAATTTCTGGTTTGGGTTCTCCCGTTACTTTGACAGTAAATCTAACTGGCTCACTGTCTACAACTGATGTGTTTTTTAGAGGCTTCTTAAACCATGGAGCTCCTGTTCTGGTTTGCTCTTCGTCTTCAATAGTGGAGCCATTCATGATACTACCTTCTTCCTCCTCCTCCTCTTCTCTCTTCTGTGTTAAATTTAGGGCAGTGGTTTTAGGAATAGAATTTAAACGGTATTGTGAGGTAAAGAACATAACATGCTTACTACAAAGGATGCAGAACATTTCAGTGACTAAAAATCTACTAGAACAAATATTTTTATCACTCCTTATAAAACTGGTTTGGTTTTTTGGTGTGTGTTTGTTTTGTCTGTTCAGGTTTCTTTCACAAGAGAGGGACAGATACCCTTAACAGGATCTTGCCACAAGACAGCCCTTACCCAGCTTCCCATCAGTGAAAATTATATGAGCACTCTATCCTATTGGGGTTGGGACACACAAGCACACAAATTTGCCTGACATGTTTCGTAAAGTTAGCAGGTTCAGTACCAGAGCTATGCAGTCACATGGGGTCCAGCTCTTTTAGGCCTTGGGACTGGTCTTAAAAAAATTTTTTTAAAGAGATTTTTGCTATGGTGCATATGCACTCAGGAGAGACAAAGTGAGAAATAACCCCCTGAAGGGAATGGCCATGTAGCAATCACCTCTCCATTTTCCTTTTGGGGTCTCAGGCACACATGTACACAAACCCAATAAGAGTTTCAAGCCACTGGGTCTAGGCCTTGAACCACTGAGGGAGTCCAGCTACGTAAACATGTCATCTGAAGGTCCCCTAGAACTGGGCTTTAGAAGATATAAGTAAACCTGGTACCTTTTGCAGTGCTGCATCAATTTCCTTTTGCTCAAACTGCATACGTAGTAACTTTTGTTCTTCAATTCTTCTTTGTTCTTCTTCTTCTCTTGCCTTAGCCATTTGTTCAAATCTAGCTTTCATATTCACTTTATGAGTAAATGGAGCCTCACTTTTTTTTGCAGGTTTGACATCAACATTTTCTTCCTTCAAAAAAGGGCCAAGAATAACAATTGTTTCTTTGAAAAAACAGTCACTGAACTGTTTATGGTGTCGCTCTGGTAACAAAATAACATGTTTGGTATCCCTATTTGTGTTGTACTGCAGGCAGGTTTTCTCTCTACCCAAGTTTTAGATAATTAAGTTATATATATTTTTTAAGAATTACTTTATTGGGCTGGCAGGTGGTGTGGTGGTTAAGGGCGCTGAATTCCTACATGTCTGACCTGTGGTTCGAGTCTCAGACCTGGTGGTTTGCTTTCCCACTTTCTCTCCCTTCCTTCCTCTCTCCCTCTCCCTCTCTAGTCAAATTGAAATAAATGAGTAAGTAAAGTTAAATAAAATGATTCTTTTTTTAAAATTTGTTTTATCATTACTATTTTTATTTAAATTTACTTAACCAGAGAGGGACAGAGTGAGAGAGAGAGAGGGAAAGTGAGAAAGCAAGCCACCAAGTCTGGGACTCAGAACTGCAGTCAACTATGAGTCCGGTGCCTTAACCATACTACCTTCCAGCCCCAAGTTACTTTTTAAATTTTTAAATTTTATTATCATAATTTTATTTTAATTTTTTGAAGTTGACCAGAGAGAGAAGAGTGATAAAAGCAAACTGCTGCAAGTTCGGGACACAGTCTACAGTCAGCCATGTGGGAGTCCAGCCTCCTTAACCACCATACTCCCTCAGGCCCCCAAGTTATATTCTTAAGGTGTTTCCAATTACAATCTTTTATTAAATTATTTATTACTATTATGGGTTTTTTTTTTTTTTTTCCACATAAGTTCAGCAGAGACAGAGAGAGAGGTAAAATGAGAAAGAAGGAACCAGCAGTTGGAGTAATGGTTATGTCACTGGACTCCCATGTAGTCAACTGTGGTTAGAGTCCCGAACCAAGTGGCTTAAACTCAGGCTAGATGCGTGTGCACCTAACATCCTGAAAAGAGAATGGAGAAGGGATTGCAGTGTAGCCATCCCCCCGGAGGGTGATTTCTTGCTTTCTGTCTCTGTCTCTTTCTGGGGAGCGCATGCTCCCTATAACAAAAACTCCCTCCTCCCCAAAAAAATGAGAGGAAGCCACCAGCTCTGGTACTTGAACTGTATTCAGCCATGTGGGTAGTCCAACCACCTTGCCACCTGCTGACCCCTCGATTATAGATTATAATTTTTTCTCATACACTGGAATCCCAGCCTATTTCGGTGCCAGCAGGTGAAGTGGTTAAGGCACAAGACTCACACATAGCTGACTGCAGTTCAAGATCTGGACCCAGCAGTTTGAAACTCATGTCAGGCACATGCGTGTGTGCACACCCAAAATTCTGAGGGGAATGGATGAAATTGCAGTGTGGCCATCTATTGGGGGGGGGTTCTTTCTGTGTCTGGCAAGTGCATGTGCCCTATAGCAAAACTCTAAGGAGGCATGGTGGCAGTAGGCGTACATAGTGGATAAGGCTCTGGACTCCCACATGACCAACTGGTTTGAGTCCCAGATGCAACAGCTTGAAACGGGCTGGGTGCATATGTGTACATGCCCAAAGTCCCAAGAGGAGAATGAAGAAAGGATTGTAGCATGTCCATCCCTGGGGGTTGATTTCTTGCTCTGTTTCCAGTGAGCATATGAGCCCTATTGCAAAAATTTCTCAACAACAACAACAAAAATTTTAATCTTCAGATTCAAAATTGATCTAACTATAAAAATGTCTATCTGAAAATATCACTCCATTTTTTTGGGTTTCTTTTTTTAGGGTTTTTGCCATAGGCCCTGTGCATGTGCCACAAACAGGAAAGGTAGGGGACCAACAGTTAGCATAATGGCTATGTCGCTGGACTCCCATGTAGTCGACTGTGGTTCATGTCCTGGACCCGGCGGCTTAAACTCACGCCGGGCGCGTGTGCGTGCGTGCCCAAGATCCCGAGAGGAGAATGGAGGAGAAGGGATTGCGGCATGGCCATCCCCCCTGGGGGGTGATTTCTCGCTTTCTATCTCTCTGTTGCTCTCTTTCTGGCGAGTGCACACACCCTATAGCGAAAACCTCTCCCCCCAAAAAAAATAAACAGGAAAGGTAGGAAATTGCCACCCAAAAGGGATGGCCACACCACGATCCTTTCTCCATTCTCCTGGAATTCTGAGCACACATGTACATGGCCCAACATGATTTTCTAGCCCCATATCCAAGATTCCAAGGTTCCAACCATGGGCAGTCACGTGGGAGTCCAGTGTGCTAACCACCACACCACCTGCTGGCCCCCATGGATATCTCATCTGTACTTAGATTTTTGCCGTTTATTCCATTCTCTTCTAACATCATAATATCATAAATATAAAATCATAATAAGTTGCTTATAGTCACCATAATTTATGTAATTTCTTCATTCTTTTTATTCAGTCTTCTCTGAAGGGTCTCCCAACTACCCCATACTTTTGTTAGTTGAATATTTAATAAAAATGCATTTTTAGAAGATAGGTTGAGCCAGCCCATAGCTTGATTGTTAAAGCAGCTGTATCTCACATGGCCAGTTGCACACTTCAAATCCTGGACCTGGCAGCTTGAAAAACATGCCAGGTATGTGTGCCCCAGAGAAGGGGGCACCAGCAAGAGGTGTGGTTAAAGCACTGGACTCCCCCCAAGGCTGACCAGTTAATCCCAAACCCAGCGACTCTCGAAACACACTGGGTGTATGTGTGTGCACCTGTATCCAAAATCCATGAAAGAGAAGGTACTGCTACATGGCCATCTTCCCCTAGGGAGTAATTTCTCACTTTCCCTCTCGCTGTCTCTGACAAGCACACGCAGCCTATGGCAAAAACGTTAAAAATCCCAAAGAAAGGAGAAATTGAGAAGGGATTATGGTGTGTCCATGCCCCATAGTTGGGGTGTTTTTCTCTTTCGTCCTCTTTCTCTCCAGTGAAGGCATGCACACACCCTCTGGTCAAGAAAAAGCCAATGTTATTTCTGTTAAATTCACTATTATTACTGTAACATAGTTATGTTAAAAAAAAAAAGTAATATACCTCATGAAATTTTTCTGCTTCTCTTTCTTTAATTTCAAGGTCAATTGCTCTCCTCCTAGCTCGTTCTTCTTCTATCTTTTTCTGTATTTCTTTTTCAGACAATTGTCCAATTTTTTCAAATTTGCTTTTTAGATTTTTAGCTTGAATAGAGCCACTTCTTTTTAATTTGATTAATTCTTCATATTCTCTGCTCAATTCAAAGGTTTCACTTTCTTCTTCTTCCTTCAAAAATAATTTTTTAAATAATCAAATTAATTTGTATACTAAATCATCCAGAAAGTGTGCACCATTTCTATTTGTAACCAAAAATAAAGCTTAGACTTTTCCCTAAATACAGTGCCCAAAGTTATTAAAATTTGCTACAAATTTCTTTAGAAAATATTCTATTTAAAATACCATTTTTGTTAGGAAATATGGCTGAAAACCTCTAACATGCTCTGATAACATGCTAAAAATAAAATCTGCATAGCAAGTTTAGTTTCTCCAGGAGTTGTAAAAACTAAGGGAACATGAAGGAATACAATTGAAAGAGCATCAAGTTAAGAGTATATGAGTTCTGGGGACCAGCAGTTAGCATAATGGCTATGTTGCTGGACTCCCACGTAGTCGACCGCAGTTCGCATCCCAGACCCGGTGGCTTAAACTCACGCCGGGCGCATGTGCGTGCGTGCCCATGATCCCAAGAAGAAAATGGAGGAGAAGGGATTGCAGCATGGCCAACCCCACTGGGGGTGATTTCTCCCTTTCTGTCTCTCTGTCTTTCTAGGGAGCGCACACGTCCTATAGCAAAAACCTCTAAAACAACAACAACAACAACAACCCTCCTGAATTCTCATAGTTCTTTGTTTGGGCCAGCAGATGGCATGGTGCTAAAGCCACTGGATTCCCACATGGCTGAGGGCAGTCCCAGTCCCAGACCTTGCAGCTTGCTTTCTCACTTTCTCTGTCTCTCTTGGGTCAAATTGAAATAAACAAATGAATAAATAAATAAAGTTAAATGAAATAATTTTTTAAAAAAGAGTACATGAGTTCTGGGGCCAGCAGGTGGCATGGTGGTTAAAGGCTCTGCATTTCCACATGATTGACCACTATTCAAATACCAGACCTGGTGGCTTGCTTTCTCGCTTTCGTTCTCTCTCTCCTCTCTGCCCCCGGTCAAATTTAAAATAGTAATAATAAATGGAATTAAATCACTCTTTTTAAAAGAAGGAATATATGGGCTCTAGTTACGTCTCTGAAACTGCAGCTTTTTGTCTAATTACTTAACCCACTGATTTTTTTTTTTTTTTTGGAGAGGTTTTTCACTATAGGGCGCGTGCGCTCGCCAGACAGACAGAGAGAGACATAGAGACAGAAAGCGAGAAATCACCCCCCAGGGGGAATGGTCACGCCGCAATCCCTTCTCCTCCATTCTCCTCTCGGGATCTTGGGCACGCACGCACACGCGCCCGGTGTGAGTTGTAAGCCACCGGGTCCGAGACGCGAACCGCGGTCGACTACGTGGGGGTCCAGCGACATAGCCATTACGCTAACTGCTGGTTCCCTTAACCCACTGATTTTAATCTTCATCTCTAAATAGACCCAGAATTTCTTCTTTCACTTTCAATAGTGGTCTTATAAAATATCACTTTAATTAAATATCACTTAAAATATCACTTTATATTCAGGCTAACCAACATCTCTGAAGATACAGTCTGGTGAAATGTTTACATTTCTCTACGTAACACTTGTATCCTCATTGACATTCTGCCAGGAAAGAAACCAAACAAAATTGGGTTTCAATTCTTTATGCCTATGCCATCTTACTTTGTTCTTTATTCAGATTCCTTTTCCCTGACTTCACAATTTGTTGTTATTACTCTTCTGCAATACTTACTACACTAAACCCTAATCCCACTGTATGGAATGGTGAAATATTTCAGGTATTCCCAATATAACTTTTTCTGGAGAAGACCTAGACTTCTAGGCATAGTTCAAAAGGAAAAGGGGTACATCACAGAATGGATGATGTGACATAAGGCTTAATTTGGCTCAACCAAGGGACAAATGAGAACATTTAGTCATTTATAGTACCTCCACTTTGGAAAAAAATAATATTGAATTTTATTTACTCATTTAATTTGACCAGAGAGGCAAGGAAAGAGAGAGATGGAAAGTGAGAAAGCAAGCCACCAGGTCTGGGACTTGAACCATAATTGGCCATACGGGAGTGTCCAGCAGCTTAATCACTGTGCAGCCTACTGGCCCCACTATCTCCACTTCTTAGACTGGATGAAGTGGGGATGAAAAATGCACAACTTGTAAAATCACAGAAACTGGTAAATTTATGATGCACATATCAAAATGGTTCCTAAATCACTCTTCAAAATTACTGACTAATTAGCTGCTGTCTAGGTGATCTTGGAATTGGTATGCTACTTTGCTTGAAAACTCTAAAACATAGTATGGTTGTTATTTGGTAGGTACCAGAGTGTCTGACAGGTACACACTATGAGATAATAACTATGGGGTCATCAAAATGTCGTGACATTTTTCTATGCAAAAATGTGTCATGGCTTTTCCAGTAATGCATTAGATTATATCTCATTAATAAACTAAAATATACTGTACTTTAGGGATTAGCATGTGGTGTGGTGGTTAAGGAGCTGGACACTCCCACATAGCTGACCATGGTTTGAGTCCCAGACCTGGTGGCGTGCTTTCTCTCTCTCTCCCTCTCTCTCTCTCTCTTTCTCTCTCTCATCAAATTAACATAAATGAATGAATAAATAAAATTAAATAATTATTTTAAATATATATATATTCTATTTTAGAAGTGAGTTTTCATGGACGGACAATTCATTTTCAGCTTCTTTTACAAAATAAATGACATTAATTGGCAAGGAGTCTTGACCTTAAAATATTTTTCTTCAGTATATTCATGGTATTTTATTCATACATTTATGTTTCCATGGCATTAGTATTCTCAGAGCTAATTAGATAATTTTCTGGGCCACAGCCAGGACAACAAAGTTAAACTCCCCTCCCACAAATCCACTGCTTCAACCCATTACAACCAGGAAACTTGCAAGAGATTACAACCTCTAATATGGGACACATTCATTTCATAGGTCAGGAGTTGATAAGAGTACCCACCAAGTTGCCTGTCAAACATGCCATGGCACTGCTAGTCCAAGGGTGGGACAGTCACTTTTCTCGTTGCCCCAAATCAGGGTCTGCCTTTTGGACCTAGACCTTGCTTATGTGTATGGCCTAGCTCCTGCCAGAGGCTGAGGTAAACAGAGGCCTCCATTCTCCCTTTTCTCTCTGCTGCATAAGCATCTAGGCCACCCAGAGAGAGCAAACAGCATTCAAAGACAGGAGATTAGGCAGAACCTTGGGGAGTGGGCTACTGAAAGCCCATTCCAGTAGCTCACACTAGCCAGTAGTAAGAAGAGAGGAGGAGGAATGGGTGAGCCAAGGCTTCAATGCCTTAGTGCATGCCCCATTGCCCAGTCAGCTTTTACTTAAAACACACAAAACCAAAGATAAAATTAAGAATTTCAAGATGGCAACCTCAGCTTTAAACCCTAAACACAACCTTTCTGTACATGAAGGAATGGAATTGAAAGAACATGGGGTTCTTTGAGTGTGCATGTTGTATACCCATGAAGCTGGCCCTATGTGATCTATATGTAAATGTACAGGGTATTTCATTAATTTCAATCCTAGAGAATCAGACATTTAATAGAATCAAAGTTATCAGTTTTAAGTCTGCATCAAGAAAAGTATAAATAAGAATATTGGGACCAGCAGATGGCATAATTACATTGTTGGACTCCCACATGGTCAACTGCAGTTTGAGTTCCAGACCCAGTGGCTTGAAACTCAAGCCAAATGCATGTATGCACATGCCCAAAATCCAAAATGGAGAAGAGACTGCAACATTGCCATCCCCTCTGTGGGGTGATTTCTCACTTTCTGTCTCTGGCAAGCCCCATACCCTATAACAAAAATCTCTCCTAAAAAAAAAAAAAAGTATTGGGCCAGCAGGTGGCATGGTGGTTGGTGGTTAAAGCGCTAGACACTCCCACATGGCCAACCATGGTTGAAGTCCTGGACCTGGTGGCTTGCTTTCTCACTTTCCCGCTCACTCTGTCTGTCTTTGGTCAAATTAAATGGATTAATAAATAAAAATTGAATAAATAATTCTTTTAAAAATGTGCCAATAATTAATTTTTTAAAAACCCAAAGTATAAATGGGTATGTTAAGTGCTCTAAGACAATAATTCTCAATCATGGTGTACCCACACATAATTCTGAGGTATAAAGGAAGAAATATCATTAAGAAGCTACAGTAATATCTCAATCACTGCAAATATACATTTTTTTTTTAGAAAGATTTTTGCTACAGGGTGCATGTGCTCACTAGAGTGACAGACAGAAAGCAAGAAATTCTCCAGAGGGAATGGCTACTCTGCAGTCCCTTCTCCATTCTGCTCTTGAGCATGCATGCACACCAGCCTGCAGTGAGCTTCAAGCCACCAGGTCCAAGACTCGAACTGCGGCTGACCACGTGGGAGTCCAACACCTTAACCACTACGACCAGCAGACCTGTATTTTTTAAACTAACAAGGAGGGATCAGTGGATGGCATAATAGTTATATTGCTGGACTCCCACATAGTTGACCACAGTTCGAGTTCCAGACCAGCAGCTTAAAACGTCCCAGGCACATGTGCGTGTGTGCCCAAAATCCCAAGAGGAGAATGGAGTAGGGACTGCAGCATGACCATCCCTGCCCCAGGGGGATGGATTTCTCGCTTTCTGTCTCTGTCTCTCCAGCGAGCACACATACCTTAGATAAAAAAAATCAGCTAAGACAGGAGTAGTTATAGCAGACTAGAAAGTATACATAAATATGCCAAGGCCAGTACAAAATAAGTGCCTCATAAGACTATGTTGAGTATCCTTTATTGTAAAATATTTACAAGGTTGCTGCAAGATAATATAAGTAAAATACCTAGTTTAATATGTGGAATATAAATGGATATTTTTAACAATCTTACCTCTCCCATTTCTTGTCTCAATTGTTCAAATTCCTGTTTCTCCATTTCTAGTTTATGTTTCCGTTCCTCCTCTGTTCGTCGTTTTTCTTCTTCCATTTTTTGTCTTAATAATTCTTCAAAGTTAATTTCCAGTTTTCCAGGTATGAGAGATTCTTGAGAAATTGTTTTATACATCCCTGGGGAGTCATCATCTACTACCTATTTAAAATAATTATTTTATCATTCTTGCCAAAATTACACATACTAAAAGGGAATGTTTCTTATACAAACTAGGATTACTTGAATAGAAAGCTTTCATATGGAACTAACTAAAAACCAGAAGACCCAAATTTTATTCTTAAGTATAAAACAATGAACAAGAGAAGAATTAATTAAAAATATAAGACTGAAGGGCCAGCAGGTGGCATCATGATTAAGGTGCTGGATCCCACATAGCTGACTGCGTGCGTGCCTAAAATCCCAGGAGGAAAAGGGATTGCAGTGGTGGCTATCCCCCAGGGAATGATTTCTCACTTTCCCTCTCTCTGTCTCTCTTTCTCTACTGTGAGCACAAGAAGCCTATGGCAAAAAATAAAATAGGGCCAGCAGGTAGCTTGGTAGTTAAGGCACTGGACTCCCACATGGGCAACCATGGCTTGAGTCCAAAACCTGGTGGAGTCCAAAACCTGGTGGCTTGCTTTCTCACTTTCCTTCCCTCTCTCTCTTTCTCGCTCACTCTTTCTTTTGTGAGCATGCATGCCCTGTAGCAAATTAAGAGACAGTGATAAATAAATATTTTTTAATTTGAAATTTTCATAATAAAAATGAAAGACTAAGTTATTTGGAGGGACTCACTCAGTGATTATGGAGGGAATGGTATTCATCCCTCCTTCATTCCAACAACAAAAGAAATATTTTGGCGTATTTATAGTATATCATACATATTTATACTATTAGGTTATCAGGAAAGTCATGATGTATTTTTCTTTTCTTCTATGCAAACTGCATCATGACTTTCCTGATGACCCAATATTTATATAATGAATAATTTGAATTAGATGTTAAGATTTTGTAATAGTAAGAATATTTTAAGGCCAGCCTCATGGCCTAGTGGTTAAAGGGGCTGAATCCCTCATGGCTTACTACAGTATGAATCCTGGCTCGACATTAAAATGGTATAGGAAGTATGACCCTGTGATTGTTCAATTAGGTATTTATATGGACATGTGATGAAAGAGCATTTGAAAGTTAAATAATTGTGATTAAGGACTGTGACCATTTAGATGCAAGGAGACTTCAAAAAGTTCCTGGAGGGTACAGTGGGGTGACATGGTGATAAGGTGCCAGATCTCTCATGACCTACTCCACTATTAGCGTCCAGTACTTCATGGATTGAAAAATATGCCAGGTGGGGGACCAGCAGGTGGCGTGGTGGTTAAGGGCACTGGACTCTCACATGGCCGACCACAGTTCAAGTCCTGGACCTGGTGGCTTGCTTTCTCACTCTCTCTCTCTCTCTTTCCCTCTCTGGTCAAATTTAAGAATAAATAAAGTAAATAAAAATGTAATTATAAAAAAAAAAAGAAAAACATGCCAGGTGTGTGTGCATATGCCCAAAATCCCGAGGGGAATGGAGAAGGGACTGTAGTGTGACCATTCCTCCTGTGGGGTGCTTTCTTACTTTTCCTCTCTCAGTCTCTCTTTGGGAAGGGTATGCACCCTATAGCAAAAATCTGAAAAAAGAAAAAGTCCATAGAAATGGGCCAGCCCTGTAACAGAGTAGTTAAGTGCACTGCAGAGGAAGCCGGATCCCACGTGACCAAACAAATTTCAGACATAGCCTCTGGTGGCTTACATACCAGGTGCACATGCCTGGGATCCTGATGGAGTGGAGAATTAAAGAAAAAGGATTGTTGTGTTACCCGGTGCTTTCTTTTTCTCTCCCGCTTTTTGTGAGTCTCTCTTGCACTGGCATAATAAAAGGGGGAAAAGTTAATGGAAAAGTGGAATTATAAGTTTGTTTTGGTGCAAAATATTTTTGAAATCCATATGTTTTTTTCATAATACACATTTTCCGTGAATGTTTTAAAGACACCACATATGTACTAGATGAAATGAAAATTTAAAAGAAAGAAAGAAAGGAAAGAATAAAGGATAGAGGGAGTGTTGAACAAGAGGGGAGGAAAGACTGGAGAAGGAGAAGTGGGGAAATGCACCGATTCTTCCTTGGTACTCAGTTCTGGAAAACATGCCTTCCCAAAGAAGGAAAATAATATTCCATCTTTTATGGCACTGAAATTTAATCAGAATCCTCTTCTTAATTTGCTAGAGGGTATATGAGTTTGCCAGAGAGACAAAGAAAGAGAGTACTTTCATAGGGGATGGTCTGTTGGAATACCTTCACTCTCTCTTTCTCCTGTCCAGATTTTGTGTAGGCATGTACACAAGCCCATGTTGTTTTTTCCGGCTGCTGGGTCTGAGACTCAAGCTGCACAGTATGTGGGATTCAGTTGCCTTAACCACCATGCCATTGACTGGCCCAATCAGAACCTTCTTAATGCTAAATTGAGGGACCAGCAGGTGGTGTGGTGGCTAAGGTGCTGGACACTCCCAAATGGCTGACCACATTTGAGTCCCAGAACTGGTGGCCTGCTTTCTCCCTTTCTCTCCCTCTCTCTCTCTGTATATCTCTCTCTGGTCAAATTAAAATGAGTAAATCGGGGACCAGCAGGTGGCATGGTGGTTGGGGCGCTGGACATTCCCACATGGCCAACCACGGTTTGAGTCCCGGACCTGGTGGCTTGCTTTCTAACTTTCCCTCTCTCTCTCTCTCTCTCTGGTCAAATTAAAATAAAATGAATGGATAAATAAAATAAAATAAATAATTCTTTAAAGAAATGAGTAAATCAATCAGTAAAATTAAATAATTCTTAAAAAGAATGCTAAATTGAAGCAAATACCTTCAAATGCCTAATACCGTGTGGACAAAATTAAAACTATTTGCCATTGCCCTTTCTACTTTTTTTTTTTTTTTTTTTGGAGAGGTTTTTTTCGCTATAGGGCGCGTGCGCTCGCCAGACAGACAGAGAGAGACATAGAGACAGAAAGCGAGAAATCACCCCCCAGGGGGAATGGTCACGCTGCAATCCCTTCTCCTCCATTCTCCTCTCGGGATCTTGGGCACACACGCACACGCGCCTGGCGTGAGTTTTAAGCCACCGGGTCCGGGACATGAACCGCGGTCGACCACGTGGGAGTCCAGTGACATAGCCATTACGCCAACTGCTGGTTCCCATGCCCTTTTTACTCTTAAGCACAGATTCCAGAAATAATAGGACAATACACAGAGTCTTTATTTATTTATATTTTTTGGCAGAGACAATAAAAAGAGCACACTCACTAGAGACAGAGAGATGGAGAGAGAGCAAGCACCCTCTAATGGGTGTGGACATGCTGCAGTTCTTTCCCTTCATTTCTCCACCCTGTCAGGATTCTAGGCACACTACTAGGACCAGGACTCAAACTGCAGTTGGCCAAGTGGGAGCCAGCTCCCTGTGTAAAGGCACTTAACCACTGTGCTATGGGACATACTCTAGAAGCTGAATCCTAATGGTTAGTTTCTTTCTTACCATGCTTCTCCTTGCTTCAGCAAATGCCTTCTTTTCTTCCTCTATTCTTCTTCTAGCTTCTTCTTCTGCTTTCCTCTTTTCATCTTCTCTCCTTTGCCTTTCTATTTCTTCAAAACTGAGTTTGAGTTTCCCCGGGCGATACCCTTTAAAAATGTTTTTTGTGTCTTGATTTTCCTCATCTTCGTTTACCTAACCAAAGAAACAGTTAATTACTAAGAATTGAAATTCATTAAAGAGAGGAATGAATTATCCATCAAAGGACAGGGAATTAATCATTTTCACACAGAAGGGTTTCAGTTTCTTTCATGTACTTGACCAAAATCCCTGTCTTCTATAATGTCTTTGTTATGGTTTGTGTAATAGTTTGTCCCCCAAAGGTTCATGTTTAGAATTCAGTCCTAGTGGGGGACCAGCAGTTAGTGTAATGGCTATGTCGCTGGACTCCCATGTAGTCGACCGCGGTTCGCGACCCGGACCCGGTGGCTTAAACTCACACTGGGCGCGTGTGCGTGCGTGCCCAAGATCCCGGAAGGAGAATGGAAGAGAAGGGATTGCAGCATGGTCATCCCCCCTGGGGGGTGATTTCTCGCTTTCTATCTCTGTCTGTCTCTGTCTGTCTGGCGAGCGCACGCGCCCTATAGCAAAAACCTCCAAAAAAAAAGAATAAAGTCCTAGTGGACAGTAATTGGAGAACGATTTTTTTTTTAAACTTTATTTATTATGATTATTATTTTCCAATTGACCAGAGAGAGACAGAGAGGGAGGGAAGTGAGAAAGGAAGCCATCAGGTCCAGGACTTGAATCATGACTGGCCATGTGGGAGTCCAGCGCCTTTAATCACCACACTATCTGCCGGCTCCTGGAGAATGATTGAATTGTGAACACACTGACCTCGTAAATGGATTAATGCTGTCTCCTGACAGGCTGAGTTCTAACTCTAATGAGAAGTTAGTGCTTGAGAGCAGGTTATAAGGCATCTACCTGCAGCTGTCTCTCTGCACCTGCTCACGAATCTCTGCATCTGTCAGCCATATTGCAGGCTGGACAGATATCACCCCAAATCTTAGAACTTTTCAGTCACTCAAATAAACTTCTATTTCTTTCTCTCTCTTTTTTTTGTTTTCCTTAACAAAGGGTATGTGTGCTCACCAGAAAGAAAGAAAAAGAGAAGTAGTAAAAAAAATTACCCCCTGGAGGGAGGGATAGCCATGTTACAGTCCCTTCTCCATTCTCCTCTCAGGATTTTGGGCACACACTCATCCCGCATAATTTTCAAGCCTTCAGGTCTGACACTAGATCCACACAGTTGGCCATGTGGAATCCAGCTGCCTTAACCTCCATACTATTTGTCTTAGGTATTTCTGTTAGCATTGCAATAGTGGACTCAGACAGAAATTCCTATTTGGGGAAATTTCAAATAAAAATGTATTCACGTTAAATAAAACTTCTCAAGCAAGTCAAATTTTTCAATAGATGGAATATTTTTAATTTTTAAAAAATAACTATTTATTGGGGCCGACAGGTGACTGGAGTCCCACATGGTTGACCACAGTTCGAGTCCTGGACTTGGTGGCTTGCTTTCTCGCTTTCCTTCTTTCTCTCTGTCTCTCTCTCTCTCTTTTTTTTTTTTTTTTTTTTTTTTTTGAGAGGTTTTTGCTATAGGGCACGTGCGCTCCCCAGAAAGACAGAGAGAGACAGAGAGATAGAAAGTGAGAAATCACCCCCTCCGAGGTGATGGCCACGCCACAATCCCTTCTCCATTCTCCTCTCAGGATCCTGGGCTAGCACGCACACGCGCCCGGCGTGAGTTTAAGCCGCCGGGTCCGGGACTCGAACCGCGGTCGACTACATGGGAGTCCAGTGACATAGCCATTATGCCAACTGCTGGTCCCAATATATCTTTTTTTGAGTAATTTAATTTTATTCATTGTCCTTTTTAAATTGTATTCTTTTGAAGTTGACCAGAGAGAGAGATAAAGGGAAAGTAAGAAAGAAAGCTGCCAGGTCCAGGACTTGGACTGCAGTCAGGCATGTGGGAGTCCAGCATCTTAACCACCATGCTACCTGTCAGCCTCAAAATATTTAAAATTTTTAAAAAAGGGGTAAGTATTGAACATCGATTTATCCAGAACAAATGTCAAATGTGTGTATGTATACTTAAACTGAGGTGTAACTAGACTAAGTCTCTTTGATAATTAGATTTCTTATTTTGTAATTGCTATAGATTTTTTTTAACTATCACATTTGCTAATACTCATCAAAGAAAGGATTTTCTGGAACTTATTTTATATAAACATCAAGTGTTATGACTTTATAATGAAAATGTTATTATTAAATTTATTAAAATGTTAGTTGAAATGTGTTCTTTTAATAATGAAATTTCTGTTTCTTTATTAGATTGACTACCAGTGACATCTAAATGTGAGGTATTATGTAACAATAATTACCCAAAAAGAATTACATTTAAAAAAATATTTATTTAATTTTATTTGTCATTATTATTTATTTTGACCAGAGAGAGAAAGGGACAGTGAGAAAGCAACTTGCCAGGTCTGGGACTTGAACTGCAGTCAATCACGTGGGAGTCAAGCGCCTTAACCGCCATGCCACCTGCTGGCCCCCAATAGTTAGATTTTTTTTAATTATTTATTTAATTTTAAGTATTTATTTATTTATTTATTATTTTAAAATTTGCTATAGGGCCCATGGACTCACCAAAGAGAGAGAGAAAACAAGCCACCATGTCTGAGACTCAAACTGTGGTCGGCCCTGTGGGTTTACAGTGTTCCAACCACTGAACCACTACGCCCCCTACTGGCCCCAGTAATTATATTTTAAAATGCCTACAAAATTAAAAATTTGAGACATAATTCTTCTTCTTCTTTTTTTTTTTTCAACACAAAGTGAATGTGCTTGCCAGGGAGACAGAGAGACAATGAGAGGGAAAGTGAGAAATCACCCCCTAGAGGCCTAGAAAGGATGGCCACACCACAATCCCTTCTCTTCCACTCTCCTGGGGTTTTGGGGCATGCATGTACACACACCCAGCATGATTTTCAAGCCACCAGGTCTGGGACTCAAACCATGGTCAGCCATATGGGAGTCCAGTGCCTTAACCACCATACCGCCTGCTGGCCCCAATTTTTTATTGTTTTATAATTTGCCAGAGGGTGCATGTGCTTACTATAGAGAGACAGAAAGAGAGAGGAAAGTGAAAAAGAACCCCACATGGGGGATGGTCATACTACAGTCTCTTTTCCATTTCTTCCTTCTTTTGGGATTTTGGGCATGCATGCACAAGTGCCCAGTGCGTCTTTTAAGCCACGGAGTCCAGGACTCACACCACACAGTTGACTATGTGAGATTCAGCTGACCTAGTGCCACTAGCTGACCCAGCATAATTTTCAGAACATTAATGAAAGCCGATCAACAAAGTTCTGTGGGACCAGCAGATGGCATAATGGCTACATTGCTGGATTCTCATATAGTCAATCATGGTTCGAGTCCCAGACCTGGTGGCTTAAACTCACACCAGGCACATGTGCGTATGTGCCCAAGATCCTGAGAGGAGAAGGGATTGTGGCATGACCCTGGGGGGGTGATTTCTTGCTTTCTGTCTCTCTGTCTCTCTCTGTCTTTCTGGCAAGAGCACGTACCCTATAGCAAAAACCTCTCAAAAAAAAAAAAAAAAAAAAAAAAAAAAAAGAAAAAAGAAAGTTCTGGTAACTAAAAATTACACATGTTCCATTTTAAATTCTTTTTTTTTTTTTTTTTTTAAGAGAAATTGTTGCTATATGGCACATGTGCTCACTAGAGAGACAGAGGGAGACAGAAAGTGGGAAATCACTTCTCAGGGGGATGGCTATGCCACAATCCCTTCTCCTCCATTCTTCTCTTGGGATCTTGGGCATGCATGCACACACACCCAGCATGAATTTTAAGCTGCCAGGTCTGGGGCTTGAATGTAGTCAACTATGTGAGACTCCAGCTCTTATGCCATTTGGTGGTGGTCCCTCCATTTTAAATTCTTAAAATGAGATCTGGAATCAGTATTGTCTTATTTCACTTTTTAAAAAAATAAATCTATCAATATCATAGTAATCATAATAGTTAAAGTATTAGTCCCTTATTACATTCCTCACAGAACTATCTGAGGTGGGGGACCGGCAGGTGGTGTGATGGTTAAGGGCTCTAGACTCCCACATGGCTGACTGCGGTTCAAGTCCTGTATTTGGTGGCTTGCTTTCTCACTTTCCTTCTCTCTCGCTGTCTCTCACTTTGTCTCTCTCTGGTCAAATTAAAATACATAAAGAAAGTTAAATAAAAGAATTATTTAAAAAATAATTCTTTGGGACCAGCAGTTAGCATAATGGCTATGTCACTGGACTCCCACGTAGTCAACCGCAGTTCGAGTCCCGGACCCGGTGGTTTAAACTCACACCGGGCGTGTGTGCATGCGTGCCCAAGATCCTGAGAGGAGAATGAAGGAGAAGGGATTGTGGCATGGCCATCCCCCCTGGGGGGTGATTTCCTGCTTTCTGTCTCTTTGTCTCTCTCTGTCTGGCGAGCGCACGCGCCCTATAGCAAAAACCTCTCCAAAAAAAAATTCTTTAAAAAGAATTATTTAAAAACGAATTAATTAAAAAAATAAATTTGGGGCTAGCTGGTAGCGTGGTGGTTAAGATGGCTGTATCCCACACAGCTGGCTGCACAGTTCAAGTTCTAGACCTAGTGGCTTGACATTCAACATGCTGAGCACATGTGCATGCATGCCCCAAATCCCGAGGACAGTGGAGGAGAAGGGGATTATGGAGTTGCATCCCCCCACTCCTGGGCGTGATTTCTCACTTTCCCTCTCTTTGTCTTTTTCTTTGGCCAATACACATACCTTATAGCAGATTAAAAAATAAAAGAATTAAAAAATAGAGGTTTATTCAGTGCCATAGTCTGGAGGTTCAGAGGCCAACTTCTGATGAGGCTACAACATGGCAGAGGGCAGGATCATGAGCACAACATCTGTCCATAATTTTCTCCTTCCTCTGATAACCTTTCCCCCTTTGTAAACACACTAGACATCACTGTGGCCCTGCTCTAGAGACTCTTATGACATCCAGAGGCCTCACCCTGGGACAACATGAGGAATTAAGTTTTTCCTTAACACCTTCATAGTGTAACCAAGTGCCAGCACATGAATTTCTAGGGGACAACCAAACTATAGCAATTAACATTTTTAAAGTACTTAGTAGATGCCAAACACTAGTTATTTAGTGTTTTCTTTCTTTCTTTTTGGAGAGGTTTTTACTATAGGGCACGTGTGCTCTCCAGAAAGACAGAGAGGGACAGAGACAGGAAGTGAGAAATCACTCCCCAGGGGAGATGGCCACACCACAATCCATTCTCCTCCATTCTCCTCTCGGGATCTTGGGCACACACGCACACGCGCCTGGCTTGAGTTTAAGCCAGTGGGTCTGTGACTTGAACCACGGTCGACTACATGGGAGTCCAGCGACATGGCCATTACTTCAACTGCTGGTCCCAGTGTTTTCTTATACATTAGCTCATTTAATCATTTAAGACATAGGCATCTATCATTTTCTCCATTTTACAAATGAAGAGACAGATTAAATAACTTATCCATGGTTACACACTTAATAAATGGTCAGTATTTGACTCCAGGTAGTCTGTCCAAAATCCATGCTCTTAAGCACTGAACTATGTACATATATTCACATACATACCTCATAGGACAAACTACATATTCCATAGTAAACTGTTACTGTATTTTAAATTTGTTCTAGGGCATGTATGCTTGCTAGAGAGAGGGGGGAAATGAGAAAGCACCTTTAGGGGGAATAGCCACACTTCAAATACTCCCCCTCTCTCCCCTCAGGATTTTTAGGCATGTATGCACACTCACGTGATGTGTTTTAGGAGCCACCAGGTCTGGGACTCAAACCGCGCTGTCAGCCATGTACGAGATGGCCGTTTTAACCACCACACCACCAGTTGGCCCACAAACTATTATTCTAATCTGTCTAACATTTGAAAAACTGGACCAGGACCAGCCATGTAGCCTAGTGTTTAAGGGAGCTGGATCCCACATGGCCAACAGTAGTTCATATCTCTACCCCAACAACTTGAAAAACATGCGAGGCACTTATGCTTGCATACTCAGGATCCTGACAAGGTGGAGGAAAGAATGAAAGGGGGTTGCAGAAAGACCATGACCCACTCTAGGGTGCTTTCTCTCTCTCTTCTCTCTTCTTCTCTGGTCAGTGTACACACCCTCTGGCAATTAAAAAAGGGAAAAAGGGGCCAACAGATGGCGTGGTGGTTAAGGCTCTGAATTCCCACATGATTGACCATAATTTGAGTCTGGACTTGGTGGCTTGAAAATCACTTCAGGAATGTGTGCATGCATGCCCAAAATCCCAAAAAGAGAATGGAGAAAGGATTGTGGTGTGGCCATCCTCCTAGGAGATGCTTTCTTACCTTCTGTCTCTCTGTCTCTATCTCTCTCTGGTGAGTGCATGCACCCTATGGCAAAAAAAAAAAAAAAAAATATTGAGTAAAATTGCCAAAGTAGAAACTAGCAAACAATGCAGATATACTTTTTATTTTTAATTGCCAGAGTGCATACACTCACCAGAGAGAGAGAGGGAGAGAGATCCCCCAGTTGGGGCATGGTCACCTGCAATCCTTTTTCCTCCACTTCTCTGTCTTGTCAGGATTTGGGGCATGCATATGCACCTGGTGTTTCTTTCAAGCTGCTGGCTTGGGTTTCAACCATAGTCGGCCATATGGGATCCAGCTGCCTAAGCTGCTATGCTATGGAGCCAGTCCCAGATACATATTTTACATATAGAATATGTATATAGTTTCAAAATTAAGCCTTTTTATGTATTAATAGAACATCCCCTTGAATGGATGGTAATGGACCTTTTTTTTTTTTTTTTAGATTTTTGCTATAGGGCATGTATGCTCACCCGAGGGACAGAGTGAGAGACAAAACATGAGCGATCACCTCCCAGGAGAAATGGCCATGCTACAATCCCTTCTCCATTCTTCTCTTGAGATTTTTGGGCACACATCCACATGCATTCAGTGTGAGTTTCAAGCCATTGGGTCTGGGACTTGAACCATGGTTGGCCATGTGGGAGTCCACAACTTAACCATTATGCCATCTCCTGGTCCCGGTAATGAACATTCTTTAAAGCCAGCTACTTTCCCTGATATTAAATGTAAAGTTTAAATATATACATTTACCATTTGCTGCCTTGCTTCTTCAAAAGCACGCTTCTCTTCTTCTAAACGTTGTCTTGCTTTCTCTTCAGCTTGCTTCTTTTGGTTTTCTTGCCTTTGTCGCTCCAATTCTTCAAAAGTTAGTCTCAATTTTCCAGGAAAAAATGACTCTTTTTTTGCCTCGCTTTCCATTTCATCATCCTATGAAAACCCACCTGTTAGTCATAAAAGGAAATACTGCCGAGTAACTTAACTGATTTGATTTGTTTCTTAAAAAAAAATACATATATATATAAATTACCATGACCAATGAAAGACATTTTGCTTCCTTAAGAGATCGTCGTTGTTCCTCATATCTTATTCTTTGGTCTTCTTCATAATTGATCCTGTCTTTCTCTTCTCGTTCTTTTTCTAGGTCCTCAAAATTTGCTTTTAGTTTTCCAGATGTTTTGTATGGTTTGACAGGTACCACTGTTATAAGTAGTGAATCATCTCCTTCCTATTTTATAAGATAAATAATTAGCATATTTCTTAATCAAAATTTAAGTTTCATGGGACTTTATCTCCATCACTGTTAAATTCATTACATTGCCATCAGTGTTGTTATGAAGAACAAAACTTTTTTTGATAGATTATTAGTAAATATTTGTTTCCCTAACTTATGTATTATGAGTTAATCTTACTGAAAGCCATTGCTGACAAGGTTCAAGAAGCATCCAGTTTCCTAGAAGATGTAGTTAATACAGCTGTTCAGATGACAAAACTGCAGTGACTCGCCTGAATTTAGCTATTGGTGCACTAATTTCACAAAGGTAATGTGCATGTGTTTGTACTCTAAGTCAATTTGATGATGGGTCGATTCAATTTAAACAGTTTCTCCATATGATTTTTCTCTCCGTGAAAGCTTTTAAATACTCAATAAGACAAATATTTAGTGAGGAAAAAAATAGTATTTCCAAGTGATTTATTAAACATTTATAGATAAAGCTCTTTGGTATTTGATCTTGTTAAAATATTTTAAAATGTATTGTTTTTTAAATTTGTTTCTTTTTAGAGAGATTTTTGCTATAGAATACGTGTGCTTACTGGAGAGAGAGAGAGAGAAAGAGACAGAAGGTGAGAAATCACCTCCCAGAGGGATGGCCACACTGCAATCCCTTCTCCATTCTCCTCTTGGGATTTTGGGAATGCATGCACACATGCCTGCATGAGTTTGAAGCCACTAGTTCTGGGACTTGAACTGTGGTCGACCATGTGGGAATTCAGCAATGTAACCATTACACCATCTGCTGGTCCCTTAAATTTTATTTTAATTCTGTTACATAACCTATTGTTGCCTCTAACTTTTTTCAAAAATAAAGACTTAATAGAATATAAAACATAAAAGAAAATTGTTTCCAATTTACATGGCTGTAGTTTTAGGCACACCATCAAATTGTCTTATTTTTAGCTTTCTCAGTTAGATAAAATGGGATGGCTAAAATTTTGTGGTCACTAAACATTCCTTCATGGTAATAGATACTGTACTTTATTAGTATGTGAAAACCAAAACAAACTCTCAGGAACTCTGAGGAAAGAAGACAAATGATGGAAAGAAAACTGCCTTTTAAAAATGTTAGCTTTTGAAGTTCTCAACAGTTAGTGACAGCTCAAGAAGTATGTTGCTTTGACAGGGTATCCCAAACCTCATACTCATGTCTGTCTTCCTTCCTTCCTTCCTTCCTTCCTTCCTTCCTTCCTTCCTTCCTTCTTTCCTTCTTTTCCTTCCTTCCTTCCTTCCTTCCTTCCTTCCTAAGAGAGATTTCTGCTATAGAGCATGTGCCCTAGCCTGAGAGAGACAGAAAGCAAGAAATCAACCCCCAAAGGGGATGATCACACTGCAATCACCTCTCCTCCATTCTCCTCTTGGGATCTTGGACACACATGCACATGTGCCCAGCGTGAGTTTTAAGCTACCAGGTCCAGGACTTGAACTGTGGTCAATTACGTGGGAGTCCAACAACATAACCATTAGGCCATCTGCTGGTCCCGATAATATTTTTCTAATCTAACTATGAGAGCAAAAACATACTTCTCTCTAGAGACTGGTAAGTGGCATGGTGGTTGGGGGTGCTGGACTCCCACATGGCCGATCATGGTTTCAGTCCCAGACCTGGCGGCCTGCTTTCTCACATTCTCTCTTTTGCTCTCCCTCTGTCCCTCTATGGTAAATTTAAAATAAATAAATAGATAAATAAAGGTAAATAAAATTATTCTTTAAAAAAAGTACTTCTCTCTAAAAACACCAAAGGAGGGGGCCAGCAGGTGACATGGTGGTGAAGGGACTGGACACTCCTACATGGCTGACCACAGTTCAAGTCCTGAACCTGGAGGCTTGCTTTCTCACTTTACCTCTGTGTGTGTGTGTGTGTGTGTGTGTGTGTGTGTATCTGGTCAAATGAAAATAAATGAAATAATAAATAAAATTAAATCTTTTAAAAAAAACTACATGAGAGTGTTTAAAATAGCAAAATTATTATCTTGCTTTGCAAAACATTTTTCTATCTTTTTGTTATGCTACATTTATAAAGAAAACAATAGGGACTGGCAGGTGGCAAGGTGGTGAAAGGCACTAGACTCCCACATGGCCAACCTTGGTTCAAGTCCTGGACCTAGAGGCTTGCTTTCTTACTTTCTCTCTCTCTCTGTGTTAATCTCTGGTCAAATTACAATAAATAAATAAAGTTAAATAAAATAATTCTTAGAAAACAATAATATAAAAGCCCTTTTAGTTTCTCTCAGATTAAAAGATAATTTGTGAATCAGAAACTTTTAGGTGAATGTTTCATTAAAGGAAATGTCTGTTTACCTCTGATGCTGATTCAGTTCCCGTATTGTTTATGTCCTCAATCTATTGAATGAGAATTTCATATAATTACATTACAAAGGCTTTTTGTTTTTAAACATACAACTGATAAGTAATTTAGTTGTACATTATATTTTCAAATTTATAATTTTTGAATTATTTTTATGCTGCTCCAAATCAGCCAACTATGTCTTTTTAAAGGGAGATTAAACTTTACATTCGTTTTTGTATTTTGATAGTAATGTCACTGTTGAGAAAAAAACTAATAAAAGCTCAATTTACAAAACTACCTTTGTAAATTTGGAAATTGAATAGTAGACCAAAATCTCATGTCCTGGTATGAGTTTTCAAGCAGCAACTGTTAATTTAATTAGCATTTTAAACTAAGATGCACAGAAACATTTCTCCATTCTCTGTCCCTGCTGCAGCAAAAGGAAAACCTATCATTAGCAATCAAATAAATGTCACATCATGTGTAAATTTTTTTTTTTTTTTTTGGAGAGGTTTTTGCTATAGGGCGCGTGCGCTCGCCAGACAGACAGAGAGAGACAGAGAGACAGAAAGCAGGAAATCACCCCCCAGGGGGCATGACCACGCCGCAATCCCTTCTCCTCCATTCTCCTCTCGGGATCTTGGGCACACACGCACACGTGCCTGGCGTGAGTTTAAGCCATCAGGTCCGGGACTCGAACCGCGGTCGACTACGTGGGAGTCCAGCGACATAGCCATTACGCTAACTGCTGGTCCCTCCATCTCTCTCTCTTTCAGGTGGGCGCATGTGTCCTATAGCAAAAATTAAAAATAAATAACAATAACAAAAGTAAATAAATTTTTTCTTAAAAAAAAAAAGTAGGAGTGCAGGGCCAGCAGCATGACCTAGTAGTTAAGGGAGCTGGATCCCACATGGCAGACCGTGGTTTGAATCCAGGCCCTAGCAACTTGAAAAACACATTGGGTGTCTATGCATGCCTGCTCCAAATCCTGATAGAATGGAGAAATAAAGGAGAAGGGATTGTGATGTGACCACACCCTATTGCAAGGCTTTTTCTCTGGCAAGCATACACTAAGACAACAAAAACAAAACCCATTCCCAAAAGGAAGAAAATAAAAAATGGGCTCTCGATTTGGAAAGTACTTATAAGATACATAAATGAGTTAGCTTGAGGGGAAGGGCATGGTGGTTAAGGCACTGTACTCCCACATGGTCTACCGCAATGCAAGTCCCGGACCTGGTAGCTTGCTTTCTAACTTTCCCTCTCTCTCGCTCTTGGTCTGATCCTCTCTGGTCAAATTAAAATAAATATATAAATGAATAAATAAAATTAAATGAAATAATTCTAAAAAATAAAAAAAAAAATGTCAAGATGCTGACAGGTGGTATAGTGGTTAAGGGCACTGGACTCCCACATGGCTGACCACAGTTCAAGTCCCAGCTGTGGCAGCTTGCTTTCTCACTTTCTCTGTCTCTCTCTCTCTCCATTGCTCTTGCTCTCGCTCTCTCACTCTGTTCCACTCGTCAAATTTAAATAAATAAATAAATAAAAAGTTAAATAAAATAATTCTTTAAAAATGGATAAATGGCAAAGCTGGCCTATGTATTAAGGGAGCTGGATCTCACAGGGCTAACTGAATGGTTCAAGTCTTGGCTTATAAAATACTTCGTGTGTGTGTACTCAAAATCACAAAGGGTGGGAGAAATGGGGGACCGAGGATTGCAGTGCAACCATGCCCCATGGGGAGGTGCTTTCTCCCTTTTCCCTTCTCTGTCTCTCCCTGGTGAGTGCATGTACTCTCTAAAAACATTTGTTTATGCTTTAGCAACTTATTTTTAATATTTTTAATCATAATTATTTTGTATACAACAACATATTTTATTCAGAATAATTTGCTTTGTTATGGAATTTGTTGTAAAGGGTGAAGGCGTTATTATTTATGTATGTATATATGTATGTATGTATGTATGTATGTATGTATGTATTTTATTGCCAGAGTGCACTTGTGCTTGCCAGAAAGAGACAGAGAAAGTACTCCACAATTGGGCATGGTCATGCCACAAGCCCTTCTCTATTTCTCCATCCTGTCAGGATATTGGGCATGCATGAATATGTGCCTAGTGTGTTTTCCAAGCCATCAAGCTAGGATTTGAACTATGGTCGGCCATGTAGAATCCATCTCCCTTAAGTACTAGGATACGAAGCAATTCCTGGTGAAAGTTTTACTGAATGATGTATTGTACCAAGACAACTTTTAATGGGTCTATGATAAAATACTTTTGGGCATAATGGTGACAAAGACAAAGAAAGAATCTCCTGTCCTTCCCAAAGCTGAAGCCAAAGCAAAGGTTTTGAAAGCCAAGAAGGCAGTGTTGAAAGGTGTCTATAGCCACACACACACAAAAAAAAAAGGAAGAAAAGAAAAAAAAGAAAAGATCCACACACATCACCCACCTTCCAGAGGCCCAAGATATTGTGGCTCCAGAGGCAGCCCAAATATTCTCAGAAGAATGCCCCTAGGAGAAATAAGCTCAACCACTATGCTATTATCAAGTTTCCCCTGACCACCAAGTCTGCCATAAAGAGGGTAGAAGACAACACACACTTGTGTTCATTGTGGATAGCAAGGCCAACAAGTACCAGATCAAACAGGCTGTGAAGAAGATCTTTGATACTGATGTGGCCAAGGTCAACACCATAATCAGGCCTGACAGAGAGAAGGTTTATTTGCCACTGGCTCTTGATTATGATGCTTTGGATGTTGCCAACAAAATTGGGATCATCTAAACTGTGCCCAGATGACTAATTCTAAATAAACACTTTTTCACCACATTAAAAAAATTACAGTATGACTTCTCTTCGAAAGACTACTGACAGCAGATGGCATAATGTTTATGTTGCTGGACTCCCACTTAGTTGACCACGGTTCAAGTCCTGCACCCGGTGGCTTAAACCTCACGCCAGGCACATGTGTGTTTGTGTGTGCCTAAAATCTGAGAGGAGAATGGATCATGGTGTGGCCATATCCTGTAGGGGGTGATTTCTCACTTTGTCTCTCTGTCTCTTTCTGTGTCTCTGGAGAGCACACATGCCCTTGAGCAAAAATCTCTCTTAAAAAAAAAAAGAGGGACCAGCAGTTAGCGTAATGGCTATGTCGCTGGACTCCCATGTAGTCGACCACGGTTCGCGTCCTGGACTCGGTGGCTTAAACTCACACTGGGCGCGTGTGCATGCGTGCCCAAGATCCCGAGAGGAGAATGGAGGAGAAGGGACTGCGGCGTGGCCATCCCCCCGGGGGGTGATTTCTCACTTTCTGTCTCTCTGTTTCTCTCTCTCTGTCTGGCAAGCACACACGCCCTATAGCAAAAACCTCTCCAAAAAAACAAGAATACTGATAACTTTTCTACAAATCAACCTCTCAATAAAAAGATTCAGGAAACATGGCAAGAAGATAGACATTGAGAGTATATGAAAGAAAAATACTAAATTTCTTTTTTTCAAACTTTTTATATTGAAAAAATTATTTCAAGAGAGAAACACCCACACGCACGCATGTGTGCATATACACACAGGTACCACTTGTCAGGGTGGATCACTGACATACCCAGTGTGTTCAGGTCAACCCAGGATCCAAACCCAGACCTCCCATGAGGTTCCAGTATAACATAGAGGCACCCTACCACATGCACCACTGCAGCTGGGCCAAGAAACACTAAATTTCTTTATTCCAACTTTATCTCACTATTACAAAATTCCAGATCTTCATTAACTTATGGTAAGGTTAACATATTTGGAAATTTTTATTTTTGCTTGCTTGCTTCTTTCCTCATTTTAAATTATCAAATCAATAAAAGATAGAATATATTTTTTTTCAATCAAGGGAAAAAATGGATTTATCTAGGTGGCTGTGGTGTTGGTATATTTACAGAGAACAAATATTCAGAAGTTTAGTTATAATGGTGACTTTCAGAAACTATCATTGAAAAGCTGCTTCAAAACTCTTTCTTTCTTTTTAAACATGCGTTTATTTATTTTAACATCTATTTATTTATCTATTTATTTGTTGTGACTGTCGGGCCCCAGGTCCAGGACCTGAACCATAGTCAGCCATGTCGGAGTCCAGGGCCTTAACCACCGTGCCACCTGCCAGCTCCATCTTTCTTTCTTTCTTTCTTTCTTTCTTTCTTTCTTTCTTTCTTTCTTTCTTTCTTTCTTTCTTTCTTTCTTTCTTTCTTTCTTTCTTTCTTTCTTTCTTTTAATTTTAGTTTTAGGTCTATGATGCATGCTCTGGACAGAGAGAGATAGAGAGGGAAACTGAGAAAGCACCCCACAGGAGAGACAGCCACACTACAATCCCTTCTCCATTTCTCTTCTCGGGATTTTGGGTTCATGTGCACACACATGCCAGTGTCTTTTCAAGCCGCTTGGTCCGAGCCTTGAACCATGCAATCAGCAATGTGGGATCCAGCTGCCTTAACCTCTGCACCACCTGCTGGCACAAAAAGAAAACTTTTTGCTCCTTCACAAATCAACTTCCTTTTCTCCCTTCTCTTTTCTTTTCAATTTTTTCCCCCGAGGGTGTATGCTCTCACTGGAAAGAGAAACAGAGAAAATGAGAAAGCAATTCTCGTGGGAAGTCACACTGCAATCCCTTCTCCTCCATTACTCCCTCCTGATGGGATTTTGGAAACATAAGCATGTCCAGTGTGTTTTTGAAGCTGCTGGGTCAAGGATTAGAATGACATATGGGATCAAGCTGCCTTAACCACTATTCTACTGGCTGACCCATTTCCCTTCTCTTTTCAAATCTTCCCTCACAAAAACAAAACCTCTTATTTCCAAATTGATGACTTTTAACTTTGCCCATCAGGATAACTTCAAAGATAACCACAAAATACCAGATCAGAATTCTTCCCCGAACGTTATTGGTCTTTGATTCTAACATCCAGTACACAAAGTAAGAACCTATAGAGGGGCCGGCAGGTGGTGTGGTGGTTAAGGACACTGGACTCCCACATGACAGACCACAGTTCGAGTCCTGGACCTGGCGGCTTGCTTTCTCACTCTCTCTCTCTCTCACTCACTATGTCTCTCCCTGGTCAAATTAATATAAATAAAGTTAAATTAAAAAATAATTATTTTTTTAAAAAAAGAACCTATAGTATCTCAAAACTGTTAATAATCTTGGAGGTCAACTAATTCAGTCACCCCCTTCATTCAGGAATAACTTTTATAGTATTCTTGCACGTGGATTTAAGTGACTTTGCAAATAAACATTAAGACTCTTCTTCAGTGGAACCAGCAGGTGGTATGGTGATTAAAGGCACTGGACTCCCACATGGCCAACCATGGTTTGAGTTCTGGACCTGGCAGCTTGCTTTCTCACTTTCCCTCTCTCTGTGTCTCTCTTTGGTGAGTACATGTACCCTATAACAAATTGAAAAAGAATAATAATAATAAAGGTAAGGGGCCAGCAGGTGGTGTGGTGGTTAAGGATGCTAAAGTCCCACATGGCCGACTGTGGTTTGAGTCCGGAACCTAGCAGCTTGCTTTTTCTCTCTCTCTCGCTCTGTCCCTCTCTGGTCAAATTAAAATAAATAAGGTTAAATAAAATAATTCTTTAATAAATAAATAAGTAAAGTTAAATAATTCTTTAAAAACAAAAAGACTCTTCTTCAGTACCTATGCCATACTTATGCTTTATATTCACAGATACATTAAATTATATTAGAGTTTTGGGACCAGGTTATGGCATAATGGTTACATTGCTGGAATCCCACATGGCCAACCACAGTTTGAATCCCAGATCTGGCAGCTTAAAATTCATTCCAGGCACATATGCGTGTATGCCCAAAAGCCCTAGAGGAGAGTGTAGAAGAAGGAACTGCAGTGTGGCCAACCCCCTTGGGAGGTGATTTCTCATTTTCTGCTCTCTCTCTCTCTCTCTCTCTCTCTCTGATGAGTACACAGGCCCTATAGCAAAAAAAAAAAAAAAAAAAAAAAAAAAAAAAAAACCCTATAAAAATTATATTAGATTTTGGGACCATCAGATGGCATAATGGTTATGTCACTGGACTCCCATGTAGTCGACCACGGTTCGAGTCCTGAACCCATTGGCTTGAACTCACGCCAGCCACCTGTGTGTGCGTGCCCAAGATCCCAAGAGGAAAATGGAGGAGAAGGGATTGCGGTGTGGCCATCCTCTCTGGGGGGTGATTTCTTGCTTTCTGTCTCTCTGTCTTTCTGGCGAGCGCACACATCCTATAGCAAAAACCTCTCAAAAAAAAAAAAAAAATCACCAAGTGCGTGTTTGTGCATGCCCAAAATTTCAAGAGGGGAAGAGAGAAGGGATTGTAGTGTGGTCATCCCCCCAGGTTATGATTTCTCACTTTCTGTCTCCGTATCTCTATGGTGAGTGCACATACCCTATAACAAATATCTCTCTAATAAATAAATATCTTAAATTTCAGTGGAAATTACTTAATTCAATTTTAAAATTAGACTTTACATATTTACAAGATGAGATTACTATTAATAGTGTATTTTGGGAGGTAGCAGATGGCATAATGGTTAAGGTGCTGGACTCCCATGTGATCAAGTGTTCAAGTTGCAGACCCAGCTGGACTGCTACTTGGCCGACTGCAGTTCAAGTGCTGGATCCAATGGCTTGAAACTCATGCTGAATGCATACGTGTGTGTGTGCCCAAAATCTTAGAGGAGAATGGACAAGGGACTGCAGTGCAGCCATTCCCCTGGGAGGTGATTTCTTGCTTTCTGTTTCTCTCTGGCAAGCACATGTGCCTTATAGCAAAAACTTCTCAAAAAAAAAGTTTACTTTGTTCTACCTACCTATTCTTTTTTCTAGTAATCCAAAAATTTCAGACTAAGGTTCTGTGGCATTCTGCCATGTAACATGTATTTAAATTTACTAAAAAAGTAGGTTTTTTTCATGGTCATATTTTATTTCCATCTATCTCTGAGAATCCTATGTCTTTTTAAACTTTTTTTTAGGTTTTTGTCCTAAGGAATATGCATTTGCAGGAGAGGAGAGAGAGACAGACAGATACAGAGAGAAGGAAAGTGAGAAATCACGCTCCAAAAGGGGATGGCCACACCAGCATCCCTTCACGTCCAATCTTGTTCCTTCTCCTCTCAGAATTTTGGGCATGCACAAACATATGCCCTGTGTGGTTTGCAAGCCACTGGGTCCAGGACTCAAACCACAGTCTGCCATGTGGGAGTCCAGTGCCTTAATCACATGCCACATGCTAGCTCCTTTTAGCATCAAATATTAAATATTTTTTCCTTGAAATTTTGTTTTCAGGTTAACTGCTGTTAAAGAGGTTTATGTTGATTAAAATATTTTAATTAGGCAATACACTAATTAATCTTACTTTGTATACACTATAGTAGTTTCACAAGCAACTTAATATTTACTGTATACCTTCTCTGCCTTTTTTGCTAATTCACGTTGTATCTTCCTCTTTTCTAACATATCTTGCTCAATTCTGCGTTTTCGTTCATCCTCCATTCTCTTCCTTTCTTCCTCTTGTCTTTGTTTCTCCATTTCAGCAAATTTACCTTTAACAGTTCCTAAGAATATAAGAAAAATGTTTGGTACTTTGCTATATATCTATTTATTTACTTATTTTTGCAATTTTATTTGCAATTTACCCATCATGTTTCTTACCTATTAGCTTTGGAACATAAGCTTTTTCTACTTTAGAAGATATCTCTTCCTCATCATCAGAAGCAAGCATTTCTTTAATCTAAATAGTTAAATAAGTTAATATGAACACATGTCCAAAAATTAAGACAAAAATCATATTGCACACAGAGTTTAAATTAGGGTACAAATACAGAAAAGTATTTTAACAATAGTTAATATGAAATATGATTAATATGAGTGAGAAATAAAATGTTAATTAAAAAGATGAAAATGAATATTTTCACAAGAATAAAATAAAATAAAATAACCTCCTGCTTTCTCCTGTTCCATTCTCTCTCTCTAATATATTGTTCTTTTCTTCTTTGCTTTTCATCTCTAGATCTCCTTTGATTTCTTTCTTCCCTGGCTCTCTGCATGGCTTCAAATTTATCCTTTACATCACCCTTGCCAAGTTTTGGCACATAGGTTTTTGGGACAGGTTTAGATGAAGAAAGCAGAATCTTCATTAAGAGAAAATAAAGAGAAGAAAGTTTTTAAAAAAAAGATAGGAATAAGTTATGTAAAGATAGATAAGAATAAGCTATATAAAAATACTTATTGAAACAGAAAATAGAAAAGAGTTTGAAACCTTTATTTGGAACATTACCACCTGATTAGATGCTTTCTAAAACCTGAAGTATGAAAAATGAAATTACAAAAAATACAAGAGTAAAGAAGTCCCATTTTTTGAGTACTGTTTTACTGATGCTAAAAATTAAATTCTGAATTCTATTGGGTCATCATAAAAGTCATGACATGTTGTTCTATGCAAAAATATGTCATGACTTTTCTGATAACCCAATAGTTTAAAACAACTTTTTTTTTTTCAGTTTTTTTCATAGGGCACATACAATCATTAGAAAGAGGGAAAGTGAGAGATGACACCCCCAAATGGATGGCCACACCACAATCTCTTCTTCATTCTTCTCTCAGGATTTTGGGCATACACAGATATGTGCTTGGCATGATTCTCAAGCTCCTGGGCCCACGACTCAAACTGCAGTTGTTATTGTGGTTGTCCAATACCTTAACCACCACACCACTTGCTGGCCCCCTGAGCTTTTTTAAATGCAATTCTCAGTAACAACCACCAAGAACCAGAAAAAAAAAAGGTAAGAAAAATATTACTGTAGTTTCTTGAAGAAGGAGCTAATATGAATCCTCACTTGACAGTGAATTATTGCTTTCTCCTGTGAGTACAGATCACACTATTTTGTTTTATTCTTTTTTTCTTTTTTCTTTTTTTTGGAGAGGTTTTTGCTATAGGGCACGTGCGCTCGCCAGACAGACAGAGAGAGACAGAGAGATAGAAAGCAGGAAATCACCCCCCAGGGGGGATGGCCATGCCGCAATCCCTTCTCCTCCATTCTCCTCTCAGGATCTTGGGCACGCACGCACACACGCCCGGCGTGAGTTTAAGCCGCCGGGTCCGGGACTCGAACCGCGGTCGACTACATGGGAGTCCAGCGACATAGCCATTACGCTAACTGCTGGTCCCACTATTTTGTTTTTTTAATGCAGAAAGAAAAATTTCTTTTTTTTTGGAGAGATTTTTGGTACAGGGCGCATGTGCTCGCCAGAAAGACAAGAGACAGAGAGAAAGCGAGGAATCATCCTCCAGGGGGCATGGCCACGCCACAATCCTGTCTCCATTCTCTTCTTGGGATCTTGGGCACACACACACACACACACACACGCGCGCCCGGCATGAGTTTAAGCCACTGGGTCCAGAACTCAAACCGTGATCGACTACATGGGAGTCCAGCGACATAGCCATTACACCAACTGCTGGTCCTGAGAAAGAAAAATTTCTATGTCGGGAACCAGCAGTTAGCGTAATGGCTATGTCGCTGGACTCCCATGTAGTCGACCGTGGTTCGCGTCCCGGACCTGGTGGCTTAAAACTCACACCGGGCACGCAAGGGCGCGTGTGCGTGCGTGCCCAAGATCCCAAGAGGAGAATGGAGGAGAAGGTATTGTGGTGTGACCATCCCCCCTGGGGGGTGAATTCTCACTTTCTGTCTCTGTGTCTCTCTCTGTCTGGCTGGCAAGCGCATGTGCCCTATAGCGAAAATCTCTCCAAAAAGAAAAAAAGAAAAAAAAAGAAAAACGCCGGGCATGTGTGCGTGTGTGCCCAAGATCCCAAGAGGAGAATGGAGGAGAAGGGACTGCGGTGTGACCATCCCCCCTGGGAGGTGATTTCTCGCTTTCTGTCTCTATGTCTCTCTCTGTCTGTCTGGCGAGCACATGCGCCCTATAGCAAAAAATCCTCTCAAAATAAAAACTTTCTATGTCTTATCAAGATATTTAAGAATCTACACAAGATGCTAGCCATCACATCCAATTCATTATCATTCACAAATTTAGTAATATAGATTAGAATCTAGATCAAGGGACCAGGCACATGGCGTAGTGGTTAAGGCGCTGGACTCCCACATGGTCAAATGCTGTTTGAGTCCTGGACCCGGTGACCTGCTTTCTCACTTTCCCTCTCTCTATCTCTCTCTCTTTCTCTCGCCGATGAACACACTTTCCTTATAGCAAATTTTAAAATAATAAATAAAAGTAAATAAATAATTCTTTACAAAAAGAATATACATTAAAATACCAGCCAACTCTAGCCAGTGAATTGCATCATTTTACATCTCTACGTTATGTGATTGATTATAAACTCCTGAACATGAACTTCCCAGCAAATGATTGCCATTTCAACACTTCTACTATGGTCACCCCTACATTTCTCTTATTTTTTATTTTTTTACTTTTCTACTTACCTCGGCCTTTTGGGAAATATCATTCATATTTTCTCTATGTAGTCTTGGGCCAATTATGTAGCTTTGTTTACTTTTGCACCTGAAAAATATTTTGATGTTGTTGAATAATTTTTAATGACTTTATTTCAAACGTTATATATATGTATGTATCTTATCTACTTTTTCCATGAGACAGGGAGAGAGAGAAAGGCAAGAAACAAGCACTCCCAAGAGGGTCCACACATAATGATCCATCCCCAGTCTCAGTTTGGACCACAGGCATGTGCCTCCCATCTACAGGCCGTCAGGGCCTTCCTGCTTGGGTCCAGCTGAGTTATCAAGACCACCATTTGGACCCAGTATCGCATATTTTTGTAAACAAAGTTTATTAATTTCCCCTGAAAAAAATGACATAATTCAAGTTAAGTAATAAATTGTGGGGGCTGGCAGTTGGTGTGGTGGTTAAGGGCGTTGGATTCCCACATAGTCAACTATGGTTCGAATCCTGGACCTGGCAGCTTGCTTTCTCACTTTCCCTTTCTCTTTCTCTCTCTCACTCTGTCCCTCTCTGGTCCAACCAAAATACATAAATTAAGTTAGATAAAATAATTATTTAAAAATTTATTTTAAAAAATCAATCCGAGTGTGTGTGCATGCATGCCAAAAATCCCAAGAGAACGGTGGATAGGGGATTGCAGCTGGCCCTCTCCCCCAGGAAGTGATTTCTCACTTTCCTGCTCTTGTCTCTCTCTGGAGAGTGTATGTGCCCTATGGCAAAACCCTAAAAAAAAAAATTGCCACCTCACGCTATGGCACAGTCAGCGTACTAGGTGCGGTGCTGGAAGCCATATTGACTGTGGTTTGGATCCCCAGCCTGGTTGTCCACAGTTTGTATCCTCGGCCTGTTTGACCTGAAACATACTGGGCACATACATGCAGTCACTCAAGATTCTGACAAAGTAGAGGGCTGGAAGGAGATTACAACATAATCAGACTCTGTTAAGGTTCTTCTCTGTCTTGCACGTGTACTCTACATCATGAATTTAAAAAAGAAAAAAAAAAAAAAAGCCACACCAGCTTTCTTAGCATTACAGTCTGTGTGGTTTTAATATTCTACACATTTACTTTCAACCTGTCTGTTTTCATATGTAAAGTGTATCTCTTGGACAATGTGTATAATTGGACCTTTTTTAAAAAAAAACTCTTGGACAATGCATATAATTGGATCTTGGTTTTAAAAACTCAATTCTAATAATAATTTTGTCTTTTAATTGCAGTGTGTAGTTTATTACTATTTAATGTAATAATTGATATGAATAGATTCAGGTCTACCATTTTACTATTTCCTTTTTTAAAAAAAGAATTATTTTATTTAATTTTATTTATTTTAATTTGATCACAGAGCAACAAAGAGAGAGAGAGAACGTGAGAAAGCAAGCCTCCAGGTCTAAGATTCAAACTGTGGTCAGCGCGGGAGTCCATCACCTTTAACCACCACACCACCTGCTAGCCCCATTATTTCCTTTTTTTTTTTTCTTGAGAGGTTTTTGCTATAGGACACATGCGTGCTCACCAGAAAAAGAGAGAGAGAGACAGAGATACAGAAAGTGAAAGATCACCACCTGGGGGGAATGGTCATGCCTCAATTCCTTCTCCATTCTCCTCTTGGGATCTTGGGCATGCACACACACGCACCTGGTGTGAGTTTAAGCCTCTGCTTCGGGACTCAAACCACGGTCAACAACATGGGAATCCAGCGATGTAGTCGTTACACAATCTGCTGGTCCCCCCCTTATTTCCTTTTTTAAAATAGACTTGTTTTAGAGCAATTTAGGTTTGGGGCATACATGCCCAGTGTGTTTTTCAAGCTGCTGGGTCCAGGACAAAAACTGAGCAGTCAACCATGTGGGATTAAGCTTCCCCAACCACCATGCTACTGGCTGGTTTGAAAATCTTTTCTTTTTTAAATTTTCCAGAGGGCATATGTGCTCACAGGATAGTGACAGAGAGAAAAAGCACCCCTAAATGGGACATGGTTACATTGCAGTCTCTTCTCCATTTCTCTTCTGTTGGGACTTTGGACATACACGCGCACATGGTATGTTTTTGAAGCTAGCAGATGAGATTAGATCTGGGGTCGGCCATGTCAGCTTTGGCTCCCTTAACCACTAGGCTATAGGCCAACCCTATTTCTTTTTTATTGTAGAAAATTTCAGACATACAAAATTAAAGAGACTAATACAACGAACCCCCATATATCCATCTCCAAACTCCAACGATTATCAGCTTTTTCTGTTGTTTTAAACAATATCACATCTGTTTAATTTAGTTTTTACACTACCTATTTCAGCATAACACACACAGTACAACACATTTTTATACTGGGTTCTCGGAAGAGTCATGATATGTTTTATCTGTTTCTATGCAAAATGTATCGTAACTTTTCCAACAACCCAATAGATGTTTTAAATAAAACTTTATTCTTTAAATATTTCAGCTGAACCTACCACATTCTTCCTGTCTCCTGTGAATTATGCCCAGAATCTTACCTTATACTCTCTTTTGGAAAGACTTTAGAGTAGCTATTCACTTAAAGAAAACTGGTAAATTCTCATTTGATAAAGTTAGTACTAAAGTATTAATAGTTACATACATAGAGGGGCCAGCAGTTAGCGTAATGGCTATGTTGCTGGACTCCCACGTAGTCGACCGCAGTGTAAGTCCCAGACCCGGTGGCTTGAACTCATGCCGGGCGCATGTGTGTGCGTGCCCAAGATCCCAAGAGGAGAATGGAGGAGAAGGGATTGTGGCATGGCCATCCCCCCTGGGGGGGGGTGATTTCTCACTTTCTATCTCTCTGTCTCTCTCTGTCTGGCGAATGCACATGCCCTATAGCGAAAACCTCTCAAAAAAAAAAGTTACATACATAGATAAAAAGTAAGGGGGCCAGTGGGTGGCATGGTGGTTAAGACGCTGGACACTCCCACATGGCTGACCACAGCTCGAGTCCCAGACCTGGTGGCTTGCTTCCTCACTTTCCCTCTCTCTGGTCAGACTAAAAATAAATGAATGAATAAATAAAATTATTTTAAAAAATAAAAAGTAAGAATTTTTTTCCAAAAGCTTTATTAAAGGAAAGATTTGAAGCTTCTATACTAAATAAAGGAAAAAAGGTGGAAACTAACAACTGAATCCCTATTACGTACTAAGTAGCTTACATGTTATTTCACAAATTTAGAGCTATTATGATAGAACTAAGAATAAATGGGAAAAAATGAAAAATTAGCTAAAATGGATATTTTTTTAAAATTTATTTATTTTTATGGAGAGGTTTTTGCTATACGGCACGTGCACTCTCCAGAAAGACAGAGACAGAGAGACAGAAAACGAGAAATCACCCCCCCCAGGGGGCATGGCCATGCCGTAATCCCTTCTCCATTCTCCTGTCAGATCTTGGGCATGCACACACATGCACCCAGTGTGAGTTCAAGCCACCAGGTCCAAGACTTGAATTGTGGTCGTCTACATGGGAGTCCAGCGACAAAGCCATTACGCTAACTGCTGGTCCCTATTTTTCATTTCTTACCTATTTTAAGAACATAAAGCATTACATATTTATTAGTAATATGACCAATGGTAATATGTGGTTGGAGTCAATCAGCATAATTAGTGAATGTCTTCAAGAAGTTTTTGCAGGTGATTTAATAATGAGGGATAAAATGTTTAAAGAAAAAAAAGGTTTTTTTAATAAGGAAGGATTTTTTTTTTTTAATTTGACCAGAGAGGGACAGAGTGAGAGAGAGAGAGAGAGAGAGAGAGAGAGAGAGAGAGAGGGCAAGTGAGAAAGCAAGCCACCAGATCCAGAACTCAAACTGCAGTTGGCCAAGTGGGAGTCCAGCACCTTTACCCACCATACTACCTGCCAGCCCCAGAAAAGAGTATTATAATTTTCAGTTCAGTATGAAGGTAGGAAGCTCTAGCTGTGAAAGACTATATGTTGCACTGTAGCATAAACTATTAAGTATAACAGCTTTCTCTTTTTTTAGAATTATTTATTTATTTATTTATTTATTGAGAGGTTTTCGCTATAGGGCGCGTGCGCTCTCCAGACAGACAGAGAGAGACATAGAGACAGAAAGCGAGAAATCACCCCCCAGGGGCAATGGTCACGCCACAATCCTTTCTCCTCCATTCTCCTCTCGGGATCTTGGGCACGCACGCACACGTGCCCGGCGTGAGTTTTAAGCCACCGGGTCCGGGAAGCGAACCTCAGTCGACTACATGGGAGTCCAGCGACATAGTCATTACGCTAACTGCTGGTTCCCTAGAATTATTTATTTATTGGGGCTGGAAGGTGGCTTAGTGGTTAAGGGTGCTGGATTCCCACAAGGTTGACTGCGGTTCCAGTCCCAGACCTGGTGGCTTGCTTTCTCTTTCTCTTTCACTCTATCCTTCTCTAGTCAAATTGAAATAAATAAATAAATGAATAAATAAAGTTAAGGGACCAGCAGTTAGCATAATGGCTATATCGCTGGACTCCCATGTAGTCGACCGTGGTTCAAGTCCCAGACCCAGTGGCTTAAACTCATGCTGGGCGCGTGTGTGTGCGTGCCCAAGATCCCGAGAGGAGAATGGAGGAGAAGGGATTGCGGCATAGTCATCCCCCCGGGAGTGATTTCTCGCTTTCTATCTCTCTGTCTCTCTGTCTGTCTGGCAAGCACACGTGCCCTATAGCAAAAACCTCTCCAAAACAAAACAAAACACACACACACACACACACACACACACACATAAATAAATAAAGTTAAATAATTTTTAAAAAGAATTATTTGTTGGGACCAGCAAGTGGTATGGTGGCTAAGGTGCTGGACACTCCCACGTGGCTGACCACGGTTCGAGTCCCGGGCCTGATGGCTTGCTTTCTCAGTTTCCCTCTCTCTATTTCTCTCTGTGTCTTTCTCTGCTCAAATTAAGAATAAATAAATTAATTAATTAATTAAATTAAATAATAAAAAAGTAATTATTAAAAAATTATTTTTAAAAAAGAATTATTTGTTTATTTAATTTTATTTGTTCGTATTGTTATTTTGAATTTGAATAGGGAGAGAGACAGAGAGAGAATATGAAAGTGAGAAAGCAAGCAGCCATATTAGGATTCAAATCGCTGTTGGCTACGTTGGGGATCTAGTGCCTTAATCATCACGCTACCTGCCAGCCCCCAACACATCTTTCTTTCTTAAAATATGCATGTTGGGGTTGGCAGGTGGCATGGTGGTTGAGGTGCTGGACTCCCACATGACCAACCCTGGTTCAAGTCCCGGACCTGGTGGCTTGCTTTTTCATTTTCCCTCTTTCTCTCTCAAACTCTCTCTGTTCAAATTAAAAAGAAAAAAAAAATGATGATAAATAAAACTAAATAATTCTTTTTAAAAAATGATGTTAATGCTTCTCTTCTAGAAATCCACTGAACCTGTGTTTAATCTCAAAATTTTCTAAATTTAATTTTCCTTGACTTTTTTAGATATGTGATTAAAATATTTCAAAAAAAGCAAATAATGCAGGCTCAAGAGTTAGATAGAAATTATGTCTTTCTATCATTTATTGTAACTGTTTCATTAAGTTAATATATCATCTCCTTTCCCAAGAAGAGAATTGTCAAGACATTGACGGATTTTAATTCACATTTAATTGAACTCAAGTAAATTCTTTATCTCAACTTTTAAGAAAGATTTTAATGGAATACTTAATACTACAACTAAACATTAAAATCTAACTTGCACAGTCTTTGGAACAAACGATAACATTGCTTTGAGTTTCATAAAATGTGAGCCTAAGTTTTAATAATTTTTTTTTTTTTTACTTGTATAAGAAACATAAAAATTATGTAACTTTGGGCCAGCCCTTGTGGCCTAGTGGTTAAGAAAGCCAGATCCTGGGTCAGCAGGTGGTGTGGTGGTTAAGGTGCTTGACTCCCACATCACTGACCATGGTTCGAGTCCTGGACCTGACAACTTGCTTTCTCACTTTCTCTCTCTTTCTCTCTGTTGAGTGCATTGTGTCCTATAGCAAAAGATAAAAAAATAATAATAACAAATAAAATTAATTAAATCTTTTTTAAAAAGAGAGAGAGTTAGGGCCAGCAGATGGCATAATGGCTGTGTCGCTGGACTTTTATGTAGTTGACTGTAGTTCAAGTCCCGGAGCCAGCGGCATAAACTCACTCCAGGCTCATGTGTATGCATGCCCAAAATCCTGACAGGAGAATGGAGAAGGGATTGCAGCATGACCATCCCCACCTGAGGACTGATTTCTCACTTTCTATCTTGCTGTCTCTCTCTGTTTCTCCAGCGAGTGCATGTGCCCTATAGCAAAAATCTCTCTTAAAAAAAAAAAAGAGAGAGAGAGAGAAAGAGAGAGAGCCGGATTCCAGAGGTATAACCACATTGTTCAAATCCCAGCCCGGTGGATTGAAAAACATTCTAAGCATGATTTGAAAAACACGATGGGCATGTGTACATGCATGCCTCAAAAAGAATGATTTATTTATTTATTTCCATTTGTTATTATTTTGTAATTTGACCAGAGAGAGAGAGAGAGAGAGAGAAAGGGAAAGGGAGAAAGCAAGTTGTCCGATACTCAAACCACAGTTGGCCATGTGGGAATCCAGTGCCTTTAACCACCATGCCACCTGCTGGCCTCTTATTGTTATTATTATTATTTTTTTTTTCTTTTTTTGGAGAGGTTTTTGCTATAGGGCGCGTGCGCTCGCCAGACAGACAGAGAGAGACAGAGAGACAGAAAGCAGGAAATCACCCCCCAGGGGGGATGGCCACGCCGCAATCCCTTCTCCTCCATTCTCCTCTCGGGATCCTGGGCACGCACGCACACGCGCCCGGCGTGAGTTTAAGCCGCTGGGTCCGGGACTCGAACCGCGGTCGACTACGTGGGAGTCCAGCGACATAGCCATTACGCTAACTGCTGGTCCCTTATTGTTATTATTTTTGAATTTGCAATAGTGTACATGCACTCACCCGAGAGAGAGACAGAGAGAGAGAAAAATGGAAAGTAAGAAAGCAAGCAGCCATGGGACAAGCAGATGGTGTAATGGTTACATCGCTGAACCCCCACATAAGTCAACCGTGGTTCTCCTGGACCCGGCGGCTTAAACTCACTTCGGCCACATGTGCGTGCGTGCCCAAGATCTCGAGAGGAGAATGGAAGAGAAGGGATTGTGGCGTGGGTCAGTCCTCCTGGGGTGGGGGTGATTTCTCACTTTCTGTCTTTCTCTGTCTTTCCAGTGAGCACACATGCCCTATAGCAAAAACCTCTCCAAAAAAAGAAAGCAAGTCGCCAGATCAAGACCTGAATCACGGTCGGCCACATATGAGTCCAGCGCCCCAACCACCATGCCAAGCATTTTTAAATTTCACCAGTTAATTTGTGTGTGTGTATCATGTGTGTGTGTGTGTTCTCTCTGAAGCACCATCTTAGTTAAAATACTTGATTTCTTCTGGTTAGCAATATATGTTCTCTTAGCACAGCCAATTGGTATCAATGAATTCTGACCTGTTCTTCCCTTTCATGATTACATTATTCAACAGGAGGATTGGTAATCAGAATGTATCTGTGATTTTTATTTTTTTTTGGAGAGGTTTTTGCTATAGGGCGCGTGCGCTCGCCACACAGACAGAGAGAGACAGAGAGACAGAAAGCAGGAAATCACCCCCCAGGGGGGATGGCCACGCCGCTATCCCTTCTCCTCCATTCTCCTCTCAGGATCTTGGGCACGCACGCACACACACCCGGCGTGAGTTTAAGCCACCAGGTCCGGGACTCGAACCGCGGTCGACTACGTGGGAGTCCAGAAACATAGCCATTACGCCATCTGCTGGTCCCTGTACCTGTGATTTATAAAAACATTTTTTCAGGGCCAGCTCCATGGCCTCTTGTTTAAGGCAGCCAGATCCCACATAGCAAATTGCATGGTTGGAATCCTGGTCCTAGTAGCTTGAGGAACATGCCAGGTCCATGTCCAAAACCCCGACAGGGTGGAGAAATGGAGGGAAGAGATTATGGCATGTCCATGTCTCATGGTAAGGAGCTTTCTCCCTTTTCTATCTCTCTCTGTGGTGAGCAAATGTACCTCTGGCAATTTTAAAAAGAAATAACTTTTTCTCATTAAAAAAAAATTCATGATAGGGACCAGATGGCATAATGGCTACATTGCTGGACTCCCCTGTAGTCAACTGCGGTTCGAGTCCTGGATCCGGTGGCTTAAATTCACACCGGGTGCATGTGCATGTGTGCCCAGGATCCCGAGAGGAGAATGGAGAAGGGATTGTGGTGTGGCCATCCCCCCCGGGAGGTGATTTTTTGCTTTCTGTCTCTCTGTCTCTCACTGTCTTTCTGGTGAGCACACACGCCCTATAGCAAAAACCTCTCCCCCCACAAAAAATAAATTCATGATAGAGTGCATATGTGTGCACCAAACAGAAAGAGATCAAGAGAGGGAGTGAGAGAGAAGTGCTTCCCACAATGCCTGGTCACACCGTGATCCCCTTCTTCCAGTCCATTAGTTCGTTAGACCCTAGGCATGCCATCATGCACACCTGCGCACACTCAGTGTGGTTTCACGCCTACCAGCCCAATGCCTTGGACTGTAGCTGGCATGCTTCTTCCAGCTCTGCAGTGCAGTGCACTACCAGCTGCACCACAAAGCCTGGGCCATGTTATGTTTAAAGTCCAGGTACTTAATACAAGTCCAGGAGACTTTCCATCATATCATGCTTCAGATTTGTCCTAATACTTAGATCAAGTGACTGAATAATCAAGTGTCTAAGGTCAGGTAATGTCAATGTAATGTAAAGTAACGTTATGTAATTGACAGGTACTATAAATGAGTGTGACTAATTGTAAAACAATAGGGAATTGTGAAGAGTATGTCAAATGAGTGTATTCTTTGTGTGTGCAACAATTTTTAAGCAAGTATATGGCTGGAAATGCCCTTTAGGAGGACCAGCAGATACAGTAATGGTTAGTTGCTGGACTCTCATGTAGTTGACTGTGGTTCAAGTCCCGGACCCAGTGGCTTAAAACTCATGCCAGACATGTGTGCATGCATGCACAGAATCCCAAGAGTAGAGGAGAAGGGACTGTAGCGTGGTCACTCCCCCTGGGGGGGGGTGGTGATTTCATGCTTTCTGTTTCTCTGTCTCTCTGGCGAGCACACATGCCCTAAAGCAAAAATCTCTTGAAAAAAAAAAATGTCCTTTGGATTGTCAGTTTGTAGCCTCATATCTAAATGAATGGACAGTACACAAAAAATAGGGGCAAAGAGGAAGCCTATTTTGGACAGAAAGGGGGAGGCATAATCAGAGGAAAAAGACAGGGAACAAGTACAAACAGGAAGAGGGGCAGTAAACTTCACCAATCTCAAAACCTAGCCTAGGGAACTTCAGTCAGCTCGTCTTCTAATCTGAGAGTAAAACGGAAGAGATGTCAAGTAGGAAGAATAGGAAATAGTAAGGGGCCACGTGTTGGGCACTTAGTAGACGCAGACCCTACACCAGATAGAGTAGAGCTTTCACATACATTTTCATTGAGATGCAAGAAAAACAATTTTTTTAACATTATTTATTTATTTATTTATTTATTTATTTATTTATTATTTATTTTAATTTGGCCAAAGAGGGACAGACTGTGAGAGAGAAATAGGGAAAGTGAGAAAGCAAGCTGCCAGGTCCAGGACTAGAACTGCAGTTGGCCATGTGGGAGTCCAGTGCCCTTACCCTCTATGCTACCTGCCAGCCTCAGCAAGAAAAACAATTCTACATGTGGAAAAAGACTAAAAGAAAACACATCAAAATGCTAAGAATAAGGATATCCGAATATGAGAGCCCTGTTTTTCATTCTCCATCATTTTTTTTTCTTTTTTTGGAGAGGTTTTTGCTATAGGGTGTGTGCACTCGCCAGCCAGACAGACAGAGACAGAGAGACAGAAAGTGAGAAATCACCCCCCAGGGGGGGTGGCCACGCCGCAATCCCTTCTCTTCCATTCTCCTCTCGGGATCTTGGACACGCACGCACACGCGCCCGGCGTGAGTTTAAGCCACTGGATCCGGGACTTGAACCATGGTCGACTACGTGGGAGTCCAGTGACATAGCCATTACGCTATTTTTAAAATTTGCCAGAGGGCAAATTGTATGCACTTGCCATAGACAGAGAGAAAGGGACAGAACAACCCCCAGTGGAGCGTAGTCACAAGGTGATCCTGTCTCCAGGATCTGGAGCATTCGTACACATCACCTGGCATGTTTTTCAAGCCAGGCATGTAGGATCTGACTCCCTTAACCACTAGGCTATCGAGCCAGCTCTGTTCTCCGCAGTCTTTTTTTTTTTTTCTTTCAGTTTTTGCTATATGGCTTATGCACTTACTGGAGAGAGAGAGAGAAAAAGCAAGTGAGAAATCACCCACCCAGAAGGCGTGGCCATGCTGCAATCTCTTTTCCTTCATTCTCTTCTCAAGATTTTGGGCATGCATGCACACTTGCCTGGCATGTTTTTTTCAAACCACTAGGTCCAGACTCAAACCATGCAGTTGGCCATGTGGGATCCAGCTGCCTTAGCCTCCACACTACCTGCTGGCCCATTCTCCATAGCGTATTTTTTTTTTTTAATAATTTTTTTTTTTTTTTTAATTTGACCTGAGCGAGACACACACACACACACACACACACAGAGAGAAGGAAAGTGAGAAAGGAAGCCACAAGGTCCAGGACTCAAACCGTGGTTGGCCACTTGGGAGTGTCTAGCCCCTTAACCACCACACTACCTGCTGGTCTTCTCCATTCTCCACAGTTTTTAACTATTTATAAATTTAACATGCCAGTATTAACTTTGTAATAAAAATCATAGCAAATATTAAGGTGGATTTCTAAGTAAAAATTCATTTATCCTAAATTGTAGAAAGTACATGTTCATAAAGTAAGTCTAACTATCCACTGAATATTTATTTTGTTGGGAACCAGCAGTTAGCGTAATGGCTATGTTGCTGGACTCCCACGTAGTCAACCGCGGTTCGCGTCCCGGACCCGGTGGCTTACAACTCACGCCGGGCACGTGTGCGTGCGTGCCCAAGATCCCGAGAGGAGAATGGAGGAGAAGGGATTGTGGCGTGAACATACCTCCTGGGGGATGATTTCTCACTTTCTGTCTCTATGTCTCTCTCTGTCTGGCGAGCGCACGCGCCCTATAGTGAAAATCTCTCCAAAAAAAATATATATATATATATTTATTTTGTTATTTGTAGAAGTTTTTGCTATGGTTTGTGCTCGCCAAAGAGACAGACAGAGAGATAAAGAGACAAAGTGAGAAATCACCCCTCGGGATGGCCACACGGCAATTCCTGCTCTCTTCCATTCTCCTCTTGGGATTTTGGGTACATACGTACGCACACGCACCCAGTGTGACATTTAAGCATCCAAGTCCAGAACTTGAGCCACGGTTGACTGTGTGAGAGTCCAGAGACTTAACCATTATGCCATCTGCTAGTCCCTATCATTATTATTTTTTAAAAAAATTTTTACAGAGCATGGGCTCTTACCAGAGAGAGAGAGAGATAGTAAGAGAGAGAAAGTGAGGAAGCAAACCCCCCCAGGTCTGGGACCCAAATCACAGACAATTGAGAGTCTAGCACCTCGACCACCACGCCATCTGCTGGCCCCAGTTACATATTTGTTTACATTCACCACACAGTTCTTTCTTATTTATTTTATTTTAGAGAGAAATTTTTGCTATAGGAGATGTGTGCTCACCAGAGAGACAGAGATAGACAGAGAAACAGAAAGCAAGGCGCCACAATCGCTTCTTCTCCATTCTCCTCTCAGGATCTTGGACACACACTCACACGCACCTGGTGTGAGTTTTAAGCTGCTGGGTTCGGGTCTCGAACCATGGTCAAATACATGGGAGTCCAGTGACATAACCATGAGTCCAGTGACATAACCATTATGCTATCTGCTGGTCCCCACAGAGTTCTTTCTTTTGGGCAAATACAACTCTCATGCTATTTTTATTTAAATAACACTTTGACTATGATGTTTCAAAAATAACAGGTAGATTTCTTCCTTTCCTTATAAACGAAGTATCTCATTTCAGGCCACTTGGGTTCTAAGCAATCAAAATCCCCAATTAATCTCTTTTTAAATATACATGTTTAGTTTTCATTCTGTTCACAAATGAATCCTAACCTAAATACTTCAAGTGAAATTTCAGGGGAAAAACACTGTTCAAAAACCTAGATAATGCATTCCTTTGTTGATGCTAAAAATAGTCATCTCAAGATGACATACATTTTGATAATGATTAGCCTTATATGTCAAATTTTCAAAAATAGCACAGATTCCATTTTTAGGTGAGCAGGAAAAATTGCTATTCATTGTTTCAATGTAAAATAGATTTAAGTGTCAATCTTCTATTAAAACTGAGTTACATCAAGAACTAATGAGAAAAACTGGATTTAAAAGAATTTTGTTGTGAGTTTTGCTTAGAGCACTTTAAGGGAGCTATTACAAATAAAACACACACTTGCACATGTTGTTCTAGCATCATTTAAATATAACATGCCTTCAAAAATAGTGACCTAGGGACCAGCAGGTGGTGTAGTGGTTAAGGCGCTGGACACCCCCACATGGCTGACCCTGGTTTGAGTCCCAGACCTGGAGGCTTGCTTTCTCACTTTCCCTCTCTTGTTTTCTATTTCTGTGAGTCTCTCTCTGGTCATATTAAAAATAAATGAATGAATAAATAAATTTTTTAAAAATAATTATTTATTTAATTTTATTTATTCATCCATTTATTTTAATTTGACCAGAAAGAGATACACAGAGAGAGAGGGGGAAAGTGAGAAAGCAAGCCACCAGGTCCGGTACTCGAACCACGGTCGGCCATGTGGGAGTGTCCAGCATCTTAACCACCACACCACCTGCTGGTCCCTGAATAAATAAAATTTTAAAAAGTGTCCTAGTAGCTTTGTAGACACGGATTGATCAAAGTTCATTTATATTAAATACACCTCCCCCTACAAAATCTTTTCCTCATTTGATTAATTATGCATTATTTTTCCTTACCAATCCCAAAAACTCAAAAGAATCTCTGAGACTTGTGTATTTTGAAATTTCTTATGGCGGCAATTAACCTGAGAAGGATAATATTAGGGGGGAAAATATCGTGGTCCAGTCCACAACTCTGTTACTAAACGGTATAAATACTTAAGTTTATTTAATCACACTACTCAAGACATAGTTATGTTGTGACGCGCTGGCCAATGGGCCTCTGTTACATGAATTCATTAACAAAATTCAGCCTATTAGTGAGGTTGCGTTCGTTTCCCCCCAGGAACGAATTTCTTTCTTGTTAAGCCTTCTTTTCTCTACCTACCTCTTTCCAGAGGACATTTTGTTAGGACATATCTTTCTGCTATTTTTACCTTGTTATCTTCCCTCTGCCCCCACTCCCTTTGTTCACGTTGTGGCGTTAATAAATATAAAGTGACTATCTTGAAGTCATGGCAATAACCAACTAACCTCTCCATTTGTCTATCTTCTTTACCAACGCCAAGAACAATAAAGGTTAGCATATTCAGAACGTTTTACAGTTTCCAAATACAGCTGGAAGGGCATGGCGTTTTCAAAAAGCATATACAGACAAGGGAATTCTCAAGAGGTGAACGCATTCTTCAATTTCCAGCCCTAGTTGTCAACCCTCAGCATCCCACCTCCGGCAGAGCCCAGATAAACCAGGAGACTGGGGGGAGCCGATAGGCTGCGAAGTTGTGTTTCACTCCCCAGCCGCCACAGGGACTGCTCTGGAGTCATTTATTTAAAATAACAGGCATTGCTGGCAGAGACAGACCGCGGCGGGGGCACGTGGTAGGGGACGGCACCGAACTTTACCGCCTTGGACCCCAGGGGTACGGCTCAGGGACTGGCCCCGCTCGGCGCTCGGAGGGCTCTTCCCCTTCAGTAGAGCAGCACCCGAAGCTGAGCCGACAGGGCGCAAGCAGAACAGAAGCAGGGGACAGCCGAAGGCCAGCTACTGCGGAGAGACCGCGAAGCCGACCCGCTCCGACTCAGCCCGGCCGGCAGGACTCGGCCGCTGCTGGAAGGAGCCCGGCGCGCTCGGTGCTGCGGCGGAGCCCGGCCGAGAGCCGCGGCGCCCGCAGCGCCTCCCCGGTCCACGCGGGGGACCCGACACCTCCCTTTCCCGACTTCATCCCGTTACCTCTACTCCTCTCCCCCGCCGAGAGCCGGTGGCAGCGAAGGTCCTCGGTGCGCAGAGAGGCTGTGCGCGTCCTGCGCTGGGAGTGGGCAGGGTCTGCGCGCTCGGGCCGCTGTCACCGCCGCTCGGCCGCTCGAGCCCTCTGGCTGCCGCCGCCGCCGCCGTCTCCAGCAGCAAGTTTCCATAAAAGTCCTGGTGCGCAGCCTGTTCCCGCATTCCAGGCGGGCCCAGCGCCGGCTGCAGCTGTTCCAAAACACAAGGCCAGCTCCCCCACCCCCCACCTCTGCCGTGTCGCTGAGAGGGGTGGAGAGGCGAGGAGAAGGGGAGGCGACGGGGCGGCTGCCAGCTCTCCGCCAGAACTTGCCTGTCGCCTGACCCTAGGTGCGGAGCTGACCCCCTAACCTTGGGCCAGCCTCCACCTCCTGAGAGACGTCGAAGAAAGGCTGCCTCTCAAGCGGGAAGGAATGATGCTGCCGCTGGCCCCCCACCCGCTACCCTCAAGCCGTTTGCCCGGGGGCCCATGCCTCTTAGCCATCTGCGGTCCTAGTTTGCAGTCCAGAAGCCAAGCCCTGACATTATCTTCGCCCAAAGCACTGACCTTTGACCAACTTTATATTAAAAGTGAGAGCATGGGCAACAATCTGGGAACACTTCATCTGTGTGTTAAAAATGTTGCCATGGGGCCGGCAGGTGGCATGGTGGATAAGGGCGCTGGACTCCCACATGGCCGAACACAGTTGGAGTCTCGGACCTGGTGGCTTGCTTTCTCACTTTCCCTCTCTCACTCTCTCTCTCTCTCTTTGTCTTTCTGTTCAAATTAAAAAATAAAATGAATGAATAAATAAAAAATTTTAAAAATACTATTACCTCTAATAAAGCGAAACCAGATTAAAAAAAATTTTTTTGCCAGAGGGCTTGAGTTCTCCCTCCAGGGAGAGGAGATAAAGTGAGAAAGGACCCCCCCCCCCCGGGGGGGGATGGCCACAGGGCAATTTCTTCTCGTCTCAGGATGTTGGGGTCCCATGCTATATGTACACAGGGTCCTGGAGGCAATCTTACAGTTGGCCATATGGAATCCAGGGGCATTAACCAAAGTCACTGGCTGGTCCCTAGTCCCCTTTTCTTTCTTTTTTATTTACAATTAATTTTTTAAATTATTTAATTTTATTTATTCATTCATTAAAAAAATTTTTGATCAGAGATAGACACAGAGAGAAGGAGAGATGGAAAGTGAGAAAGCAAGCTGCCAGAACAGGACTCGAATCGTGATCAGCCATATGGGAGTGTCCAGAGACTTAACCATTACGCCACCTGCCGGTCCCTTTTTTTACAATTATTTTATGAAATTATCTTTTTTTAAAAATTATTATAATTTTTTCACATGAGTTTTGCCAGAGAAAGGCACACACAGAGAGAGAAAAAGTAAGAAAACAAGCCACCAGTCTGGGACTCCAACCGCCAGCCATGTGGAAATTTCAGTGTCTTTACCACAGGACATCTGCTGCCAGGCATTTTCTTTTTTTAAATTTTATTATTATCATTTTTCAGTTTTGACTGGAAAGAGAGAGAGAGAAAGAAAGTGAGAAAGCAAGCCACCAGGTTTGGAACTTGAACCATGGTGGACCATGTGGGAGTCCAGCACCTTAACCACCATGCCACCTGCTGATCTCATAAGATTTTTTTTTAATTTTTGAAATTTATTTTTAAAAGAATTACTTATTTAATGTTATTTGTTAATTCATTTATTTGTTTAAAATAATTATTTTATTTAACTTTATTTATTTTTAGTTTGACCAGAGGGACAGAGAGAGAGAGAGGGAAAGCAAGAAAGCAAGCCGTCAGGTCCAGGACTCAAACTGTAGTCGGCCTTGTGGGAGTCCAGTGCCCCTACCTACCATGCCACCTGCCAGCCCCTCATTCATTTATTTTGACCAGAGAGAGACAGAGGCAGAGAGAGAGGAAAGTGAGAAAGCAAGCCACGAAGTCCAGGACTCGAACTGTGGTCAGCCATGTGGGAGTGTCCAGGGCCTTAACCACCACACCACCTACTGGTCTCTTATTATTTTTTTTAAATATGATCAAAGAAAGAGGGAGGGAAAGTGCGAAAGCAGGCTGCCAGTCAGAGACTTGGACCACGATCAGCCATGTAGGAGCCCAGTGCCATAAGCATCATGCCATATGCTGGCCCCTTACTGTAAGTTTTTTACTTCACTAATTAATAAAATTTTAAAAAGAATTAGTTATTATTGTTATTTTAAATTTGCTATAGGGCATGTGTGCTCACCAAAGAAAGAGAGAGGTGCTGGCAGGTTAAATTTTAAAAAGGTGAGGGGAGGGGGCAGTGAGAAAGCAAGCCACCAGGTCCAGGACTTGAACTGTGGTAGGACATGTGGCCCTAACCACCATGCCACCTACTGGGCCTAGATTTGTACATTTTTAAAGCTTTCTGACTCTTTTTGTAGTAACAATTTAAAAAACAGAAACACAGTCAGCTGTGTGATTTCAGTCCTAAACCAGGTAGCTTGGAAGGCACGTGGGTATGTGTACATGCATCCCCAAAATCCTGAGAGGAGGATTGAGAAGAGATTGTGGATGACCATCTCCACTGGGGGGGGGGGGGGGTAGATGTTTTCTCTCTTTACCTCTCCTGTCTCTCTCTGGCAAGTGTGCCCACCCTATAGAAAACACATACACACTACAAGTAAATAAACACATTGTACAAGTGTACAAAATCCTTATTCTATTAGCTCTTTTCTATCAAAAAAAAGTTCCCCCCCAGAGAGTGTGTGTGCTTGCCAGAGAGAGGGAGAGAAGTGAGAAAGCACCCCCAGTGGGGATAGCCATGCTGCAAACCCTCCTCCAGTCTGCTTTCAGGGTTGGGGGCACTTGTGAATATGCATCAGGTGTCATTTTCAAGCCACTGGGTGCAGGACTTGGACCGCAGTCAGCCATGTGGGAGTCCAGCACCTTAACCTCCATGCAACCTGCAAGCCCTCCCTTTAAAAACAAAAACATAGAAAATTAGTCTAGGCCTACCCAGAGTCAGAGTCAGGATTATCAAATCAATGTCACTGTCTTCCACTCCCACATCTTATCCCCTTGGAAGGGTCAGGAACAAAACAACATAAAATTAAAACAAGTGCAAGAGAAACTAGTACAATTAAGACAAATGGGGCTAGCAGGTGGCCTGGTGTTTAAGGTGCTGGATTCCACATGACTCAGCCCGCAGTTTGAGTCCCATACCCAGTGACTTGGAAAACACACTGGTGCATGTGTGCCCAAAATCCCAAGAGGAGAATGAAGAAGGGATTGCGGTGTGGCCATCCTCCCTGGGGAATGATTTCTCACTTTTTCTCTCTCTCTTACTCTGGTGAGTTCACATGCCCTGTGACCATACGGCAAAAATCTAAAAAAAAAAAAGCTCCCTTGCGCCCCTTCTCTCTCACAGAGTATTATTAAGAATTAGCAAAGTTCTGTAAGTCATGTATTTCCAGCACTTTCAAATATCAAAGTGCTTTTCTATATTCAAGTGGTATGGTGTTATTCCAAACATAGCAAGTATAAAAACTCTGTAATTTCCTTTATATATATGTACCTTATGAAGGGCTTCTGGGACACACATAAGAGACAGTTAAAAGCAAAATGTGGAGGTGACATTTGATATACTAGTTGCTTTGCTGTGGCTTTGAAGTAAAGAATAAAAAATATCATAGAAGGAAAGTTTGCTTTTTTTTCTTCCCGTACTAGAATGCAGTCCTTCTCTGACCAGATGATGGTTACTGTAGGTTTTCTCTGTTCAGATGTAAAAAAAGCCAAATAAAGAACTCACCAGGCAAAAAGGCTCGTACAGTCTGATCAAAAATGTCGGTTGCATTTAAAGAGAGAAAGAGATGCAGGGGAGAGGTGGCAGGGGAGACGAGGAAACACGGCAGAAAAATTAAGAGTCAAAAGCAGCTAATACTGACAGTAAGAAAGACAGTAGATAAACAAAGTGAATTTATAAAGATTCCCAGCCAAGTTCTACAAAGACTGTAACAATAAGATATGGATTCTTTTTTTTTTTGAATTGTTGGAGGCTTTGCCCTTTGAGCTAGGTGGGTGCGAGTGGTGCAGAAGACACAGTCAGAGAGAGAGAAATCACCCCCTCCCCCAGGGGATGGTCACAGCGCAATCCCCTTCTTCTCCACTCTCCTTCCCGGATTTTGGGTACACACATACATGTGCCTGGTGTGATTTTTCAAGCCACTGGGTCCGGGGCTCAAACCGTGGTCAGCCATGTGGGAGTCCAGCTATGTAACCACTACACCATCTGCTGGCCCCAGGACATGGATTCATTTTCTTTTTAAGAGAGATTTTTGCTACAGGGTGCATGTGCTCTCCAGAGAGACAGAAAGCGTGAGCCACTCCCCCTCCCGACCCCAGGAATGGCCACATGCCACAATCCCCTTCTCCTCCATTCTTCTCTCAAATCTTGAGCACGCATGCACACACACCCAGCGTATTTTTTTTTTTTAAGAATTATTCTATTTAGCTTTATTTTTGACTAGACAAGGACAGAGTGAAAGAGAAAGAGGGAAAGAGAGAAAGCAAGCTGGCAGGTACAGGATTCGAACCGTAGCGGGAGTCCAGTGCCCTTAACCACTATACTAACTGCTGGCCCCCAGGAATGAGTTTAAGTTGCTGGCCTGGGGCTATAACCTGCCTGGGACTATACTCACAGTGGACTGTATGGGAGTCCAGTGACGTAGCCATTATACCATCTGCTGGTCCCAGGATGTGGATTCTTTCTTTAGTTTTTTTGCTATAGGGCAAGTGCACTCCCAAAGAGAAATCATCCCCCCACCCCAACCTCCGCCAATCCTTTCTCCTCCAGTCTTCTCCTGAGATTTTGGGCTCACAAGCACATGTGCCCAGCACACCTGCTGAGAGTTTCAAACCACCAGGACTCCAACCTTGGTCAGTCATGTTGGAGTCAGCACCTTAACCATTATGCCACCTGCTGGCCCCAGGATAGATTCCTGCATAGAAGCATTTTAAACATACTTAAGAATTTAGAGGGAGTTGTTTAAAGTGCAAAATATGAAGTTCCAAGAGTGGGATCAAAGAGGATGCAAGACACAACACTGAGTATGGCAGATGACGATAGAGAAAACAGGACATTGCGACACCGATCCAGTTTTCTATTCTATTATGACCTCATACCCTTGCTAGGAAAAGATTGAACTTGTTTTCATGGTTTGCTTATTAAGTAATGTGCTTCAGTTTACAGGCACTTCTCGACACATCCGTATTTAATTATTCTAAAATAAACCTTTTTATTAAAAGTATGAAATTAAGAATATCATTTTTATACCCAGGTGACCCTTTTCACAATCTGGTGACTACAGTGGTATCCAGGAAGCATCGTTCCCCTTGACTAAATGTATTTGAATCCTGGGGCAGGCAGGTAGAATGGTAGTTAAGGGCGCTGGACTCCCACATGGCCAATCGTGGTTTGAGTCCTAGACCTGGTAACTTGCTTTCTCATTGCACCCCCCCCCCCCCCCCACCTCTCTCTCTTAGTCCTTCTCTGGTCAAATTAAAAATAAGTAAAAAAAAACGTATCTGAATCCTTAGTAAGAAGTGATAGAAAGGTTCAGAGGGCCAGCAGGTGGCATAGTGGTTAAGGTGCTGGACTCTTTTTTTTTTCTTTTTTTGGAGAGGTTTTTGCTATAGGGTGCATGTGCTCGCCAGACAGACAGAGAGACATAGAGACAGAAAGCGAGAAATCACCTCCCCGGGGGGATGGTCACATTGCAATCCCTTCTCCTCCATTCTTCTCTCGGGATCCTGGTCACACACGCACATGCGCCCGGCGTGAGTTTAAGCCACCGGGTCCGGGACTCAAACCGCGGTCGACTACATGGGAGTCCAGTGACATAGCCATTATGCCAACTGCTGGTCCCCCTAAAATAATTCTTAAAAAAATTCATTACTGGGACCAGCAGGTGGCATGGTGGTTAAGGCAGCTGGACTCACACGTGGGTGACCACAGTTTGAGTCCCGAACCTGGCAGTTTGCTTTCTCACTTTCCTTCTCTTTCTCTCTCTGGTCAACTTCCAAAACATTTTTTAGAAAGAAGTAAAATAATGGCAATGAATAAAATTAAATTAAAAATAATTCTTTTAAAAAAATTTTCATTATTGGGGCCAGCAAGGTGAATGGTAGTTAAGGCACTGGATCCCACATGGCTGAATTCCATGGTTCAAGTCCCAGACGTGGACACTCGAAAACCATGCTGTGCGTGTGTACCCAAAATCCCAAGAGAAGAATGAAGGATAAGGGACTGCTGGTGGCCATCACCATCAGGGCTGACTTCTCACTTTCCCTTCTTTACTCTGTCTCTCTCAGCAAACACAGGTAAAAGTCTATGTGTGTGGGGGTGTGTGTATAAATTCATGACCATGCCAGGTATGCACATACAGGTTGCTAGCATTGTAAACAAGGTTCTGAGGGTGAGGGAAAGGGATCGTGGTGTGACAGACCCTGCTGCAAGTGCTCCTCTCTCTCACACACACATGCAAACACTATCAAAAAAAGAGAATTCTAATACAGCAGCAAGATATACCATCACTTTTTTTATTTGGCAGTAATAGTAATACATCCACATTACAGTGCTTATTTTGGCTAAAGAGCCACTGCTATTTCTTCGGCTACTGTAGTGTTTGCACAAATTAATGAGTGCAGTCCTTACATTTAGAAAATAAAAACATGTACTGCTATCAGCCAACAAAGCTTCATGGTTGTTCTCAAACTAAACAAAACAATGACATAATCACTAAGAAAAAGTAAGGATGTCCTCTTCTTCACGAATCACAGGTTACATAATTTCTTAAATCTTACATACATATTTCTTAAACTGATTTACCCAAGCAACAAGTTTGAATTCAACCTAATTCTTACAATCACTTTGAAAGTTACATCCTAAATAGTTTCTGAATACAAATACAGATTAAAATAAAAGCAAATGGGTTAGAAACATAATCTAAAATTTGTGATTACGAAATGCCACAGAGAATTACATTAAATGTTACTTTGGCAAGCATTCCTATTTCCTAGGCTTAAAGAAATGATAAACTAAGAATTGTAACACAAATAATCACTCCTCTGGAAATTACTTAAGTAGAAAATGTTACATCTTAAGGCAAGAAAACATCTGTAATTTTTTTAATAAAGTAGTTAATTCCAAAAATTAATATAATCATAACAAATGGACATCAATAAAACTATTTCATGAGAAAGTTCTTTGGAACCGACTATAACAGTATGGAAAAACTTTAGCTTCTTTTTAAAAAGATAATTCCATTTTGATATTTCTTAATCATATTGTTAATCTCCAAGATGAAATAACTACTCTTAAATTAACAAAAATGTAAAGAAACAAACAAAAAAAAAACCCAAGCAAACAAATATAATTGTCTCACATTTACCTTTTTTCTTCCAGAAAACAGGAGGAAAAAAAGCCATTTTCTCAAGACTAATTTGAGGTCCTCTTATAACTTTCATATGGAAATGGATGGTAGGATTTACGGTGGCAATGGCAATTTTCCAATAAAACTACCATGAGCAAGTGTTAAAAAGGGTTTTACCCTAAAAGGCTATAGACCAATAATTTTTTTTAAGCATTGCTTTTGCTCTTCAACTCAATTTTAAGGCAAATGGAGACTTCTATATATGTCTTAGGTACCCTCTAAAGTCAGAAATGTTCTTTATAAGAAGATATTTCCTTTAAAAAGGTCAAGTTTCTTCCCTCACAACAGAGAGATTTTTCCTATACTTACTGCCCTAAAAAACTATTTGGTCACTCTTGTTCCTTTTGTCAAAGGCCACAGAAAAAGCATCTTGCTAAAGTAACTACGGAACTACCAGGAACTACTCAAATTCCAGCACTGATTTGGACGAATCAACCTCCTAAGGATAAACAACCTTTCATTATATTTATTTATTTATTTTGAGAGATGGTTTTGCTATCGGGCACATGTGCTCACCAGAGAGACAGAGAGAAAAAAAGAGAAATCGCCCCTCGGGGGGATGGCTATGCCACAACCCCTTCTCCTCCCTTCTCCTCTTAGGATTTTGGGCATGCACGCAAATGTGCCTAGCGTGTGTTTAAGCCGCCAGGTCCAGGACTCGAACTATGGTCGGCTACATGGGAGTCCAGGGACGTAACCAATACATCATCTGCTGGTCCCTATTATTATTTTTTGATAAGTAAAGTATAAAGGAGAAGAAAAAAACCCTCTAGAAAGCTATTCATCTTATCTGATGAAATAAATTCCCCAGAGTTAGCTTATGTAGTAGCAGCATTATTAAATAGTGCAATTCTTTAATTGATTTCAAACAATATCTTTCTCAAATAAAAAAGTAATTAAGTTTATTTATAGCTTTGTTTATAAAATGACAGCTTAAAACATTTAGCCCACAGGTGGGTAGATTGTAGAAGCACTAACTCTTCTGCCTACATGATAATGGAAATGTCTGTGCACACGTGTATGTGGACGTATCATTCAAGGCCAGTGATACCTCAACAGCCAGGTAAAAACACAGAATACCAAAACAAAAAGTAAAACATTACATAATGAGTTTTTTTCTCTTTTTTAAATCACCAGAGTGTGTGTGTATTCACCAAGGAGACAGAGAGGAAAAAAAAGAGAGAGAGAGAGATAAAGCATCTCCCAATGGGGCATGCTCATGCTGTAATCCTTTCTCTGTCTCTCCATCCAGTCAGAATTTTAGGTGTACACACATACCCCAGACGTGTTTTTCCAAGCCACTAGGGCCAGGATTCAAATAGCACTCTTAACCAGTAGGCTAAAGACCAGTCCCATAAAGGAATTTTTAGTTTTGGTACTTCTAATGATACTCTTCCATCAATAGTAAATATTATAACTATGTAATTGTTAAGAATTTATATAAGAAAAGTCAAGAAACTGTATATTCAAAAACAACTAGAACAATATTCCATATATTTAATTCTGTAACCTACATAGTACATGCAAAACAGCATAAAGATTCTGAGTTTCATATTTTTAATTGATTTACATAAATGTAGCACATACGTACATTTAAATTTTTAAAAGATTATGCCTTTTAATTTTAAAATATTTGCCAGCAGGTATGTGAACTTGCTGAGGAGACACAGAGGGTGGAGGGAATATGAAAGCAACCCCTTGGGGCGTGGTCAGGCTACAACTCTTTTCCTCCACTTCTCCCTCCTGCTGGGATTTTGGGCACACATACACAGCTGCCCAGTGTGTTTTTCAGGCTGCTAAGTGTGAGACTTAAATTGTGCAGTTGGCCATGTGGGATCCAGCTCATGTAGCCATCAGGCTATGGGCTGGTCCTGTTTTTTTTTGTTGTTGTTGTTCTTTTTTTTTTAACTTTTTATTTTCTATTCATTCATCAGAAACTAGGCACTTTAATCTAAAAATGCATTTTAAAATGCATTTTAGTCCTTCTGTGTAACTCACTCCTAAAATAAAACTCACTTTAAGAAGTAAAATTTAAAATATATAACCCATTGATAAACTGGATCAGCCACTCCAAATCAGTGGTATATTTTCAGAAGCAAAATTAATGCAACTTTAAAAGTATCTAATATACCTTGACGAAGAACCTTACTCATAGGATCAACTCCTTTGTTCCTATATTTATCATAAAGGCCATGGAATAAACTTCTACATCGTTAACAGTACTTTTGTTCTATATTCAAGGGAGAAAAAAAATCTCTTAAAATCTCACTAAGATTATTATTATTTTTTAAGGTTTTTGCTATAGGGCACATGCACTCACTGAAGAGGAAGGAGAGACAGTGAGAGGGAAAATGAGACACAATCTCTGGGGAGATGGCCATGCTACAATCCCATCTCCATTCTCCTCCTGGGATGTTGAGCATGCACGCACACACGCCTGGTGTGATTATCAAGCTGCCAGGCCTGGCACTTGAACTGTGGTTGGCCATGTAAGAGTCCAATGCCATAACCACTATGCCACCTGCTGGCCCCCTCATGAAGATTTAAAGTATGAATATTTTTAAAATATGAGCACAATATGACAAATTCCCAGTGTACTGAGTTCTCTGTGGGAATAACTAAAAGCCACATCTGCAGAAGGAAAGAGGAGAAATTATTTTACTGTATCAAGTTTACTATCTTTTGAGGTTGGAAGATAATCTCAAAATTATACTTAAAAAAAGGTAAATTTTTCATTGCTTTTCTTAGCTAGATAATAAATGTTATCTTTTAAATCATTATTCATTCAAAGGAAATGAATATAATCTATAAAGACAAAAGGAAGTTCTTCAGTCTATTGTAACTTATAAGACTAACAGTAACATATTTTGGAAACTACAGTTCATCTAATATCAAGCTCTAAATTGTAAACGTCTCAGTGTCAATTCATTTAAATGACTTATAACAATACTAAGCAATTACAGTTTCTTTCGATTCAAATACATAAGCAAGTGCGCAAGTAATAACGTAAGCAGTACATATTAAATGCTGCTACTGCCTAAACTCGATTAAAAAATGACTAACTTTACAATTAAAAACACATTTTCAGGCAAGGTTAACTATGCTGACACTAGGAGTAATATATTCTTGCATGTGTGGCCACAAAGGTCTTGGCTAAAGTGTGTGTTTTTTCAAGGTGCAAAACATAAAAACAGGACTTTCAAAAAGGATACTGGATGACAATCAGTTACCTCCCAAGTACTGGCTTTAATTCAAACAATACATACGTAACATTTCACAACTTAAATTATTACTAAAAAACATAAAAAGTTGCTTTGGACACACTACGCAGAGATTCGACGACAGAACTCATATATAAGTACAGTGCAGTCGTTCATTCTTTACTAGATTATCTTTCCTCCCTGAGTCCACACTCACCAATTCTGTTGATTTTGTAATATGTGCTATAAAATCAATAGTTAACTTAAAATCTTTCACAGCACATCGTATTGTTTGATTCTTATGGTACCTATTGTACTTTGGCTTCCAACAGCCCACTGGACATAACATGACCGTGAGTACTTATACAACTGCTCGTATGCCTCAGAGCATCTGCCCCAAGGTAGGCCGTTAAAAGTTCAGTGCGGCGAATGAGGAGTTGCATGAGGTCTTCGGCCAAAGTCTCTATAGTCGAATAGCGCACCTTCTCGAAGTCAAAAATGTCTTTGAGGAAGAAAAGAACTTGATTCTGGAAAAGGAACACAAAACAAATTGCCATTAGTGAGACCAAAATCATATTAAATTTGAAGAGTCACTTAATACTTTGAGCAGTGTGAGAAGAGGCGAGAGTGACCCCCCAGACCGACCAAAGCCTGTGTGCCGCTGCATCCCCGGTGTCCAGTGCCTAGGTCCCACTGTTGCTGCCACCATGCCTGAGGAAAGGCTGAAGGGGATGCTAAAGGAGATGAAGCCAAAGTGTAGGACAAGCTACAGAAAAGATCTGCAAGGTTGTCTGTGAAACCTGCTCCTACAAAGGCAGAGCCCAAACCTACGGAGGCTCCTGCGAAGAAGGAAGAGAAGATACTCAAAAGAAAAAAGGGAAAAGCTGATTCTGACAAGGATGGGGATAACCCCGCAGATAACGGAGGTACCAGTACAGATCATGCAGACAGCTGAAGGTGCTGGAGATGCCAAGTGAAGGGTATACATTTTTGATAACTGTACTTCTGGTGACCGTATAGTTTGAAACACTGTTTTTAATCAAGTTTTATAAAAATGCAGAATTTTGTTTTACCTTTTCTTTTTTTAAACTATATTGTTAGAACATAGAATACTTGATTGTTGGTTTTGGGGAAGGAGCATTTGTCACTAATAGAATGTCTCTGAAGCTGGATTGATTTGGACAACATCTTTCCCTTCTAGTTTTGAGACTTCCTCTTGGTTCCCAGAGGAGGGATTCCCTGATGTTGACATGCATAGCCACCTTGGCACAGATGCCTTGTGGTGTGGAAAACTTAATATTTGTTTTTATGTCCTTTGCCTTCTGCCTTCAGCATAGACTTAACTCCCTTAAACCAGAGACCTGTTGGGACCTGACTACAAAAAATTAGTTACCACTGTATCAGGCAATCTGGACTTTCCAATTACATTAAGATGGTATCCTTCAAAAGAGCAGCAGTTCCTTTTCTATATTGTTGGATATTCAGGTTGATAATTCTGACATTTTCTTTTCCCAAAAGTCAGGGTCGACTCATGAAAAGTAGTTAAACAACATGCTAAATGTGAAATGTCAACTCTCGCTCTTAACTTTCCCTGTTCAGACATCAGATGAACACTTCATTGGGTTTTATAGTGGCTCTCTGATTTTGGTAGTCCATGGAAGAAGGGAGTTTGGAAGTTGTTGTATACTGTTAATGATTGTCTGCCCATGTCCTGCCCAAAACACCATGATTGTTTATGAAAAGTATCTTTAATAAAGCCGGGTACAGTTTGGCTTGGGGAAAAAAAAAAGTTACTAATACTTTAATGAGCACTGAAGTTTCTTATCTCATTGGAAAAGAAATCTTGAGCAAGTGATTTAACCTTTTTTTAGGGTCTTGTTTTCCTTTTCTGTAAAATAAGAGATAATACCACCTGTCCTATTTACTACGCAGGTGATTAATGATCAAAAACTACAATAAATGCCTATAAACCCTAAGTCACTATAAGTGTAAGAGGCTGACTCTTAGTCCTTTCCCTCAGCATAACCTGTGAGCACTGGTAAAACTTTAAGACAGAAGGACAAATTATTTCCAATAACTACAAATGATAATGTTTAAATATATATTTTTCTGTTAAAAAAAAAAAACCTTGAGGTAATATTAAGTCTTTTTCTATGCAAAAAATGCATCATGACTGGGATCAGCAAATGGCATGGTGGTTAAGCTGCTGGACTCCCACATGGCTGACCACAGTCTGAGTCCCAGACTTGGCTTGCTTTCTCGTTTTCTGTCTCTCTCTCTCTCTCTGTGTCTCTAGTGAGGACACGTGGCCTATAATAAATTTAAAAATCATCACTCAATCAATAAAATAATTATTTTTAAAAAAATGCATTGTGACTTTCCCTAAAGCCTAGTTTCAAGTCCCAAATCAGTGGAAGACTTTCAAGGATACTTATGCTGAAACTACTTTAAAGAAGTTGTATATTACTAAGTATTAAGTCTTAGCTATTACGTTATGATGAAAAAAAAAAAAAAGTAATTCCAAAGAGTAAAAAGCAGGAATAATTTATATCCTCCAGAAACCAATGTTAAGAAGAACCAAGGGGAAACAGCAATTAGCACAATGGCTATGTCACTGGACTCCCACTTAGTTGACTGCAGTTCGCGTCCCGGACCCGGTGACTTAAAACTCACGCCGGGCGCGTGTGCGTGCGTGCCCAAGATCCCGAGAGGAGAATGGAGGAGAAGGGATTACGGCGTGACCATCCCCCCTGGGGGGTGATTTCTCACTTTCTGTCTCTATGTCTCTCTCTGTCTGGTGAGCGCACGGGCCCTATAGCGAAAAAAAAAAAAAACCTCTCCCAAAAAAAAAAAAAAAAGAAGTACCAAGAAAGCATACTTCATAGATTCAATGGATTTTATATCTGGCAGGGTCATTAACAATCATCTGTCGAGCCTCCTCTTTTCACAGATGAAGAAAAGGAGGACCAAAGCATGATTTGCCCTAAATAAGACCGCTCATTAGTGACAGGCTCAATTCACAGCCACTGTCCCAGTTTTTTCTCTAAAATATGTACCTTACATTTGGAAGGTCATATTAGTTAACTAGCCCAAAATGAATGAGTTCTGAATGATAGTAAAATGAACTTTTCCTAAACCATGCACACAAATATTACTAGTCCATAAATATAATCATTTATTTTTTTAAACAAATTACATAGTGAAATATCTAAACTTTCAAACATCCAAAACTTTCAAATTCATACTCAATTATGTGTATTTTTATTTGTTCCCCAAAACTCAGGTTAAACTCAAGATTTAACAGAGACACTTTCTTTTTTTTTCCTTTTGGAGAGGTTTTTGCTATATGGCGTGTGCGCTCGCCAGGAAGACAGAGAGAGACAGAGAGATAGAAAGCGAGAAATCACCCCCAGGGGCGATGGCCATGCTGCAATCCCTTCTCCTCCGTTCTCCTCTCCGGATCTTGGGCACGCACGCACATGCGCCCGGCTTGAGTTTAAGTCACCGGGTCCGGGACTCAAACCACGGTTGACTACATGGGAGTTCAGCGACATAGCCATTACACTAACTGCTGGTCCCCAAAGACACTTTTTTTGGCATGTTGCTGGCCAGAAAATTCTGCAATGAGCTGTAATTTGTGCTTTGGCAAATCTACACTGATGACATTGAGATATGACTCCCACATTATTTCTTACAACTTGAATTTTATTCATATTACATTAAATCATAATTTATTTCTGTATTGCCACATGCGCAATAAAGACATTGGTTATAGATTTCAAAATGCCCAGGCATGAAGAACACAACTGTCTGCTGTAATTTTATCATAACATGGCAACTCCACGCATGTATCCATTAGAGAAGAAACTGAAGTGAGTGGACCTGTTGAGTCTATTGTAGAATACAACATGACATCTATAAAATACTGGTCCACCCTAAAAATAGTGTCTTTATAAAATGCCACTAATATAATACTGGCATTTAAACATTGAAGTTAGGTAACTTTTATAAAATTTACTTGTAAAATTCTTTTTTCTATAAAAGCGAAGCCATAACAAATTTTTTATTCACTTTTTGATTAAAAAAAAGAGAAATGATTCGATAACTGAACATACCTTAAAGAAGCAACACAAATCATAGAGAGAATTTCTAGGACCCAAAAAGCCCCAGGCTAGCACGGGGCTGATGTGTTCACAAATGGCATAAAAATGGGCAAAAAATCCATCTGGGATCTGTTGGAAGTAAATGAGAATCAAGTTATTTTTACCTTCTCGTATCTGCTTTCTCTCTAGTCAAGAAAACTGAAACTGCTGTCCGTTACGCGATGAGTTCTTTTGAAGGACAGGCCAAGGGCCAACCCATTAAGAAATTTAATAAACATACCAGTAACTTTTGGAACCCCAGAATGTTTTATGCAGATTTCACATTCTAGCCAGCAGTTTCAGATGTGCTGAGAAAGATTATTTCTGAAAAGGCACTTTTCACCTCATAAAAATACTCATAAAACCCAGCAGTCATAGGCCCAGCAGTGGTAGCCTGAGTGGGAGGGTGCTGCTATGTGGTGTAATATCAGTGTTGTAACCAGGCAATGTAAGAATGGTCTGGTGGGTTTTTTTTCTTAATTGCTAGAGGGTGAGTGTGCTTATCATAGATAGTGAGAGAAAGGGAAATAGCACCCTGCAATGGAGTGTGATCCTGCCACAATCCCTTCTCCACTTCTCCATTCTGTCGAGATTTTGAGCACACATGTACATGCACCCCGCTGGGCTTGCATGCAGATCTCTAGGGCTGGGATTCGAACCCCAGTCAACCACATGAGATCCTGCTCCCTCAACCACTATGCTATGACACTGGCCCTACAGTGTCCTTTCTTTAGTCATAAGGTTAGGAGGATTACTAATGTGACTACGGCTTCCGTTATTTACAAGCCCTACTCATCACACAGTTGTGTTAACTAAAAAGACTAAGCAGGTGGCTGGACGGTGGCGAAGCAGTAATTCAGTGCTCTGTGAGGCGGACCCACGTGGGACGGCCCAGGTTCACATCTGGAGGGCTTCCTGAACACGCTGGGGGTGTGCACGCCCATGATCCAGAGCCAGTTGAAGCCAGGGGTAAATCATAGAATAAAAATCTCTTGGGGATGCCTGTCACTCTTTCTCTCTGTCTCTCTCCCTCATGGAAGAAAGAAACTTAAAAAAAAAAGGACGAAAGCGATTGAAAGTGATTAAGTACTAAGTTATTCTTACTAGAATCATTTTCCTCTGGTAAGGAACCCAACGTTAATTAAGCACTTAATGGTGTAATCACCATTTCTTGTCAAATATTAGTAGATAGAGTTGTGCTTTTTTAAAAAAGAATTATTTATTATTATTATTGTTAATATTATTTTTCACATGAGTTTTGCCAGAGAAAGACAGAGAGAGAGGGAGAGTGAGAAAGCAAGCTGCCAGGTCCGGGACTCAAACCATGGCCAGCCATGTGGGAATTCCAGCACTTTAACCACCATGCCACCGGCTGGCCCCAGAGTTGTGTTTTTAAGAAACTAAGTTTATTAAAAACTTTCTGGAGCCAGCCAGTGGCATGGTGTTTACAGTGGCTGGATCCTACATAGCTGACTGTGCAGTTTGAGTCCTGGACCCAGCAGCTTGAAAAACACACCAGGTGCATATACATACATACCCCAAATCCCAAGACTAGGGTGAGGGAGAAGGAATTGAGGTATGGTCATTCCCCCAGGGGGTGCTTTCCCACTTTCTCTGTATCTCTCCAGCAAACACACATATCCCACTGCAAATTAAAAACAAACAAATAAACCTTTCTGAAATTCCTTGTTAAATAACATCCTGTGAAATATGTCATATAGTATCAACTGGGGAGAAGTATGCCTAAAGATTCTGTCCCAGGAGCCAGTTGGTGGCATGGTGATTAAAGCAGCTGGATCTCACATGGCCAGTTTTGCAGTTTGAGTCACAGATACAGTGACTTGAAAGACATGCTAGAATGCGTGTGTGTGCATGCCCAAAATTCCGAGTGGAAAATGGAGATGAGACTGTAGGGTGCCACCACTCGAATGGGGGGGTGATTTCTCACTTTCCCTTTTTTTCCTCTGAGTTCACATGCCCTGTAACAAAAACTAAACAAGAAAAAAAAAAAAAAAAAAGAAAAAAAGAAAAAGAGGAAAAGGAAAAGGAAAAGAAAAAAACAAAAAGAAAAGAAAAAAAGAGATTCTGTCTCAGGCCAGTCCTGAGCAGTACAGTGTACAGTACAGTAGTACGGTGATCGGATCCCATATGGCTGACCAGCATTTTGAGTCCTGGTTACCTTGTGCAAGAAAACACTGGGCTTGTACATGGCTGGCATCTTTTTTTTTTTTTTTTTTTCTCTTTTTCTTTTTGTGGCTTTCTGGTAAAAACTGGAAAACCTGCTAGACAAATTCTTGTTTTTAAAGAATTTGTTTTTAATTTTAGCTTTATTTTATTTGATAAGAGAAGGGGGAGGGGGAGAGAGAGAGAGAAAGCCACCAGGTCTGGGACTCTAACTTGTGGTCAGCCATGGGAGAGTTCAGCGCCCTTAGCCATCACGCCATCTGCCTGCCCCCTGCTAGACAAATGTTAAAAGAGTTGTAACACTGGGACCAGCAGTTAGCGTAATGGCTATGTCACTGGACTCCCACGTAGTCGACCGCGGTTCGCATCCTGGACCCGGTGGCTTAAAACTCATGCCAGCTGCGTGTGCATGTGTGCCCAAGATCCTGAGAGGAGAATGGAGGAGAAGGGATTGTGGTGTGGCCATCACTCCTGGGGGGTGATTTCTCTCTTTCTGTCTCTCTGTCTCTCTCTGTCTGTCTGGTGAGTGCACGCACCCTATAGCAAAAACCTCTCCAAAAAAAAAAAAAAAAAAAGAGTTGTAACACTACAGCTGGCATCCTGACAGGATAGAGTTTAAAAAAAAGAATTGCTGGGACTGGCAGGTGGCATGGTGGTTAAGGTGCTGGACTCCCATGGTTGACCATGGTCCAAGTGCCAGACCTGGCAACTTGCTTTCTTACTTTCCCTCTCTCTGTCGCTCTATGGTCAAATTTTAAAAAAATAATAAAATTAAATTGAATTAAATAAATAATTTAAAATTAAAAAGAGGAGAAAAATAACTGCAATATGACCAGGCCCTGGTCAGGGGTTCTCTCTTTCTTTAACCCTGTCATATGTGCATACATGCTCTCTGGCACTAAAACAAAAGAAAAGAGAGGCCAGCAGGTGGCATGGAGGTTAAGGTGGCTAGATCCCACATGGCCAACTATACAGTTCTGGTCCTGGACCTGGTGTCTTGAAAAACATGCCAGGCGATCTGGCAGCTTGCGTGGTGATTAAGGGGGCTGGACTCCCACATGGCCGACTGTGTTCGAGTTCTGGACCTGGTGGCTTGCTTTCTCACTTTCCTTCTCTCTCTCTCTCTCTCTCTCTCTCTCTCTCTCTCTCTCTCTCTCTCTCATTCTGACCCCCTCTGGTCAAATTAAAATAAATAAATTAATTAAATTAAATAATTAAAAAAAAAAAAGAAAAAAAGAAAAGAAAAACATGCCAGGCATGTGTATATGCATGCCCAAAATCCTGAGAGAACGGAGAAGGGACTGTGGTATGGCCATCCCTCATAAGGGATGATTTCTCACTTTCTTTCTCTGTCTCTGGCAAGCACACATGCCCTACAGCAAAACTAAATAAATAAATAAAAGATTCAGTCTCTTAGAAGGCTTATTTTCGGTTTCTAACACAATTAAATAAATCTCAATTACAGAAATCTCAAATTAAAAAAAAACATAAGATAGCAGTAGTTAGCACTTAATGGATACCCATTCTATTCCAGAGAATATCCTAGGTTCTATTTAATTTACTAAAACATTCCCTCAAAATAATCATGTTAACATTACTATAAACATGTAAAAGGTTGATACTTGAGAGGTGTTAAATATTCAGCCCTAAATTATACAAAGCTAGTTAGAGAAGGTCAAAAAGTTATCAGAGGTGAATTGAAGCCATTCTAGTCTAAGAGATACCTATATTTATTAATTCTAAGTTCCATATTGTAAAGTTTAGATAACGGTTCATCCTTCAAAGTTTCTTGAGTTTGTTTGTTTGCTGTAGGGTACAAGCATCCACCAGACGACAGGGGGAATTAAGAAATCACCCCCCTCCCCCGGGGACCAGCAGTTAGCATAATGGCTATGTTGCTGGACTCCCATGTAGTTGACCATGGTTTGAGTCCCGGACCCGGTGGCTTAAACACGCCGGGTGCGTGTGCGTGCATGCCCAAGATCCTGAGAGGGTAATGGAGGAGAAGGGATTGCGGCGTGGCCATCCCCCCTGGGGGGTGATTTCTCGCTTTCCGTCTCTCTGTCTCTCTCTGTATGTCTGTCTGGCGAGCACACGCGCCCTATAGCGAAAAACCTTTCCAAAAAAAAAAAAAGAAATCACCCCCTGAAAGACGGCCATACTGCAATCCCTTCTCCTCCTCCACTCTTTTCTTGAGGTTGTGGACACACATGCACATGTGCCTAGTGTTTCTCAAGCCATGGGGTTGGGACTCGAACTGAGTAATCAGCCATGTGGGATCCAGAGCATTTAACTATCACATCGCCTGCTGGCTCAAAAATTTTCATGTTTTAGATTTTGGTCTTAGTGAGTGGAGACTGAATGTCCCTCAGAAATTCATTTTTTGGGTCTTGATTGTACTGCAAAAGTACTAAATGAAAACTTAATTCTTTCAGTGGTTTACCAGGGTGGGGCCTTTGGGTCTGATAATATCATTAAGGCGGAGCCTTGGTGACTGAACTCTGGTAGGGTTAATAAAACCAAGGACTAAGATCAGAATGGCACAGAGGAGACTGTATGGATACAGATCATGCTGTTCTGCTCAAAGTTCTGCCATCCGCCATTTTGTGATGCCTTTAGATTTTCTAGTCACTGGACGTGTGAATCATCAAACCCCTATTATATATTCACCCAGTTACAGATATTTCTGCTGGCAATGCAGTAACAGAGGAAGATATCATATGACTCTAAATGCATTAGGAATTCAGAGAATTGAGCAGTTAGCGTGGGCTGAAGGAGAAGATACACCTTAGAAAGGAGTAATGTGAGCTGCGCTCAAGAATGGCCAAGATTGGGACCAGCAGTTAGCATAATGGCTATGTCGCTGAACTCCCAAGTAGTCAACCGCGGTTCAAGCCCTGGACCCAGTGGCTTAAACTCACGCCAGGTGTGTGTGCATGTGTGTCCAAGATCCCAAGAGGAGAATGGAAGAGAAGGGATTGCAGTGTGGCCATCCTCCCTAGGGGGTGATTTCTCACTTTCTGTCTCTCTGGTGAGTACATGCACCCTGTAGAAAAACCTCTCCAAAAAAAAAAAAAAGAAAAAAAGAATGGCCAAGATTTATGTGCCGTTCTAGGTATAGGAAATAGATCCCCAAGAGATGAGTACTTTGTGATACACAAAGATTAGACTAAGATACAACATTTATTCTAAGAAACAGGAAATAAATTTTAACATATTAATGATAATATTATTTTTTGGAACTACCACTTATTAAACTTTTTTTTTTTTTTTTATCAAAGTGTGTGTGTGCTTGCTGGAGAGAGACACAGAAAGTAAGCACCCACTACAGGGCATGGTCATGCCACAATCCCTTTTCCTCCATTTCTTCTTCCTGTCAGGATTTTGGGCATACACGCAAACACATACGGTGTGTTTCTCAAGCTGCTGGGTCACGGGTTCAGAGTACACAGTTGGCCAAATGGGATCCAGCTATCTTAACCATCAGGCCACAGGCTGGCCCTTTTTATAAAAAAAAAAAAAAAAAAAAATTATTTGTTACTATTATTTATTTTTTAATTTAACCAGAGAGAGAAAGAAAAAGCAAGAAAGCAAGTCACCAGGTTCGGTACTCGAACAGCAGTTGGTCATGTGGGAGTTGGGAGTTCAGCACCTTAACCATCAAACTACCTGCCAGCCCTGGTTTTTTTTTTTTGTTTTGTTTTGAAACAAAGGGTCTCACTATGTTGTGATTCTTTTGCATTGGCCTCCTAGAGAGCTGGAACTAAAGGCAGTCTGTTTTTAGAGTGGCCTGGGAATCCAGTCTGGGCCTCCTATATGGCCTCGGACTAGCAAGCAGCAGCATCTACCAGTGCTATTGTGTTTGGGCCATTAAGTTCATTTTTTCTTGTTTACTTTTATGTTGAAATTAAGCTTGTTGATATTATCTCATTTAACCCTTCAGCAGCCCTATGAGGTAGGTATTAATTCGATTTAGACAACAGGAAATTTCAGTGTCAGCTGATGGTCAGAAATTTGCTATAATTGGGAACCAGCAGTTAGCGTAATGGCTATGTCACTGGACTCCTATGTAGTCGACCGCGGTTCGCGTCCCAGACCCAGTGACTTAAAACTCATGCCGGGCGCGTGTGTGTGCGTACCCAAGATCCCAAGGGGAGAATGGAGGAGAAGGGATTGCGGCATGGCCATCCCCCCTGGGGGGTGATTTCTCGCTTTCTGTCTCTATGTCTCTCTCTGTCTGGCGAGCGCATGCGCCCTATAGCGAAAAACCTCTCCAAAAAAAAAAAAAAAAAAAGAAATTTGCTATGATTATACTAGTTGTGTGAAATCAAATCCAAGTATACAAGTCTACAATACTGCCCTAGGGGTCAGCAGGTAGAGTGGGGTTAAGATGTTGGACTTCTACATGGCTGACCATGGGTTGAGTCCTGAATCCAGTGGCTTGAAAATAATGCTGGGCATGTGGACATGTGGGAATGTGTGTGTGCATGCACAAAATCCTGAAAGAAGAAAGGAAGGCAAAGGACTGTGGCATGTCCAGGGTGGGGGGGTGGTGATTTCTCACTTTCCTTCTCTCTGTTCCTCTGTTTCAAGCCAGTGAGTGCTTGTACCCTATGGCAAAATGTAAAAAAAAGCAATTGCTCTAGTTCTAAATCAGTGGTTCTCAAACATTATAGTCGATAATCTTCATTTAGGCAACTTGGTTAAAATACAAGGTCTCTGGAATCATTCTAAACAGGAATTATTCAAATATAAGGTCCCCAGAATTCTTTCTTTCTTTCTTTTTATTTTTTCCTTCTTTTTGTTAAAGAAATGGTTTCAGGGCCAGCTCTGTAGCCTAGTGTTTAAGGGAGCCAGATTCTACATGGCCAAACGTGTAGAAATTCTGGCCCCAGGGAGTTAAAAAATGTACCGCACATGTGTGTATGCATGCCCCATAGCTGACTTTGCAGTTGAGTGACAGTGGTCTGCGAAACATGCCAGGCGCATGTACGTGCATCCCCAAAATCCCAAAAGGAGGGTAAGATGGGGGAGAAGGGGTTGCAGCATGGTCATTCCCCATAGGAGTGCATTCTCAGTTTTCTATTCTTTCTCTGTTTCCCTATGGTAAACACACTTGTCTCCTGGCAAATGAAAAGAAGTGTTTGGTGAGAGCAATGCCTAGTAGGTGAGATGGGCTAGAGGGTATGGGGCATGGTGGCAGGGTAAAAACTTTGAGATGGGACTCTGAATTGGACACAGTAGCTATTAGAATCAAATATTTCTCAATTAGATTATATGAAGTAGAATCCACTATATTAAACAATTAAAAAATATCATTAGGGCTGGGCTCATGGTCTGGTGGTAAAGGGAACTGGGTCCCATGTAGCCTACCATGCAGTTCAAATCCTAGACCTAGAAGCTTGAAAATAACACTGGGCAGGAGTGTGTGTGTATGTGCCCTAAATCTTGAAGGAAAGAAATGGAAGAGAAAGGACAGTGGCATAACCATGCCCCATGGGGTGGGGCTGCTTTCTCCCTCTCTAACTCGTAAGTTGAATGCATCCTCTAGTAAAACTTTTTTTTTTTAAATTTAGTATCAAAAGTAGAAGAAAAAGGGACCAGTAGTTAGTGTCATGGCTATGTCGCTGGACTCCCACGTAGCTGACCGCAGTTTGAGTCCTGGACCCGGTGGCTTAAACTCACACCGGGTGCGTGTGCGTGTGTGCCCATAATCCCAAGAGGAGAATGGAGAAGGGACTGTGGTGTGGCCATCCCCCCTGGGGGGTGATTTCTCGCTTTCTGTCTCTGTCTGTCTGGCAAGTGCACGCGTCCTATAGCAAAAAAAAAAAAAAAAAAAAAAAAAAAAAAAAAAACCCCAAAAAAAACAATTCTTCAAAATAAGAAGTAGAAGAAAAAAACCTCTTATCAGCGCTCCAACCTTAAATCTTTTCCCTTAGCAGAACTCCCATGTTGGCCTCAAGACTTGCTATAATAAACTACACAAAACATTAAAATAGGAGAAAAAATAAACAAAAAAGGAACAAGAAAAGAAAGAGAAAAGAATACAAAAAAAGAAAGACAAAAAAAAAAAAAAAAGCAAAAGAACAAAAACAAAACTAAAAAAAAAAAAACAAAAAAACAGATGAAGAAGGCATTCTAGAAAGAAGGAACTCATACCAATGTAAGTCACTCATCTACAATAGCTTGAACAGTCCCTCCTAGCACCTGCTCGCCCCACAGGTGAACAGACTCGGGTGTTTCTTTGACAGGCTCCTCGAAATACTGAATGAAGGAGTCCTGGGCGTAGTGAGTTTTACCTTCATTTGTTGCCTTTTCTGTTTCAGCACTGACCAACAGCTTGAAGCGACAGCCTAAATATATGTAAAGAAGAAAAGCAAGGTTTAAATGTACAACTATCAAGACACTTTCATTTAAAAAGAGTGATTTTTATTAGAAATTAAAAGTTTATAGGTCTACAAAATTCAAAACAATTAATCACTAATTAAGAACTAGTCTAGGTTACTCACATTATTTGTAAATATTAAGAAAGGGTATTTCATTTTTAGAAATTTTAAAATTAAATACAGAGCCACTAATGGAAAAAGGTTGAACTCTGGTCCCAAGGAATTTGCTAAAGTACAATTCAGTCCTTCCTATTTCTTTCTTTTCTTTTCCTTTCTTTTTTGAGAGAGATTTTGCTATAGTGTGTGTGTCCTCTCTGGAAAGACAGAGACACAGAAAGTGAGAAATCACCCCCCAGAGAGAATGGCCACACCACAATCCCTTCGCTTCCATTCTCCTCTCAGGATTTTGGGCACATGTGTGCCCAGCATGAGTTTCAAGCCTCCAGGTCCAGGACTTGAACTGCAGTCCACCATATGGGAGTCCAGTGACATAACCATTACGCCATCTGCTGGTCCCTAGTTCTTCCTATTTCTTTTTTTTTAATAAAGAATTATTTACTTATTTTTATATATTTATTCATTTATTTTCATTTGACCAGAGAGCCAGAGAGAGAGAGAAAGAGAGAGAGAGTGTTAGAAAGCAAGCCATCGGGTTCGAGACTCGAACTGTGGTTAGCCATGTGGGAGTGTCCACCACCTTAACCATCATGCCACCCACTGGTCCCAGTTCTTCCTATTTCTAAGGAAGAAAAATGAAAATAGTGTATACAGATGCACATACACATCGCTTCTGGGCCTTCTAGGTAAGATCAAGAATAGGTACACACGTACAAATGTCTTATTGTAACCGTGAATACAAAGTAGTGTTTTTTCTCCTCAAAGACAGTACCTCCAGTAAAGCTAATAATTGTATTCAAATGAACTAAGAAATACAACCATAATAGGACAAAAGCACCCAGCAGACCCTGAAGAAATCTGATCATACTGTGGGATTTCCCAAACTTGATGGAGGTCACATTACCAAAACAGTTACAGAATTGGTTTATCGTGCATATTTTTATGATTAAAACATACTTTAACTGGAGAAAAAAATGGATTTATAACAAATGCTTTAAGAGCCAGCCAGTGCCTAATGGTTGGGATGGCTGGATACCACTTGTCTGACCCGGCAGTTCAAATTCCAGACTTGGTGGGTTGAAAACCATGCTCAGTGCACGTGCATGCAAGCCAAAATCCCAAAAGGAGAGAAAAACAAAAGAGAAGGGAGTGTGGTGTGACCATCCCCTGGGAGAAGGGGGCTGTTTTCTCTTTGCTCCCTCTCTCTCTGTTGTTTTCCAGCAAGAGCATGCACTCCCTGACCAAAAAAAAAAGAAAAGAAATAAAAGCTTTAACATTTAAATATTGGGGGGTGGGGGGTCAGAGGGTGGCGTGATGGTTAAGGTGCTGGATTCTCACATGGTCTTTTGTGGCTTGAATTCCAGATCTGGCGGCTTAAAAATCATGATAGATAAGTGTATGTGCATGGTGATGGCCATACCACAATCCCTTCTCCTCCATTCTCCTCTTGGATTTTGGGCACACACACACACACACACGTGCCCAGCGTGAGTTTAAGCCACTGGGCCCAGGACCCGAACCACGGTTGACTATGTGGGAGTACAATGATGTAACCATTACATTATCTGCTGGTCCTACTGGTGTAATTTTTTTTTTTTTTTTTTTGGAGAGGATTTTTGCTATAGGGCGCGTGCACTCGCCAGACAGACAGAGAGAGACAGAGAGACAGAAAGCGAGAAATCACCCCCCAGGGGGGATGGTCACGCCGCAATCCCTTCTCCTCCATTCTCCTCTCGGGATCTTGGGCACGCACGCACACGCGCCCGACATGAGTTTTAAGCCATCGGGTCCAGGACGTGAACCGCGGTCGACTACATGGGAGTCCAGCGACATAGCCATTACGCTAACTGCTGGTTCCCCCACTGGTGTGATTTTCAAACCACTGGGTCCAAGACTCAAACTGTACTCTTTGCCACAAAGTACTCAAGGCCTTAACCTCCATATCACCTGCTGGCCTCAGTTGGATCATTTTTTAAAAGCAGTCAAATTTCATCATGAAACATGACAATCCACCCCACATATTTGCAGTTTACACATTAAAAGCTCAATAAAAAACAATGTCGAACAGAAATTTGAGCACAAGGAATAAAAGATACCAAAAACATTCAAAGTATAGACTATGGTTTAAAGCTGTTAAATTTCTGGGACCAGCAGTTGGCATAATGGCTATGTTGCTGAACTGCCATGTAGTAGACTGTGGTTCGAGTCCCAGACCTGGTGGCTTAAACACATGCTGGGTACGTGTGTGTGCATGCCCAAAATCCTGAGAGGAGGAAGGAGAAGGGATTGTGGCATGGCCATCCCCCTTGGGGGGGGGGGGGGTGAATTCTCGCTTTCTGTTTCTCTGTCTCTCTCTGACTTTCTGGTGAGTGCACACGCTCTATAGCAAAAATCTCTCCAAAAAAAAAAGCTATTTTATTTTTGAGGGGCTAGAAGGTGGCAGGCATGATATTTGGGGTGCTGGATCCCACCTGGCCCACTCCACAGTTTGCATCCCGAACCGACTGCTTGAAAGACACCAGGGTGTGTGCTTGCATACCCAAAGCCCTGAGAGGAAAATGAAGAAAAAGGGATCGCAGTGTGGCAATCCCTCTGGGGGATGATCTCTCACTTCCCCATTCTCTCCATCTGGCGAGAGCTTGCAGCATATAACAAAAAAAACAAACAAAAAACCTTTTATTTTTGTACATGCCTGTGTTTTCTCCTCTAATTTTTTATTGTATCTGGGAACATGAAAGCCTATATTTATCTCTTAAAAATATAGACTGTAGGGCCAAAAGGTGGCGTGATGGTTAAGGCACTGGACTCCTACATGGCTGACTGCAGCTCAAGTCCCAGACCAGTGGCTTGAAAATCATGTGGAACACGTATGTGTGTACCCCAAATCCCACGTGGTGAATGAAGGAGAAGGGATTGCAGCGTGGCCATCCCTCCCGGAGGTGTTTTCTCACTTTTCCTCTCTCTGAATTTCTCTCTCCAACAAGCATAGATGCCCCATAGTAAACACCTTTAATACATACACACATACATATATATCATATATATCTCATATATATTTACATTTTATAGACTGTCACTTTTTTTCAGAATAACTGTTTGAGTTTATTCACGTAGCCATTCATTCAGTTACAAACAATTTTTGTTAGGCCTGAGCTAGTGTGAGCCTGTTTCTTTAGAGACCTGAAAAAGTACAGGGTCCTCCAGGGAGAGGAGGACTGGTGGAAGAGCCAAAAGAATTTCACCTGAAGATTTTTTTGTTTTTGTTTTTCAATTTGCCAACAGGCACATGTGCTCACTGGAGAGAGACAGAAAGAAAAAGAAAGAGAAGCGAGAAAGCACCTTCCATGGGGCATGACCACGCTGCAATCCTTTCTTCTCCATTCTCCTTCCTTTCAGGATTTTGGGTATGGATATATATATAATCAGTTTGTTTCTCTTTTTCTTTTTCTCTTTTTAAAATAATCTTTATTTAATTTTATTCGTTGTTATTTTATTTGACCAGACAGAGAAAGTGAGAAAGCAAGCCACCAGGTCCAGAATTCAAATCACGGTCAGCCATGTGGGAGTGTCCAGTACCTCAACTACCACACCACCTGCCAGCCCCCTGAAAGTGCTTTATACCCTGTATCTCCAATCCCAACATCAAAGGATAAGGTCAATTTCCACAATAAACACTCCATAGGCAGATGTATATATAAACTTATTAACCTTCCCAGTTCAATTTTTCACCAAATTTAGATAGCTGAAAAAGGTAAAGCACCACTTACAGTTTCTTTGAAGGAGGAGTTTAGCCAGCGATTATTTACTACATTCTGTATGGATGTGGGTGGGTTTTCTAAATCTTCAAAGGAATCCATTAATATGAAATCCAGAACAACATCATAAAAATTTAGATTTTTCACCTGCATTAGAATATGAATTAAAACAAATTAGTATTACATATAACTGAAATACAGTCTGTGGCAGGGCTTCTCACTCTATATCAGCAGAGATTTTTTTAGTTGAATCAGATTAATTTTTCTGACCAAAAATAGGAAAAGAGACAAATATGAAAACTCACTGTCATAAATTATGATTCACAAAGTAGCTATTCCTGCCTAGACCCCATCAAGTGAAATGAACCTCTTCTTCCTCTCTATTTTAGAAGTCCTGAGCTCCTGCTTCTCTTACAGCATCTACAATGCTCATTCTGCTTTGTTATTTAGTGAAGGCATATCTGCCTGTCCTCCTCACCAGAGGGCAAACCTTTTGCTCATTCATTCATTAATTTCTATACATTTTGTTGTACTATGCGCTATTCCAGGTGCACCTACTTGTACATTAAGGAAACCAGATGCCTGGATTCTAGAGGGCAAAACGGAAAGTAACAAAAATAATCCTACAAATAACCAATTATAAACCATGAGAAGAAAATAAGGGGAAAAGTGCATGGTGTTATGAGAGCCTAGGACAGAGATCCTGACTCTGAGCTGAATGTCCTTCCTTCAGGGCGTGAGGCATCCCAGGTAGGGATTCGAACCTCACAGCCAGCCATGTGGGATCCAGTTCCCTTAAGCCTCAATCCTGTTTTTACCCTTTCCTTTTCTGACAGTGAGAATCTGGCTTTGATATTACTCAGTATCTTTATTTGTTCAGTCATGAGTATAAAGTCAGTCTTCCAGTCCCACTGAGCAGTCCCTGTTGTCCCATCTGGAAACACCCTCAAACATGCTGCCATTACTATCCTGCCAACTGCCTTTTGGACAGGAGGAAGGATGGGAGGGAGAAAAGATAAAACAAAGGAAAGCAAAGTTTAAAAAAATAACAAAACAAAACAAAACAAAAACAATTACTTGTGTCTAGTGGATGGCATAATGGTTACATTGCTGGACTTCCCCATAGCCGACCATGGTTCAAGTCCTGGATCCAGGCAGTTTAAAACTAATGCTGGGTGGGGAACCAGCAGTTAGCGTAATGGCTATGTCGCTGGACTCCCACGTAGTCGACCGCGGTTCGCGTCTCGGACCCGGTGGCTTACAACTCACGCCGGGCGCGTGTGCGTGCGTGCCCAAGATCCCGAGAGGAGAATGGAGGAGAAGGGATTGCGGCGTGACCATCCCCCCTGGGGGGTGATTTCTCGCTTTCTGTCTCTCTGTCTGTCTGGCGAGCGCACGCGCCCTATAGCAAAAAAACCTCTCAAAAAAAAAAAAAAAAAAAAAAAAAACTAATGCTGGGTGCTGGTGTGTGCATGCTCAAAATCCCGAGAGGAGGGACCAGCAGTTAGTGTAATGGCTATGTCGCTGGACTCCCACGTAGTCGACCGCGGTTCGAGTCCCGGACCCGGCGGCTTAAACTCACGCCGGGCGCGTGTGCGTGCGTGCCCAAGATCCCGAGAGGAGAATGGAGGAGAAGGGATTGCGGCGTGGCCATCCCCCCTGGGGGGTGATTTCCTGCTTTCTATCTCTCTGTCTCTCTCTCTCTGTCTGGCGAGCGCACGCGCCCTATAGCAAAAACCTCTCCAAAAAAAAAAAAAAAAAAAAAAAAAAAAAATCCCGAGAGGAGAATGGAGAAGGAACTGTGGCATGGCCATGCCCCCTAGAGGGTGATTTCTTGCTTTCTGTTTCTCTGTCTCTGTCTCTCCAGCAACTGCTCACACCCTATAGTAAAAATCTCTCTTAAAAAAAAAAAAAAAAAACAGGACCAGCAGTTGGTGTAATGGCTGTTGCTGGACTCCTATGTAGCTGACCGTGGTTTGAATCTCGGACCAGGTGGCTTAAACTCACGCCGGGCGCGTGTGTGTGTGTTCCCAAAATCCTGGTAGGAGAATGGAGAAGAAGGGATTGCGGCATGGCCAACCCCCCTGGGGGGTGATTTCTCACTTTCTGTCTCTCTGTCTGTCTGGCGAGCGCACGCGTCCT